>JAOWBW010000418.1:1003430-1060619 GCA_026119855.1 Campanula takesimana | reverse complement strand
CGTAAAGCATGAATGCACTTGAGGAAGTAGAAATCTGTTCATCCTTTGTACATGTCCACTCATTTTTTTTAAAAAGAAAATGTTATAATGAAATCTTGGGTTATGTACTAATTAAGTTTATTGTCTAGTGTGTGTAGGATTATGAAAGGAAACCGATGAAATCCGTAAGGTACAGTGCTACACTGAAGGAGAACATAGAAGCCAAGAGAACCGAATCAAGCTAATGAATGAGGAATGGGCTCAAGAAAAGGCAAAGAATTTAGTAGGGAGGAAGAGTTGGTTAAGAATACTACTGAACTGACCAAAGCTAATGAAGAGATCCATAGACTGAAAGTGAGAATAGAGGGTTTACAGTACACTCTCAAAACACGTGATGATGACATCAAGGTTTTAGAAGAAAGACTAGCAGAGAAAAAATCCAGAGGTAGAGATATGAAGAATCACGCTATTAGAGCCAATAGAGAGTGGAACAAGCTAAGTGTGAATTTATTGGATGAGCAAAGGAGTGTCTATGATCTCGAAAAGAAAGTGGATGAACAGGAAAAGTATGAGCGGGAACTCAGAGCTTCAGGTTATCAGATCTACGCAGATAAGCTAGAACTTCAGGCAAGTACGACCAACTAGTGGAAGAGCACGCACAATGTAGAGCTTAGTGCAAGTGATTATTTAATGATTGTTGAGTTAGACTCATTATGAGTAGGGAATAATTCAGTTAGACTTTTGATTATGTTAATTGAATTTGGGTGGATTTTGAGAAGTTTAATCTCACACCCTAGTTGAATAAGTTAGTTATTTTAGTTTAAATACCGAGTTATAAATCAACTATTACCGTCTTAAATTAAAAGTTACCTGTTGAGAAAAGACAAGGGAAAACGTCGATTGGTTTAAACAGCCTTCGAAACCATGGTACGAAGTAAGACGACCATTAGAGTAAGTCAAAGCTAGTTAAGTAATAAAAACTTGAAATAAAAGTCAGTAATAGTCAACCAAGTAAAACGGTTGCTAATTATGAAGTACAATAACTCCTGAACCGGAGAATAAAGGTTAAGTAAACTAACCAATCAGAATAATGGTCTAGTACAAAAGACCTACGAACAAGATAAAACTAACAAGGTAAACCGTTAGTAAAAGAATAGTAATGTTAATTATACTATGGACACCGTACATATTGTGTAATGATAAACATTACTAGGACACAGACCTGTTCTAAAAGTAAAAGAAAAAAATTGCAGATGGCCTCGAATACCAGAAGTGGAAACAACAGAAACGGAAATGGTAACGGCAGCAACAACGGTAATGGAGGCTGTTGGGGGGATGGCAGTTGGACCGGACACTAGTGAATCTCTTGCAAGACTCTCATGCAGACGGTAGCGGAATAGGCCAGACTGTTGCTGGAATTGCTCAACCACCACCACAAGCTCCATTACGAGACCCGTTGGAGTTATTTCAAAGAGAAACCCAGATTCGTTCTCAGATACAGCAAAGGAGAAACCCGAGGATTGGATCAAGAGTACAGAACGTATCTTCGAAATGTTGAACTGCACAGAAGAGCAGAAGGTAGTGTTGGCAACGTTCATGCTGAAAGGGAAGGCCCAATCGTGTGTGGAGGAGCAGAGAAGCGAGCTGCTGTGGCTCGTGGGACGCTTGCATTTACGTGGACATGTTTTAAGGCTATCTTAACGAGAAGTATTATCCTGCGAGTACAAGGAACGCTAAGGTGGCGGAATTCTTAACTCTAGTGCAAGGAATCGACAGTGGCGGAGTATGGTGAGAAGTTCACCGATCTACTGGAGTTTGCGCCGAGGTTCTTCGATACTGAGGAACAAAAGGCAAGGAAATTTGAGGCAGGATTGAGTGATAGGATCAGGACAGAATCACACCGTTGGCGTTGACTACTTATTCAGCGGTGCTGGACAGAGCTAAGATAGTGGAGAAGGAATCGGATAATTATCGTAACCGACGAGAGGAGAAAGTAAAGACAGTGACGGAGAAGTTAGAAGGAAACAAAGGCAGTAAGGACCACAATAAAACAAGAGGAAGCAATGGATGGACAGTCGCGATAAGGGCAATTATGGAATAAAAAACTCCAACAGCAGCCATAACGCAACGGTCGGAACTCCAATGACAACAGACGAGAATGGAATAAGGGCAAAAACCGAAGTGTTACGAGCGATGATAAGTGTACAATCTATGATGGAGCTCACAAGACGGAGATTTGTTACTACAAGGAGCGACAGTGTTATAACTGCAAGAAAGTGGGACACCCGAAATGGAAATGCCCGAACCTAAGAAAGAAGAACCAATGCGGGAACTAAGGGGCAATGTGGAGGAAACAGTGGAGGCCGTGGTAGGATATAACAATGACCGCAAAGGCAGCAGGAGTAAACGCAGACCTTGTGGCAGGTACGATGCAGTTAAATTCTCATGATGTTTATATATTGGTAGATACTGGCGCTACTCATTCAGTAGTTAGTAATGATGTAGCAAGGAAGTTGAAACTGCACCCAGAAACTTTACAGATACCTTTAGTGATAGATACACCTGCTAAAGACGCTATCCCTATCACCACCACTTATAGAAATTGCACCTTAGGAATAGGAGGTACGAATGTAAGGATCGATCTCATTGAACTGGATATGTCAGAATTGACGTAATACTGGGAATGGATTGGTGGCTCTATATCAAGCTACGTGAACTGTCAGGAGAAAATAGTGACGTTCATAGGAGAAGAAGGTAAAGAGCACAGATTTGTGGGTTCAAACCGAGGAGAAGGATAAGCTTAATCTCGGTGATGAAGGCCCGTAAAATGTTGAAGAAGGGATGTGTAGGATTTCTGGCACACATAGGTGAGGCAGAAGAGAATGGAGTAACCTTAGAGTCACTTAAGTAGTGAGGGAATTTCAAGACGTGTTTCCAGAAGATTTACCTGGTATACCACCAGTGAGGGAGGTAGAGTTCCATCGACTTAGCACCAGAAAACCACGCTATTTCGAGAGCACCGTACAGGATGGCTCCGACGGAGCTGAAAGAACTAAAAGAGCAGTTGCAAGAACTGTTGGACAAGGTTTGATTAGCCGAGTGTATCACCATGGGGTGCACCGGTGCTTTGTAAAGAAGAAAGATGGATCTATGAGGTTGTGCATTGACTAAGGAATTGAATAAAGTGACGGTGAGGAACCAATACCCATTGCCGAGAATTGATGACTTGTTTGATCAACTGAGAGGAGCCTGTCATTTTTCAAAGATTGATCTTAGGTCTGGCTATCATCAGTTGAGAGTCAAAGATGTGGATGTGGCAAAGACAGCGTTTAGGACAAGGTATGGACATTATGAGTTTGTCGTGATGCCGTTTGGTTTAACTAACGCACCAGCTGCATTCATGGAGTTGATGAATAGGATATTTCAGGAGTACTTAGACAAATGTGTGATAGTATTTATTGATGATATTTGGTATACTCGAAGACAAAGGAAGACATGCTGAGCGTCTGAGGTTAGTGTTGGAAATTTTGAGGAGGCAGAAAATTATACGCTAAGTTTAAGAAATGTGAATTCTGGTTAGAGAAGTAGCATTTTTGGGGCACGTGGTGTCGAAAGGAAGGAATTTTAGTGGACCCGACGAAGGTGGAGGCAATAATGATTGGGAAAGACCGACTACGGTAACCGAAATAAGGAGTTTCTTGGTTTAGCCAGTTACTATAGGAGTTTTGTAGAGGATTTTTGAAGTTATCGGGACCATTGACGAAGTTGACGCAGAAAGCAGCAAGTTTATTTGTCAGAAGAATGTGAGAAAAGTTTTCAAGAATTGAAGAATAGATTAGTATCTGCTCCATTGTTAACATTACCGACGGGAAACGGAAGGTTTTTTGTATCTACAGTGACGCATCGTTGAAAGGGACTAGGCTGTGTATTGATGCAAAATGGAAAGGTGATAGCATATGCATCTAGGCAGTTTAAAAATACATGAGAAGAATTACCCGACCCATGATTGGAGTTAGCGGCAGTGGTATTTGCTTTGAAAATTTGGAGACATTATTTGTATGCGTGAAATGTCATATTTTTATAGATCACAAGAGCCTTAAGTATATTTTCACCCAGAAAGAGTTGAACATGAGACAACGGAGATGGCTAGAACTTCTCAAGGATTACGACTGTGAAATATTGTATCATCCTGGGAAAGCCAACAAGGTGGCAGATGCCTTAAGTATGAAGAATTGGATGTTGGCGACGTTGATCTCTAAGGGGTAAGTATAGGAATGATGTTAAGGAAGTGAACTTAGTAGTAAAAGTAAAACGGATATTTGGCTCGATTGACGTTACAACCTACACTGTTGAGCAGAATTAAAGAGGCACAAGAGTTAGACGAGGAGAGAGAAGCCCTAATCGGAAAAAGGACGGGTAAAATATCTTCACATGGGCGAAGATAGAATTTGAGGTATCAAAAGAGAATATGGGTGCCAAATAATGACGAAATTAAGAGAGAGATACTGAGGAAGCTCATTGTTCGAAGTTCTCGTACATCCGGGAAGTACTAAAATGTATAGGATCTGAGGGAGTCGTATTGTGGAATAATATGAAGAATGATGTGGCAGAGTATGTGCAAGGTGTTTCTGACATGTCAACAAGTGAAAAGTGAACATCAGAAGCCAGCAGGATTACTACAATCATTACCAATTCCCGAGTGGAAGTGGGGAGAACATTGCCATGGATTTTTTAAGTGGATTGCCGAAGACGGCAGGAAAGTGTGATGCGATATGGGTTATCGTAGATCGATTGACTAAGTCGGCACATTTTCTAGCAATTAAGAAGACTGATTCGTTAGAGAAGTTGGCCAAATTGTATATCGATGAGATAGTGAGACTACATGGGATACCGGTCACAATCGTGTCCGACCGAGACGCAAGGTTCACTTCGAAAATTTGGAACAGCTTACAGGAGGCGCTGGAACAGAATTGACCATGAGCACGGTGTTTCATCCGCAGAAGATGGTCAGTCAGAAAGGACTATCCAGACACTAGAATACATGCTAAGGGCTACTTCGTTAGATTGGCCAAATGCATGGTACGAACATTTATCATTGGTGGAATTCGCGTACAACAACAGCTTCCATGCAAGTATTGGGATGGCCCTTATGAAGCATTATATGGGAGGAAGTGTAGATCACCGGCTTGTTGGGATGAAGTTGGTGAGAGAAAGTTAAGTGGACCGGAACTTGCACAAGTTACGGCAGATAAGGTACAACAGATTCGGAAATGGCTACAGACTGCGCAGAGTAGACAGAAATCCTATGCAGATAACAGAAGGAGGGAACTAGAATTTCAGCCAGGGATCGAGTATTCCTAAAGATATCCCCTACGAAAGGAGTTATGCATTTCGGAATTAAAGGAAAGCTAAGTCAACGATATGTGGGCCGTTCGAAATTCTCGATAGGATCGGGGAAGTAGCTTATCGATTGGCGTTACCGCCAGTGCTAGCTGGAGTACATAATGTGTTCCATGTCTCCATGCTAAGGAAGTATATTCATGATCCGAGTCATGTGATCGAGTACAAGCAGTTAAGAGTCCGAGCAGATTTGACGTACGATGAACGCCCGATCAAGATCGTCGACAGAAAAGACGAGATTGTAAGAAAGCGTGCGATTCCCTATGTGAAAGTGCAATGGATTAATCACACGGAAAGAGAAGCGACATGGGAACTAGAAAGTGAAATGCGTGAATTATACCCGGACATCTTCTCAGATTAAGATTGGTTAAAGTTTGAGGACAAACTTCTTTTAAGGGGGTAAGAATGTAATGACCCGATATTTTTTTATTTTATTTATGTTAATTCATTTTAATTAAATGATAATTAAGGTTAATGGGTTAACTAAGGAAGTGGGCTAGGTAATTAAAGAGTTGGACCAAAAATTGTAATGGGCTCAAGTGGGTTAGTTTGAATCTAAAACAAATAGATCAAGCCCAATTAACAACTAACCAAAGTATAAAACCTTGAGTTAGTGAATTTTAGGTTTTATTTTATTTACCAAAACAACAAAATAACAAAAACCCTAATCATCACCACCAAAGGCAGCGGCCGCCGGCCAAGGGAGGAGGGAGAAGAGTTTTCGCCATTTTTTTGAAGTATAATCCGATCATTCTCAAGGTAATGCCAAACCTCACCCTCCAAAATTTATTTCATTGAATTTGGATAAATAAAATTTAAGTTATGCATGTTTAAGAGAATAATATTAGGGTTTGCATGCTAGTAAATGAATAGTGAGAAATTTTAATTTCTAAAAGCTTAGATTCAAAGGCTATGATAAAATGATGATCCCCATGTCTAGCTTTATTTTAAGATTAACCCCTGTGATCATAAATTGAATAAATCCATGTTTTATAATGTATGGGAATTGAACAAATAAGGAATTGAGGTTAATTAGGATTTAACAAAAAAAAAAGAAAAAAATATGGATTCACCCCATAAGGGTTTCGGCCGAATGGCCTTATGATGTTGGGAATTGTTTTGTTGATTTTTTTTAATATTGTTAGTGATTAATGAATAAATGGATGTTAGAAATTTACAAAGAAAATTAAGAACAAGAAAATTGACCAAATCTATAAATCTTGATGCTATAAAATTCGCCCTAAAAAGCTATATGAATTGGGTATTAATTCTTGATTTAGGATGTTAATAGTTTGGATGGAAAAGTTACTGTTTTCGTTAGATTTATAATGAAAAGAGAACATGATCCTTAAGAGAGTTATTGGAAAGTTAGAAAACTAACTTGAAAGAATGTAATAAGTACTTGGAAGACCTTTAAAGTTAGAAAGTTAACGAGAAGAGGGACCTTTACGAACAAAAAAGAATGAAAAGAAAATGTTTGAGGTTAAAGGGGTCTAAGTGGTTAAAAAGAAACTTGGGGGACCTTTAGGAACAAAACTAAAGTCAAAGGACCTTCCTGCAATTAAATGAAAGTTAAAGGATCAAATTGTAATTAAACTAAAGTTGAAGGATTAAATTGTAATTAAACTGAAGTTGAAGTATCAAATTGCAATTAATCCAAAGTTGAAGGATCAATTTGTAATTAATCCAAAGTTGAAGGGCTTATTTATAATTTCATCAAAGTTGAAGGACTGACTCGTAAATCAAAGTCAGAGACTTAAACGTAAGTAAAAAAGTAAAGAAATAAAGAAGTAAAAACACATCTCTCAGTTAACTAAGTAGAAGTAGTTAACATCGTAAGAGGATATTAAAGTAAACTATTCGATGCTTTGTAGATTCGCACAAGGAGAACATTGCAAGGAAAAGCAATCAAGGTAAGGGATTACGTTCCTTACTGTTATTTGAACTCCTGTTGATTGGAACTCTATATTTTTTTTCTATAAGTTAGACTATCAATATGGCATGATAGTATTTGAATAAATTCCGCGTTATTGAACGTTCTTTTGGAAGAATCCTTACTTAGTGATGTCCCCATTGATCCACTAAGTATCAAAGATTGAAACTTGTTATCACATACTTGTACCTTGGTATGTTCACATCCTAACTCGTAAGTTAATCACTTACCTGTTGGAATGTACAATGTCCAGTTAGAAAAGACATTGTCGGGACAGTCCAGTTAGAAAAGACTCGTCCTTAAACTAGGGATTGCATGAATGATCACATGCCTTCTCTCAGGAATTGTCTGATTACAAGGATAATTCTAGACCCCGAGCATATATGTGTGGATAGCATATATGTTACGACCTACACTAATGGCTTGAAAAAGCTAGGTGTACAAAATTGTACCTTTGGCATTGAGGATATAATGTACGTTGGAATTGACGGAACTAGAATGAATCTCTTTGGATCGTAGTGCCATAATCCTTTGAAGGTAAAATCTTAAGAGTATTATGACTGTATTGCTCTGCAGTCTTAAATCAAAAGTCATTGAACCTATCCTTTCAAAAGTCATTCATAGTGTTCGTTCTGGTCGTCTCTCCTTAGTAACCAGAGAGGCCATGTATGAACTTACTGAGCATTCATTCGCTCACCCCTTCTCTACAATTTCTATTTCAGGATTTAAGTAGAGGGAAAAGGAAGGAGAGCAGCCGTAGATGGAACGGCAGATTTGAAGATTTATTATTTAGTTATTTTAAGAATAATTAATTACTCTGTTTAAGTTGAAATACATTAACGGGTAGGGTTGTTTACCTGCCGAGACAAGTTTTGATGGTTACGCTTCCGCATTTATGATGAACTGATGATGTAATAAAGGGTTGGTTTGAGAACCCTAATTTGAGGTATTTTAATTATTGTTATTTAATGCCATTTAATGCTCAGATACAGTAAGAAAATTTGGGGTGTTACAAGCTTCGAGGTCGATGCGGGATAAAATTCATTCCTTGCATCAGAGCTTTGCAGATGAGTGTGTATTTGTGTGTGTGGTCGACGGTGGTGATTGTAGTTCTTAAAGATAGGTTAAGGTCCCTCAAATACTCCAATTTTCTTAAAGGGGGACAATCCGTTTTCAAATATCTACTTGGGTCCATTGGAAGGATAAATATTCTTAAATAGTCCTAATTAGTTTTGCGATGCTTTTTAGTGCCAAAATCATTCTTATCTTACAAAATACCGGTACATACGGGTTCTTGGATCTCTCTCTTCCATCCCCAATCCATTCAAATTCCCAAATGACCATTTCCAACAACATTTTATCAACTAGGGTCAAAACAAACTCATTGCTCGGCATTGCCGAAAATCTCCTTTGATACACATATCTAATCAGTTTTCTCTATTTTGTCATCTTTTCTTGTGTTTATTGCCACTAATGTCGTCTGATTTTAGTCATCACGTGCATCGCATGACTAGACTTTTGACGGTAAAGTAGCAAAAGTACTTTTGTCCTAAAAATTAGTCATAATTTTCATATTTGTTTGTCCTTTAATTAATGATAGTCTCATTTCTTGATTAATGGTTTAAAACTGTTGAATTTCAAACGCTGCCACCAAATGTTTTCCATTTGGTTTGCTTTCATAACTTTGTGTCACCTATGTATGCTGATAAAATTAAGGGTTAATGACAATTTAGACCTTAAAATGATATACAACCCTTCCACTCGAACCATGAATTTTTTTTCTCGCTAGATCATTCCTTGAAGTGAAAAATACTCGTCAATTAAGGCCTTTTAGACGGTTTTTGTTAAAAAAAAATAAAATAAGTCAGTTAAGTCACATGTGCCTGGCACGTGATGATCTGATTGGATGAGTTCGTCATTAATATTAATTATTATGGGGTTTAGTGATTTTTTTTTAAATTTGAGGCGTTAAAAAAACCCAAGCTCCAAATGTGGGTCTGTGAATGGAAAAGATAAAACCCAAATCTTGTTCCTTTCTTTCACGCCATATTGTCTTCGGTCCCTTCTCACGCAACCACCTCTGTCCCCTGTCCCCTCCTCTTTCGTCAAAGTAACCGATGCTACTCTCACCCAAACTCTCTTATACCAACAACACCTTCCACTACATGAAAGCACGTCTACCTACCCTTCTCATGCACGTGCTAAAGATTAGTTGCAATATTTGAATTGTATTATCTTTGTATCTTCTTCCTATATAGGTTCCTTTAGTTTAGGCTTTTGATTACCTTAATTAGTTCTTTCTCCATTTTGTAAATATCCCCATACCAAATAGGATACCTACCATAAGTTTATGTATATCATATTTTCTATAAAAGATTGATCCCATCTACCATTCACGGTAAGAGGGTTCTCAAGAACGAAATCGTTACCTGAGAACGGTGAGTAGGAGTGCAGAACATCCGAATTGGACGTTATGTGATCCGTTGCTCCGGAATCAAGAACGAAAGAAACGGGTGCCATAGGTGATGTGCCATGATATTGAGGTCCAGTAGAGCCAGTGGATTGTCCGGGATAAAACTGAGCATTGTAGGCATAATTTCCTCGTTGATAGCAAGTGGAAGCTTCATGCCCAATTTTCTTACAAAGTTGACAAGTCACAGTAGAAGGGTATGGACTAAGGAAAGGGTTTGG
Organism: Campanula takesimana; assembly: GCA_026119855.1. Lineage (NCBI taxonomy): Eukaryota > Viridiplantae > Streptophyta > Magnoliopsida > Asterales > Campanulaceae > Campanula > Campanula takesimana. The sequence goes on along the minus strand of JAOWBW010000418.1, from coordinate 1,050,616 downwards.
AGGAGTATAGGGGGATGGATTGGTGGGGTTCACAAACTGACCATTGGGCCGAAAATTAGAGGGGGGTTTCTTGGTTGGAAATTTTGAGGTAAAGGGAGGAGTCCACGTCCCTGATTGTTACCCTTATTTTTTCCATTACGTTTTCCACCCCCCTTGCCATTTTGAGGGAAAAAAAATAACCAGATTGGTTAGAAGGACAGGGAGGCCGAAGACCTATTTGAGAAGCAGAGACGGGAACGAGCGACACATAAGAAGGGTTTTTGGGAGAGTTTTGACCTTTGGAGGCGGCAAGGGCATGGACGGTGGTGGTTGTTTGAGAAGAGAATTTATTTTGAAGAGCTTCTTCTTGGAGAAGAAGGTCTTTGAGATCATCAATGGTTGTCGCTCCCTTGGAATTTTGAGTAGTGATAAACTCTTTGTAAGTGTGACCCAACCCGCCTAAGATACGACTACGGAGAGTTTGGGTGGAGACTGCTTCACCCGCCCTAGAAAGAAAGTGGGATATAGTTTTGGCCCGAAGAATATATTCTTGGATTGAGGTACCCGGGGTAAGAGAAAGATCATGAAGTTCTTTCTTGAAGTTTTTGAATGTGGATGGTGGAGGCGACACCGAATTCTTTGGCCAAAATATCCCAAGCCTCGGGAGCGGTGGTGCAAGGATTGACATGTGGTTGAACATTGGGAGTAACCTTGGCTTTAATCCACCCAAGGACAAACCTAGACGTATAGACGAACTTTTCATGTTCGGTATTTGAGGAAGAGGAGGTGTTGTCATTTGTAAGGGTTTCGGGGGGAGGTATTTTGTTGGTGACAACGTCTGTAAGAAAATGGATCTCAAGCATAGAGAGAAACAAAGAACTCCAATTTTGGTAGTTCTCGTTTGACAGGCGACAGTGACCCATATAGGATTGGACATTGAACATAACGGGGAGGCCGTATTTGTTGGAAGGGGAATTACCTTGCCCAAGATCGGAGTTTGTCATGTTTTTCTCCGGAGGATCATTACCCATGACTTTTCACCGCTCTTGATACCATAAACGACGGTCACCTGCAAGAGAGAAAGGAGGAGAAGAAAATAATTGAGAGAGAAAGGAGAAGCAAGAGACTGTGAATGAGAAACCCTCTTACCGTGAATGGTAGATGGGATCAATATTTTATAGAAAATATGATATACATCAACTTATGGTAGGTATCCTATTTGGTATGGGGATATTTACAAAATGGAGAAAGAACCAATTAAGGTAATCAAAAGCCTAAACTAAAGGAACCTATATAGGAAGAAGATACAAAGATAATACAATTCAAATATTGCAACTAATCTTTAGCACGTGCATGAGAAGGGAAGGTAGAAGTGCTTTCACTACAACGCCGCCCTCAATATCACAGTCTGGAACCCTAATCGCCGAATTGGGTTTGTTATTCAATTTTTGGTTGATTTTCGCCCCATTTAGAATGGGTTTGTTCATGAATTGAGTGTGTGTTTGATTTTCGCCCCATTTAAATGGGTTTGTTCTTGAATTTAGTGCTGATTTTGTGAATGAATTTGGTGTTTGATTTTTCCGCCAATCAAATCAAATGGCTCTACCGAATCAACAGACTGTTAATTACCCGAGTTTTAAGCTAGTTATTGTTGGTGACAGAGGAATTGAGAAGAAATATGAACCTACAATCAGAGTGGAAGTTCACCCATTGGATTACTCAACGACAAATTCGTTTCTACTGTTGGGATACAACTTGCAATAATGTTCCGACATGGCACCAAGATCTTTGCGTGAAAATATACCCATTGTTATTGTTCTCTGCAGAAACAAGGTTGATGTTAAGAATAGATAGGTGAAAAGCGAACCAGGTCACATTCACAGGATGAAAAACTTGTAGTACTATGAGATCGAGCAACTACAATTTTGAGAAACCCTTCTTGTTCCTTGTAGATCGTGGTTGTTGGTGATGAGGATGGGAAAGGGTGTTATGGTTGTGGTGAGATGAGGTAAGTTCTTTAGTTGGGTAAGTTTTTTAGTGGTGGTTTTGGTTTTATAGAGAGAGAAAGATGAATGGCGGCGGCCCATGCCCTTGCTGATCCAAATTATTCTTGTGTAATGCTAGGCCAAATTTGTATTATTGTTTTCATTACTTAGTCATTGGCTATTTATAAACAAGGTCACAACAAATGTAATTTTATATATATATATATATATATATATATATATATATATATATATTTCCTCTCATTTATTTTTAAGACTTTGGAGCAAGCGAAGAGAAATTTAGATGTTTCATTTCTAACTCAGGAGCACACATGAAGGAATTAAATTTCCTCCCCTCCCTTTCTCTCCCCTTCTCTTCTCTCTTCTTCCTTTCTTTTCTCTCCCTTAAAAATTAGGGGGCGTTAGTGGTGGTTTTGGTTTTATAGAGAGAGAAAGATGAATGGTGGCCGGTTTTGGTTATGAAGAATTTCTAGCCAAGGGGGTAGGAGTTTGGCCGGTGTTGTTGAAGGGATTTGGCCGTAATTGTTGCTACACCTTCTTGGTTTTATCATTTGTGGATTGGGCACACCACTGTTTTATTTTGTTCAAGTGTTATTTGTGCTTGGCAATATAAAATAAAATTAATGTTGATTTGCTATTCTGGTGTATTTTGCTTGACAATATAAAATAATGCTATAGTTGGTTTTCTTACTATTTTGTAGTTTTCTCAACGTAAACTACGAGTTGTTATATCATGTTGGCAGTTCAAATCATCGTTTGGTTTGTGTATTTGTTGAAGCCTCATATATCCCACATTAACTATATAGATTGACTAACCTCACCCCTAAACAAGGCCTTTTAAAGGGATGAGGACCAAATTCTAATATGGTATCAGAGCCGGCCCAAGTTGATGATGGGCTTGATTTAACCCGTATTGGGTTTGAATTGACCCGTGGTGGGTTTGAGTTGATAATAATGCCGACATAATGATGATCCACGTGTAGAACCCATAGAATCAGTCTACACACTATATATATAACAAGGCCTTTTAAGGGGATGAGGAACCACCATTCTAATAGTATTCTTTGTAAAAAGTAAACCAAAGCCATAAAGCATTATGAACAAAATTTCACAAATGGAGTTAACCTCCATAATTATACTAGAATGGCATTGTCACTGCATAAAAGACATTGTAGACCCAATACTTGTTACGGAAGAGGTAAATGAAGCACTTAATACAACATACATAAAACAAAGGGTAGAATTCATGATTCCAGTCATCAAGATTGTAATTGCATGCTCCAAGTGTTGGAAAATTGACCAAAATTACCTAAATCTTATTTTGGTATGGAAAGGATTGCTAAATCCCACATCGGTTAGGAAGAGGAATAGTAATCCCACATCGTTTAGAAAGGGGAAAATAAGTGTGCCTCCCCATTATAAATAGACTTCACTAGTTAAGTTTTTGATAGAACTTAATAGAGAGTTAACATAGGCATATAATTTAGAGAGATAAATTATATGTTTGTATGCGTTGGTAAGAATATTCAAGATTGTTGACAGAAAGGGAGTCTCCATTCTTGTAATATTGAGAAGCATAATATATTTATTGTTTGGTGGAATTGGCTTTCAGCCGAACCACGGAACATTTGTGTCTTTTGTGTTCGATTGTGTGCGTGTATTATTTTAGTATCTCTTGTTGCGATTTCTCTTGTTGGTGAGCGATCCCAACAAGTGGTATCAGAGCCTGGTTGAAGGGGAGAAGTCGCATCGACGGAAGAGATCCAAAATCGAAGGAAAACAAGAGAGCAGATTTCTGCTCGGATTTTTTCAGCGTAGCGGTGGGAAAAGAGGCGTAGCACGTTCGTTCACCGTTGGATCGTCTTGATTTTTGACGAGCAGCTTTGGGACTCATAGATCTTCAATCTGAATGGTGGAGATTGGATTTTGTGGTCTGTAGCATCGGGAATTGTGTCCAGACAGAAGCAGCAGTTTGAAAAATATATTTGAGGGAATATGGATATTGGAGGATCTAAGTATCATGTCCCAATTTTCGATGGAAGGATGGATTTCACGGTGTGACAGATAACAATCCAAGGTGTATTGGTACAACAGGGTCTTGATGAAGCTTTGGAAGAGGACAAGCCGGAAGGGATGAAAGACGCGGATTGGGCGAAGATTCAGAAAAAAGCTTCGAGCACAATCAGGTTAATTAGCACTTGCTCCCGAAATTAAATATAGTGTTTTGGAAGAGAAAACACGGAGGGGTATTTGGGAGAAACTTGCGAGTATTTATGCGTCAAAGTCGTTGACAAATCGTTTGTTCTTGAAGATGGATTTGTATTGTTTGAAGCTTGATGAAGGTGGTAGTTTGCATGACTATATAAATTCCTTCAGTCAACTAGTAGGTCGATTATCTAATGTTGAAAAGATAATCAAAGATGAGGAGCAAGCTTTATTATTGTTAGCTTCTTTACCCATGTCTTACAAGTCCTTAGGCAGACGATGTTGACAGGTAGGACCACTTTAACATTGGATGATGTTGTTAAAGCGTTAAGGGATAATGAAAGGATGTCGATGAGTGATAGCTTCTCTAATGGGGATAGAGTACTAGTTGCAGAGGGTTCTGAAAGAGGAAGGAGTTATAATCGTGGTGGCACAAAGAGGAGAACAAGGTCTCAATCAAGGGGGGATAGAGACATGAGTAATGTTGAGTGCTTCTACTGCGGAGAGACTGGTCATATGCAACCAACAATTTCGTGAAGATTTGAAGAGTATGCGCGGTATCAAAGGAAAGAAAAAGGTTGACGAGGAGAATGTCAACACAATCGATTGTGATAATGGAGATTTCCTTTTGACAGAGACGGTGGTTGTTGCTGATTCAACCGATGAGAAGAAGTCAGAATGCGTTGCCCACAATTTTGTCATTTAATTGCATAAAAAGCAAAGATTTTCAGAATGTCCTTATAATATAATTTTGGACATATATTTAAAGATAGTGAGAGTATAAAATAAAATATTGTTTGCTTTTAGTTTCTGCGTTTGATCGTTACCTCATATATTGTACATTGTCTTTAGGTCACATTTCATATAGCCAAAAGAAATCTGTTAACAATGAAAGAAACAAATTACAAGACAAACGCGGACTAGGATTTGAGGTACGAGCAGTCTGACTACACAAAGGCAAACAAAAATGACCTGTGAAATATTTCAAAAATCAAAAGCAGAGTTTCCCACCAAAACAAAGCGCGTTGACCTAGATCCGGGGACTATCAAGTACAGACACAAAAGCAACAAGTACTAGAAAAAAAAAAAGTAGAGAAAAAGCATGTCCCATTTCACTTCCACTATTCCCACAACCAATATAGCTTTCCTTTCTGTTCAAGTAGGAAAGATAAAAGGATTGGTTAAGGAAGAAAGGAAGAACCAAATAAATAAAGGGTTGGAAATGTAAATGATGTACTCCAGAATAATAATGTTTTTATTTATCCAGCAACATTATTCCAAACTCTTAATAGGATTATCTACAGATAAAGGAAACATTAACTAAATTCAATTCTTGAGCTAAACTACAGTAATACAACAATTTTTTATTTTTTTTTGAATAGTTGCTATGGTTAGGACAAAGAAAAGTATTTGAAGACGAGGGTGAGCAGTTTATTTGATCTTCTTTCTCAGTCGTACATCTTCTCTCAATATCCAATCGGGATTTTTATGTTACAAAACCTCCTGGACATTGGCAGATTCAGACACTGTATACTCACTTAACTATTTCCATGAACCCCGGAACATCATAGCTCCTTTTCCCTGGGCTCATAATGTTACCAATATCCTGCAAAAATACATCATTTTTTAAAGAGGGAAATAAGTTCTAATAAAATACCATCTTAATGATTGGTCGAATAAAACATACAGTGTACGTATAGTTTATATTTGATAGTATAGAACATAACACTTTTTGATAGTATCGCGCATACCACTAGCTAAAAAGAAACACATGGTCTGAAATGACAAAATTGCGGTAAGTGCATTGTTATTTTTGGTTAACTAAACTCTCATTTTATTGCCTGCTCAGTTCCTTCCTTGTCATTTCTAAGCAATTTCCATAAAGCACTTTTTTTTATAGCAAGAAGTACTAAAATTTGAATGTTAAAGCGCAATATCATGTGCCTTTAGCAATTTCTTAGAAAGAAGTACGTACAAGCACATCAATTTCAAGTCAAGCCATGTAATGCAAACCACTCAATTATTATAGTCAACAAAATGATTATTCAAGTCAATTCACACCACTAATTGGTTTGAGATGGTTTTGGAGCCATGCACACAGAATAATGTTAAATATCCAAAAGAGAAATCTAAGCTTATTATCTCAGCTAGAGAAAATTTCAAGAGTTAAACACTCTCAAGAAAATTTTAAAGATGCAATCCCTTTTCTTTCTCATGATCATGTTCATCTCCAATCAAAACCTACTTGCTGTAACCCTAGCTGATGAATTGGGCAAAAAAGAATCTGATCACCTCGCATTGCTGACCATCAAGTCAAAGATAGTCAAAGACCCTGAAGGTGCTTTGGGGTCATGGAATGATTCTCTCCATTTCTGTGAATGGGAAGGTGTAACATGTGGTCGGATGCATAGGCGAGTCATTGCGTTGGATCTTTCCTCCAGAAGTTTGGTTGGTTCTCTGTCTCCATTTGTAGGAAACTTGAGCTTCCTCAGGGTGATAATGCTTCAGAATAACACATTTCAAGGCGTTATCCCTACTGAAATAGGCCGTTTATTCAGACTGGAGCAACTAAGATTGGCTAATAATTCCTTTGAAGGAAATGTTCCAGCTAGTCTGTCAAACTGCACCAACCTAAAAAACCTTTGGCTAAGTCGGAATAATCTTGTTGGGACAATCTTACAAGAAGTAGGTTCCCTGTTGAAGCTCGTAAATCTTGTTATTCACGAAAACAATTTTACAGGAGGAATACCTCCTTCTATTGGGAACCTCACTTCTCTCAAAGTAATTCTTGCATATGGAAATCAACTTGGAGGAAGCATTCCCCATGCCATTGGTCAGTTGAAGAATCTATCATATATGGCAATTGGCAGTAATAAACTCCGTGGTACAATCCCTCCATCCTTTTATAATATGTCGTTACTTTCTCTAATCGATATATCAAGCAACCAACTTGTTGGAAATCTTCCAACAAACATAGGTTTGAAGCTACCTAACCTTCAAATCTTTCAAATATGGGGCAACATGTTTACGGGACTCCTTCCTGTTTCAATTTCAAATTGTTCAGAAATGGAACTCATGGACATAGGAGACAACCGTTTCCATGGCAAAATAGAAATTGGTTTTGGAATGATGCCAAACCTCAGTAAAGTAGGTCTATTCAACAATGTTTTTGGAAGCGGGGAACCCGATGAATTGAATTTTATTGCCTCTTTGGTTAACTGTAGTAATTTGCAAAAAATCGATTTTGGTGCAAACCAACTAAGAGGGCAGCTTCCAAGTTTTGTGGGCAATCTCTCAACTCAACTTTCACTTTTATCACTTGGTTACAATTCAATATATGGATCCATCCCTCAATCAATGATGAATCTAGTCAGTCTAGAGGCATTAGATCTGAATCATAACCAATTCACAGGCATAATTCCTAGCAACCTTGGCAATCTCCAAAAATTACAAGTAATCTCCCTACATAGAACAATATGACCGGTAATATTCCGAAATCTGTTGGGAACCTATCACTCCTAAGTCAAGTCTTCTTAGGAAACAACAGATTAGAGGGTAAAATACCAACAACTTTTGGAAATTGCCAAAAATTGATTCTATTGAGCATTTCGTCGAATAACCTTACTGGAAGCATACCAGGAGAACTCTTCAGACTTTCATCACTCTCAATAGCGCTAGATCTTTCTGATAACCACCTGTCTGGATCACTCCCACTAGAAATTGGAAAGCTTCATAATTTAGAGGGGTTGGACTTGTCGAAGAACAAGTTGGTCGGTGAAGTCCCTAGCAGCATAGGTAGCTGCACTAGCCTGGAGCGACTATACCTGGAGGTGAACCTCTTTCAAGGTTTGATACCTGCAACATTTGGTTTTCTAGTTGGTATCCAGGAACTTGATATTTCCCGTAATAACTTCTCTGGACAAATTCCAAGATTCTTGGAGAAATTCCAGTTGAGAAATCTCAATTTGTCATTCAACGACTTTGAGGGCGAACTACCAATGAATGGAGTTTTCACAAATGCTACTGCCATCTCGGTTGCTGGGAACAAAAGGCTATGTGGGGGCTTGCCTGAACTCCATCTTCCTAAATGCCTCATCAAAGAGAGAAAGAAAAGTAGAAAGATGTCACTTGCACTCATAATTGCCATTCCAATAATTTGTCTGCTACTTGGGCTAGCTTTAGCATCATGTTGCTTATTCATTTGGCACAAAAGGAGAAGCAAAACACCGTCATCAGGTCTGGTATTGGAAGAACAATTCACCAAGTATACGTATGAAATGCTCCTCAAGGCGACAAACAGGTTCTCCTCAGAAAATTTGATTGGTATAGGTGGTTTTAGCCGTGTCTTTAAAGGGGTCCTTGATGAGGATGGAGCAACAATTGCTGTCAAGGTACTAAACCTTGACCTCCGAGGAGCTTCAAAAAGTTTCATGCCAGAGTGTGAAGCCTGGAGAAATATTCTACATCGTAACCTTGTAAAGATCATCAGTGCATGCTCCTCAATTGACTTTCAAGGTAACAATTTTAAAGCTCTAGTTTACGAGTTTATGGCAAACGGAAGTCTGGAGAGTTTATTGCATTCGTCATCAGGGACACTGAATAGAGAGAACGAGATGCATGGACTAGGCCTTCTTAAAAGAATAAGCATTGCCAGAGATGTTGCTCATGCCATTGATTACCTTCATCACCGGTGCGAAATTCCCATCATACATTGTGATTTGAAGCCGAGCAACGTTTTACTCGATGGAGACATGGTTGCTCATGTTGGGGATTTTGGCCTAGCAAGGTTTTTTCTTGAAGAAGTCTCGAATATCAACCAAAGCAGTTCCATTGGTTTAAGAGGAACTATCGGTTATGCGCCTCCTGGTAACCACTCTACTCAAACTTTTCTAAGTAGCTTTCTTTAATTTTATGAATTTGACAACTACTCTATTTTTATTCAAATTTTGGGATGAATATTTTTTATCATGATTTGCAGAGTATGGTCTTGGAAGTGAGATGACAACAGAAGGAGATGTCTACAGTTTTGGTATAATTTTGCTAGAGATGATGACTGGGAAGAGACCCACAGATAATATGTTTCAAAATGGGCTTAACCTTCATGACTATGCTAGAACGGCTTTTCCAGACTGCATCATGGACATTGTAGACCCCAAACTTGTCAAGGAAGAAGAAAATGAAACACAAAATCCAAGATATGCAAAACAAAGGGTGGAGTGCATGGTTTCAATGGTCAAGATTGGAATTGCGTGCTCCGTGGAGTCAGCACGTGACAGAAAGAATATATCAAAGGTTGTTGGTGAGTTGGAGCGCATTACAAACATCATTTCGCAGCATGAAATCACAGTGGCGAGGTAAGAAAGAATTGCAGTTTAATTTGTTTTCACTGAAATCTGATACAGCTCAATTTTGTGGCTGTTAAATCTGATTCATAAGAATATAGATTGGTTGTGTCAAAATGTTATCTGTTTTGTCTGCTGCTTCTTCCAAGTGGTAACATTATGATGGGAGCATACAAAAAATAATGCAACCATATGAGCTCTCCAGAGATCATTGTTTGATTCAACTGTTGAAAATAATCTATCTAACAACGACCAAATCCTGAAGAATGATCTAGAAGTGAACGGGTCTCGACATATCTTTTACAGGGTAATTTGAAGTATAAAATCTGACAAGATATGAGCTTGAATCGGACCCAAGAAGGGTACAAGGTTTTGTTTTTGTTTGATATCTTCTTATCTTTAGGTTCAGTGAACTTCAATTCTAGTAAAAGGGATTTGCTGTTTACTCCATGATTGTCACCCATATACTTGGTTTATATGTGTTAAATTCCTTTGCAATATGCCTTCTCTATTTCAGAATTGAATTGCTGCTGGGGTAGAGGATTGAATTCAGTTTCTTAATTGTTACATGAACTTATTTTCCCTAAATAAATAAATATGAGTCGGTTATGTTTTCAGGTGAGGTAGAAGAAGAGTATCGGAAGCACTTCTGTGGAAGTCATGACAACAACTTGTGAGGTGGCAGCAGCAAAGGACAACAAACGTAATTTACTGTCGATTTTATATGGTATCTAGTTTTGTGTCTTAAGTTGTAAAATAACTTGCGTATAAAACTTTCAGGGTGGAAAGCATGGGCACCTTTGTCACCCTCCCTGTTTTACTTTGCTCAGGTTTATTTGTACTCGACAATATAGAATAATACTATTGTTCGGTTTTTGATTCTGACGCTATTTTCCTGAACTAAATTTTGAAAAGTTATATCAACCAAGTGTATTACGGTATCTAGTTTTTTTTTCTTCCTAGTTCCACGTATCCATTATCCCAATTGCTGCCCTATATTTTGGGCAACTCCACTCCGGATCTCTCCAAACTAATTTGATTCCCAGTAGATAACCTTGAGTGACTACAACATGTTTCTATCCTGCTTTACGAGCAATTTACATGAATTTGTTAACCCTTTTACCGACTTACCCCACTCTCAATCATCAAAGGACTAAACTGCCCTTCCATTTTGTTAGTCTTTAATTACTAGTATGTTACAATACCTCCCTCCTTACAACAGCCTTGTCCTCAAGACTACAAATCCATGAACTATGAATCAATACTTGCCGTATTCTCCAAAAGTATCTTCCTCCAGCACCAATTGCAAAAGAACATTAGGACAGGAATTGTGGCTCATGTAACAAGCAACATTTCCTCATTATCGACATATTTATCGCAAAATCCACAGAAGGAATAGATGGATATACTTGTTGTGAATAGTCAGATAATATTTGAGACAGTTCTTCCCATTTTGCCCATCGCTCGCCAAATCCATTGGGAAAGACTAAAGTATCAAATCTAAATATCGAACCCCCAAACTAGCTTAACCCACCGGCTTAGCAACCAATGCTCTAGTCCGTGAGTTCTTAGCAAGCTTAATGGACTACCCATTTCAGGTTGATCTTCCATTTGTACAAGCTTAAACGTGTACGCACCAATACCAGGCTTACCCATATCATCCCAACAATCCATAATCTTATACATCCCATTATAAAATTAAATTTACCACTAGAACTACCTTCATACTTAAATCCGTGAACTTTACCCTTACCGTGATTCTGCAATGCATGCTTCCCTTTATTCCAAGGTTTTTTGACATCCAAACATTAGAAATTTTTGATGGCTTGTATAAATGGATTGTCATTGTAGCAGAACTAGTGTTGACCCATATTTCTCAAACATAACAAATAAAGAGAAATCAAATCATTTAAAAATGAATCAGGCCCTAATTTTCCCAAACCTAACCGCAAATAAATAAAACTCCATATTAAAATAAAATTGGCCAAACGACCTGAAAATGCAATGTAGTTTTGGGAAATGGAATTCTATCCAACACAAACACACATACATGAAATCAGTCTGGAATTCTATCTCCCTCCTTCAATTTCCCCAAGTTTCCTTTGCTTTTTCCCCCTCCCACAAGTTCGATTGAAGAAATCAAAAGGTCAATTAACTGTAACAGACCAAGGATTCACAGGGATATTCATGGAATTTCTATTGATTAAACAGGGAAGAACAATTGATAAATTCCAGCGACAATTGGGAATTGATTGAAGAACTACTACGATTAAACTACGCTAGCTATAAGAGGACCTAATTACTGCTATCAAACTACTCCTACTGCTGAAAGAAAGATAACAATGAAATAACAATTTCTTCCACACCCTTCTCGTCTTCCTGCCCTAGGCTATATGCACGAAGATTCCCCCCTTCCGCAAGACCGCACTTAACCTCCTCACGGACTATCCACGTGACTATGGCTGATTGTCGCTTTTACCCACACTTGTTGACTGCAAAAAGACCATGTAACCCCTCCCATTTTGTTGGGTTGTTACAATACCCTCCTCTCAAACTATCCTTGTCCTCAAGGATAAGAATCTGGACACTAGTTTTATCAAAGTAGCACAATTCACACCCCCTCAGACTGGACAAGTACTTATTGATGATCCTCATACCAAATTGGCCATCATTTACACCATCACAAAAAACCACCATCTTCTTTGGCCTCACTCTGTTAAGGCGAGCATAAGAGTTGAATTTTTTTTTTTCAGCAAAATGCCTGTGAAGTTAATCAAAGTCCACCTCTGCGTTGGTACTCTTTCCACAAATGACTTCAATACAAGGTTCCATTGATTTTTAAATGACTCCATGAATACCATTTCAACAGCAATGTATAACCCATACCATTGAGAGAAATCAAGCTTCACAGCATTTATGAAATCGACCAAGAGTTTAACTGCCTTGTCATCAACCTTAGCAAGGTCCAGAAAATACCAAGCACAACCTCCCGGATTCCGTTCAAAGCTTTGCCATTTATCATGTAGTATATTCCCATGGATACCATTCAAGTAAACCATCAAGCTACTAGAAAATGTTGCTAATGAAATAGGGCCTACAGTCTGATTAAAACCATATTCTGCAATAATCTTGTATGCCGTGTTTGTTGCTCGTAGTATGTCATATAGTGCACTTGTCAGAACACGGTAAGCAGCTTCCTCTATTATATGTCCACCAAGAGGAGTATCCAAACCCCCTCTCAACTTGTCAATCATTACTGTCAATTCCCCACGCAGTATGCTAGCATCCACAACAAGCACCAAGCCCTGCTCCTCTTGAATGTGACAGGGAAAAGACAAGAGTATTATGCAGCATATATAGTGACCTTTGCAGTCTAATCTTCTCCTCAATTTTTTGATCCTTGGACTTTATAATCACAACTGAATGAAGGCATACTCTGCAGGAGCAATTCCCGAGATAAAATGGACGGGCCCTGTTCATTTCTTCTTTTACTCTTTTAGGATACCATTCGGGATATTCTCTTTTCTTCCGATACAAACCATTTTCTCCTCCATCACCATCATCAACATGGTTCTCATCTGTAACGATAAAATCATTACCTCCGCCTTTGAATCCATCAGCTGAAAACTCCCTAACGTCAACATTGATCCAGCAAGCTTTTTACCAGCAAGCAGTAAAATTTGACTACCAGCTTTACTAAACCAACTGTATTGATTATTGTGCATGTCTCCACGACTAACACTTATATTGTCGGCTACTTCACCATTTAGTGTTCCATCTCCCTTTGCTGCAAACAACTTAATATCATAAAATGAGACATTAAGGTACCACCGCACTACTTTTTCACCATCAAATCCATCATCCATTAAGGCCTCCATATCTGAAGAGCTAAGATGCCCCGCTCTTTTCTTGACATTAACACCATTTCTATCAGTAGCTTCAATAACCACTATAACCACTGCTTGACCTGACCAATAATGATAAAAAATGACATCACCAAAACCCCAAGCTTCATTATGAGCAACCACAACTTTCTCATTACCCTGCACCGTAGTAATTTTTCTTGTAACCATTGCAATTGAGTGGCTCTCACCAAGAATTAAATTCATTTTCCTCATAACAACTTTATCCCTTTTTCTTGCCAACAAAACTGCTTCATTCTCCACATTAGCAAAGTCTAATGCTTTTCTAGCTTCCTCCTTACTCAAAGCCTTATCTCTCTGTTTTTCCTCCTTCATTCGCAGCCCATCGACATCATGAATGAACTTTAAAATCTGTTCCAAGCCCGTAAAAACGGTCATGCTGCTGTCTTTCCCATTTATAGACATAGATCCCTTCATTCTAACTTTCTTCTTTTTCAAAAACAAGTCCAATGTCTTAGCATAGCCCAAAAGTATCTTATACCATAAAATTCTATCTCTCATTGTCATTTTATCAAACACATTTATCGCATCTTTAACCCATCTATTTTGCGCAAACGGAGCAAGCAATCCATTCCAAAAAACATAGGCAATACCATTCTCTTTCTCCTCTATTTTGTTAACAGCAACATCAGGGACCACAACTTCATAAAAATCATTAGCAACGCCATTCTCATTCTTCACCTCCTCTAGTGGTTGCCCTAGTCCTTTCTTAAAATCCATCCCATCCCCCTTATCAACGGAATCATATGAATTAATAGAATCCCCACTGCTATTGAACAATCTGCTACCTTCATCATCGTTAGGCTCTTGATAATGGTTTTCACCTGGCTTCTCACAATGATATTTTGCATACATCTGAGCGTCATGAACCGTCCGTGGTCTTAACGATTTTACACCAGACCTACTTTCTTCGTTCAGTCCATCAATGAAAAGGCTTAAGAAAAAACTTTCATCCATTTCCTCGCCCATATATGAAGCTAGACCCTCCAGTTGATCCCGAACTATCTGAAATTCATCAAAATAGTCCTCAAGTGAATTTATTTGAACAATTCTCTCAAGGAAAGCTGAAGCATACAACTCCAACTCATCTTTGTCTTTAGGCAGTTCAAGGAGGACTTTAGGGGTGGCAAATCGGGTGTTTTGGGTTTACCCATTAAAGTTAAAAATCCATTGGATATCCGGATATTTTAACTTTAATGGGTACACCCAAAACACCCATTTTGCCACCCCTAGAGGGCTTCTGGATTGACTCCTAACCGAAAATAGCCATCAACGAAGGCCTCATACTCCGTCCTATTCACCGCTATTGTTGCTTCATTATTGGACTGCAATGAATTGACGCCTCCAACTTGAATCAAACTTTGTGCAACAATTACCTTACAGTTTTACTGCTCCGAAATCCCCAAGGTTTGGACATCAGCTACATGAGGACCTGTCATACCAGCAATTTGTGGTTTCTCAACTCCATTTGCCTCGACAAAACTTCCTGTTGATCTTGCTGCCGGCAATTGATTTTCATTGTGATTATCCCAATCAACACCACCATTTCTCATCACATTAAGGTTCATAGACATACCAGGCACATATTGTGACCCATACAGAGAGTAATAATTAGGCATAAACTGATTATGAGGGTTCATGAAGGCTTGTGAATTTTGTGTAGTGGGGTAAAACTGATGGGGATTAAATGAAGAAGAAACATACGCATAAGGAGAGAAGTTAGGGTTTGTAGAATACCTCACTTCTAATTCATTGTTTGGATCATAAACTCCTCCCATCCTTGTGCCATTTTCACACCTGGAACCCAAATTCTCCAACATAGAGTTCACCAAAGTCTTCATGTATTCAATTCTGCTTTCCATTCTCCCCCATTGTTCGTCGATTAGGTCCAAGCCATTCAACCTTCCATCCGCCATGGATACAGAAGCGGTCCAGGGATCGACCGCTCTGATACCACTTGTAACAGACCAAGGATTCACAGGGATATTCATGGAATTTCTATTGATTAAACAGGGAAGAACAATTGATAAATTCCAGCGACAATTGGGAATTGATTGAAGAACTACTACGATTAAACTACTCTAGCTATAAGAGGACCTAATTACTGCTATCAAACTACTCCTACTGCTGAAAGAAAGATAACAATGAAATAACAATTTCTTCCACACCCTTCTCGTCTTCCTGCCCTAGGCTATATGCACGAAGATTCCCCCCTTCCGCAAGACCGCACTTAACCTCCTCACGGACTATCCACGTGACTATGGCTGATTGTCGCTTTTACCCACACTTGTTGACTGCAAAAAGACCATGTAACCCCTCCCATTTTGTTGGGTTGTTACATTAACCCACCGTTATTGACAAGGAATTGAAAAGATTGAAATCATCAAAACATTACAAAAGTAAAAGGACAAAGCAAGAGATGCGATTTTACCGGAAAGAATGATTGGGGAGTGTTGGCGCCTGGACGAATCAGCATAGAGGTCGACAGCGAACTTCAAAGACGCGGGAAAACTTCATTCTCTGAATCAGAGTTTCTTTTCAGTTCGTAGGTCTCTCTCTGCTTTAAATCATTCTTTGCATAAAATCAACTCCAAATGGCGTTGGGTTGGGGGTGCGCTTCTTGATCGGGGTTAATTTCATTAGGGGTACAATTGTCAATTTACGGTTAAAAGGGTGTTTTGGTGAGATGAATTTAAATCTATTCTTGGTTATTTAGTGGGAGAGAAATTTTTATGTAGATATGATTTCATGTACGTACTTAAGTAAACCACAAAATGGACCCGCGTACTATTAACCCCACCATCACTTTAACTTGCGTATTATCAACTCAGTAAGGGGCCGTTTGGTAACCCGTAACAACGCCGTATTGGATTATTAGTACTCTAGTGTATGTGTTTGGTAGGTTTTAACACTTTGTGCTAATAATCCATGTACCCAGATTAATGGCCTAATCTCCTAGCTATTAATACATTAGTGGAGGGTGGTATTAATTATCGGGTCACGACGTCTATTAAGAATCACCTTTTTTGGACATAACTGCCCCTTCAACAACCTACAGTGAATGGCACAACCAATGTCTACCTTTTCTTTCTTACCGCCGACCCACACCCTCCTCTCTTTCCCCCTCCACCACTCCCTCCTCTCTCTTCAGTTGAGATCTACCCATTAAAAATGATGAAGGAATTTTGATTTCTCTTTCTCCCTTCTCAAACCTTTATCTCTTGATCTCTTTACTCCTCTAGACCTTTATTTCGTTAATTTTTAAAGCCCGGACTATACCTAGATGTAAACTTTTCAACAAGATGTTAATTTGATGATGATTGATCACCATATGTAAATAACAATTTCAGCCAAGAGACCTGCAAATAAACTTTTTGTTCATCTTCCAACCTTCGCCATTGACATTGCTTCAATTGTTTACTGGGTTTTTTTTTTAGAAATAAAAAAACTACATACTTTTTAATGAAGTCAGTTAAGATGATTCCATTTTTCTTATTATTGTAGAATGTAGATGAGTTTATTGGAATGAAATTGGATTTTGTTATTATACTCCCTCCGTCCCAAAATGATCTTCACGTTTGCCATTTCTCATTATCCCAAAAAGTTCTTCTTATTTCTACAATTTGGCCTTAAAAGTGCTTAAACAAAACATGGCTAGTGAAGCAAGTGTTCATATCCTTAAAAAGTTTATCATTATGCGACGGATGGAGTATTAAACATCCGAAGAAGAAAGGCACAACTGCATAATGGATATTTTAGTAATTTTATTATTAATCCCACTCTTTATACTCTGTTCACCAAACATCATATTTTTTGGAGAGCCTAACTATTAGTCACCGTTACTAATAATCAGGCGAGAAATAATGCCCCGATAGTTAACAGTGTTTATCCGTGTCAGGCTACCAAACGAGCCCTAAATGTACCTTGCATGCTATCGTTTTATTATCAATTTCACTGAGATTTGTAACATCAGTTAAAAGGTTAATGGGGCTGTTAATAACTTAACAAAACGTATGACTCTTATTTACAAATGTGACTTTAATGTTCAAATTATCTCACTTTACCCCTTAAATCTTAATTAAAAAAAAAAAAAAAAAAACTAAGAAAAATAGTCATGTACTTGTCACATGAGGAATATTATTATAATTCTCATTAATAAAAACTCAAATTCACTTTGAATTTGCTATAACATTTAACAAGTAACTAGTACAACACCCGTGCGTTAAACGTACGAACAAAAAAATTGATAAATTAACTAAAAAATAAAGAAATTTTTGTACAAAATAATAATTTTAGAAAATGTAATTTTGAAGTCACTTCATTTTTTTTTATTTTTTTTTATCATCATATCAATTTAATATTCAAGCTAACGCGATTTTTTATCCGGACAATGTAACATATTTATTCCATCCATTTCATTTAATGATTCAAAACAATAATATAAGGGAGAAACACATTTAATAAATATAAACACGATACCCTAATTTCAACATAATCATTTTGGGCATGAGAAAATCCATGCAACATTCAATTCATCCATAGCCATTTACTATCACAATCATTAACATTTTATTTGTTTGAACGGACCATTAATATGTTTTAAAGAGTTTATTCTCGTAATTCCTCATTAATGGTGAGTGATAGACTTTACTTTAATAATCTTTCTCCCTCCGTTTAAAAATGATTTTTCTATTTCTTTTTTCTACTAATGAATTTTGAGCAATAGTTATAAGTTGATATAAAAAGGGGAAATGACAATTTAGGGTCTAAAGTTTGGGGGGTGTGTGCCAATAGGGGTCTGATGTATTAATTTTGTCAATTTAGGGTCCAAAGTTGCAAAAGTTGTGCAGGTTAGGGTTTTTTAACGATTTTGTTAACGGAATCCAGTTAAGTCACAAGTGTTTTGACATGAACTTAACTGGAGTTTGTTTTTATTATTTGCATGAGCATATTGTCATTTCAGATGTAGAATATTAATAAAAAAAAATTGAAATATTAAATTTTACTTTCTTATATTAAATTAACTAATAATTAAGACGTCATTTACCGAAAATATTTTTTCAAGAAATACAATAAAAATATTTTTTTCATTAGAACCACTATAAAATAAAAAGTATAATTTTTAAAAGGAAAAAGTGTAAAAAAACTATATTCCAAAAAAAAAAAACCACTTTATTTTTTTAGAAAGAAGAAAGTGGGATTTGGACAATTCTTTTATAAAATTATTTTTTATTTTTATTATTAAATTTCCTTGTTTATAACTTCATTATTTGCGGTTTAAAAAAAAACCACTTTAATTTTTTATTTGCTTATTATTTTATTTATTATTATTTTTGAATTAATTAAAATTATTCGAAAATGTAATAATAAAAGTGAAAGAAAATTTAGGGTCCATTGTATAAGGGGTGTGTGAAATGACAGCCCAGGCGAACATCCAAAACTAACTTCAGTTAAGTTTTTCTGTTACTTAACTGGATTTTCTTCGCAACTTAGTCCAAAAACCCTTAATTGACTAACGTTGTTAACTTTGGACCCTAAATTGACAAAATTGATACATCAGACCCCTATTGGCACACACCCCCCAAACTTTGGACCCTAAATTGTCATTTCCCCATATAAAAATAGCAATAAAAACCTAAAACTTGTAATTGATACACCATCAATAATGCTATCAATAAAAAGTTTTAGATTTCATTAAGATAATCAAATCAACCTAAAATAATTTATCAAAGTTCATTCATAATAACAAAAAAAAGTGAAGATAATTTTCCAACGGAGGGAGTACTAAAATAAAATTGCAACAAAACTGAGGCTAACTGATTTGAGATACTTTACATTGAAATATATTTATTTTATTTTTTTAAAGCTGAAAGTAGATGAAATAGCATGAAAAGGAGAATGCTAATCTAATGAGGTTGTTTTGAGAAAAGAACATGAATTAATGTGGCAAGTATTTAAACTAATGCATTAATGAGTGTAAGGATAATTTGGTCAACAAAGCATTTTCTTTGTATTAAGAGTATTGATTATTGTTCACAATTTCCTAAAATACAATCATTGAACTCATTAACTATTTTTTGTTACTATTATTGCTGCTAGGGGTATTTTTGGCAACTAAAATTGGGCTGATATACCTAGTCAACATGTTGTCTAAGTGCAATTTTTGGAGGGAAAGTGCTTTATGCACTTCAACCTTTATTTATATATAGATTTGGAATAGCTTGGAAAAAATCCTCAGGCGTACCCACCACCGACGAAACCAAGTAACCTCTGCTCCATGTTACTGCTGCTCAGAGTCCGATTACAATTCAGATATGAAGCAACCGTATTGGTTTGTGTCTTCTTCATTAGAAAGAGATTTGGGAGTTAGATCCAAATTTAAATTTGTTGGGAAAATGTGTAAATGTGTGAAAGAAATTTAGGAAATTGCGCGCGTTTCTTAAATAAAAATCATTTGTTGATTAATTAATAACTCCTACATGTTAGTAATAAATTGGTGTGTCCAATTTATGTAATGGAAGGTAGGAGTTGAAATGCTCAAAAATGAATAGGTAAGCTGGGAAGTGGGTTACTATCCCACATGGAAAGGGAAGGGAAAATTCCCTGGGCTCCTTCCTTGTAAAAGGGTATCCCAAATGGGATAATGAGGGAAATAATGTTCTAACACCATTTGTGGGTAAAGTCAAGTGAACTTGTCCCACATTGGTTTAGAATAAAAATGTGAGCTAGTTTAAATACAATTGACCATTTGTATGGGTTAAGATAGTGTAGACTAGAGACTCTCTCTCGCGCCCGGGTGCGCAGGTGTAAGTACCCCAATCTGAAATTGACTAACTTAGAGGAATTCTTAGCACCATTCAGGGATAAACTGATAGGCTGAGACCTCACTAAGATAAACCTAAAATGTAGGACTGCTCTAGAATTAAGCTTGGAAAAATCCAGAAGTTCGCCAGGCTGAGCCGTACGGATGGTTTGGACGCGGGAGAGCCCTAGCCGTACGGCTACTATGGGCACCATCAGTCCTTATAAATTGAGACCCTTGCTGATCATTTCAGGGGGGAGAAATTTGTTTGAGAGAGCCAAAGCTCTGCAGGAATCATACCAGAATAGAGTGATTACCACATTTGAGTGAAAAGAGAGAAAGAAGATAGGTCCAAACCAAAATTTGTGAGGCCTCATTCTCCCCATCTTCTCTTCATCTCCATATTACATCTTTGCTTCTTGTTAAATAGTATACATTTGGAACCAAGCCTTGAAATCCATGATGCCCTTCATGTTCTATGCATGATGATGGGTTACAAACCATAGGATAGCCTAAGGCTTGTTATGATTTATGCATCTTTAATACATTGTCTTTACATTTATGCACCTTTACATTATATCTTTAAATTTGTGTCATTTACTTTAAAGTCTTTGCATTTATGTTGAATAAATAAGGAAATGATCAAGTTTGGGTGATAAAGTTGTAATCTTTATCATCCAAACCTTGAGTCAACCTCAAAATGTCCCTTTGATGATAAAGATTCAATCTTTACCCATCAAAGGTTGATTTTTGGATGTCACAATACCCTTCCTTGGAAGAATCATCCATTTGGATGTTAAAGTTTCCATCTTTAACCATCTAAATGGTAATCTTGGCTCAAAAGTCATGACCATCACCTTTTCTCAATTATTCGCCAATGATTGCCTTGATCACACCCAAAATCCTTGTTTTGGTGTCTAATCTAGTGATCAATGGCATAGGGATGATTTAATTAATGTTTTGTTGCAAGAAAATAACTGGAAATGATCAAACAGTCCAGTTTCCAGCAGAATGCTCTGTTTCTGCCTGGAACTGGACTGATTCCTGGGAATCTGTTAAAATTCCCAGGAAGACCCTCCATAGCCGTACAACTACTTTGTCCAAGGGGCACATTTCCAGTCTAGTCCCCCTTTTATTCAGAATGTTTACAAAATAACCCTTTTTGTCAAATATTTAACTGTTTTCTGGTAAAGTCAGTTTCTCCCATTTTCAAGAACACACACACACACACACTTGCACAATTTTAACAAATTCTAGGGAGACTCAGTTTCTTCCGAGGTGCTTTGGGTGAACTACCGGTTGAGTTCTTCCTAAAGCGTAACCTGACCTCCGAATCCTTTGTCTCTAACCATTTTTCGTTAAGTTTGGGTTTAAAATTAAACTAACGTGGCGACTCCGTAGAATGTTGATAAGATCCTGTGTTTGATTCTCGAGGGAACAAAGTCCATTTTTCCCGCGGGTATCTCACAGTGGCGACTCTGCTGGGGAATAAAGTGCTTGCAAACTTCTTTTTAGAAGCTTTGGAGGCACTTTTGTGTGGGTCAAACTCCCATCCCCGTTTGTTGACTTTGTGCTTATTTTGTGTGTGTTTTATGTTTCTGTTTTGATTTTTGGGAGTGGAACTGTTCTGGAAACGCAATAAACTGGGGCTTGATGATCAGAAGCTGAAAATTTGCAAAAAATAATGGAACTCCAGCACTAGCCGTACGGCTGGTTTTGCCGGACCCACAGAATGTTTCAAATTAACAATTTTTTTGCAGGGCAGAAACATTCTGATGGCCCCCCTGCTTCTTCTGGTCCAGGTTCCAATTTACAGTCATTATTTGAGCACATTTTCCTTCATTTTCTTAGCCAAAACTTGGTTTTCAAAGCTTGGTTATGCACAAATTTTTGGACATAAAATTTGGTTTTCAAAACCTTGTTGTGCATAACCCTTTTTCATGAAAAGTTTGGTTTGCAAATTCTTTTGTTGTGCACAATCTTTTGTACAAGTGAGTTTCAAATGTTGTCTTTCTTGTTGCAAAATTTTGGTTCCCAAAACCTTGGGTTGTGCACAACCTTTCCATGCACAAAATTTTTGCTTGTTTATATTATTGTTTGATTACTTGTGCAAATTACTTGTCCATCATTTGCTCATATATTGCTCATTCTTGTTCATGACATTAAAATGCATTGAAAATTCCTATTTTAACTCAAAAGGGAACATAGAAAGCTTCACACAACGCGCACTTGACCTTGTGCACGTTCCAAAAACCCTTTAAACCTGGGATGGATGCTATGATGCAGCTTGATTGGTGTTCTTGTGCCCTTCTCGCGCGCACGGGTCCATTCCACCTCACCTTCCGAGCCGAGTCAACCACACATTGTTCGTGACACATAAATACCGTGACCATGGTTGGTTTTTGGTCTAACTCACGTCATCACGTCCCTAATACGTGTCCAAACGCTAATTATGGCCAAGTTAAAGCCCGAGTCATGACACTTGTGAAAGCAAGTGTGACCAAGGTCATCCTCGACCCGGTTCTTGACTTATGCGTTAATTCCAACCATAATTAACCTAAGTCATGTATTAAGGATAGGTTGACACCACGTCATTAAGCTCTAATGCTTGACCCATCCTAATCATCTTTAAGCCCAAGGCTAAGGTCTGAGATCCCTCATTAAAATGAGGTCATGCCAGAATTTTGTTGGAGCGTTAAGTCAATCTTAACCTTAACCGGGGCTTAACTATGATAAGAATGGCCCACACATTAGAAATTTGTGACGCACTAGACCCTAGGTTTGGTTCTTTCGGTAGGTGGAAGCTGCGTGCCCTATAGGACCCTCGCCCGGGATAGTCCGTCCTTGGGAGCGTGTGATACAGGTGAAAAACGAGGGATCTATAGACGTAGTGATGGCCTCCACTGATCCAGGGTTTAGAGTAGTTGCGAAAAAGAAGAGAAATCTTTTTATACCATTTAGGTATAAAAATGCGTTTTAAGTAAACTTGAACGGATAATTAATTGCACCTTGCATGAATTTGCTCCGTTTTTGCTTCTCGTCTTTGACACATTGCATTCCTTCGCTAACAAGCATCATCCCGTCAATCTTTGGATGGATCCCCGTTATCCTGCAAGACTTCTGTTTAATTCCTAGGCATAGTCCCTTAGGAACCCGTTAAATCCTTGAAAGATCTCCGAGGCACCCGTCAATCTTTGGACGGATCCCCGTTATCCTCCAAGATCTCTGTGAAGCCGTAGGATTAATTTCTTAAGCTCCCGTTAGATTCCTAGGAATAGTCCCTTAGGAACCCGTTAAATCCTTGGAAGATCTCCGAGGCACCCGTCAATCTTTGGATGGATCCCCGTTATCTGCCAAGACCTCCGTTAAACCCTTAGGAATGGTCCCCTAGGTCCCCGTTACGGTTCCCGTTAAATCCCTAGGAATAGTCCCCTAGGAAGTCAGTCAATTCTTTTGATGGATCCCCGTTATCCTCCAAAAGTCGGTCAAGTCCTTGGGTGGATCCCCGTTATCCTCCAAGAAGTCGGTCAAGTCCTTGGATGGATCCCCGTTATCCTCCAAGAAGCCGGTCAAGTCCTTGGATGGATCCCCATTATCCTCCAAGAATTCAGTCAAGTCCTTGGATGGATCCCCGTTATCCTCCAAGAAGTCCGTTACAACCTTATAAGTAGGTCTCCCGCTTGAATCTCGGATGGATTCGAGATCCCATTCAACCCCGTCCACCTTCCTCACCATATGTCTAAGTATAACGGTCCTGCCCCATTAGTAGCATGAGCATTCACCCAGTATTTACCCGAGCCTAAACTACTCTTTTTCTTCCCGTATGCTCAGATGAAATGGAAGAGAGCATCATATCACCGCCTAGTGCGTGTGGAATCAGAGTGTTCCCCGGTCACCACAACTTCTCCAACCCAGTACCTCGGAAAGACCGCTTCAATGGATGGTAGCTTGGGAAATGATGTCGCAGACAATCCGGATAGCCTAACGAAAGAAGAGTTGCTCCAAGAGGCCTCTGGGGCTAAAGAAGAAGTCATCACAAAGGGCCACGAAGAGACGCAGAGCCCGTTTGATGAGCAGACGGGACAAAAGGGTGATGTATCCCTATTTCAAACTGATAGGCCCTCCACCAAAGTGACCAACCACAATGAAAAGGTAGAAGATATCCAACCTCTGCATTGCAACCAAAGATTGTCCCCTCCATCTTACAAAAATACCGAGACCCCCATGTCTTCGCCCCAACACACCGTCATTCAAAACGAGCCTCTCACTCAAATCCTCCTCGCTCCGCCTCATCCCAAAACCAACATCTCCTATGGGACGCCTCCTATAAAACCCCAAACACAATCCATTCAAAAGGCCGGCAAACTACTGTCCACACCGGGTACGCCTCAAGCATCATACTCACAACACCTTCCCAATCGTATCCCTTCTCGGTTCAATGCCATCAACCAAGTCACCAGAGCTCAGTCACTGTTTAAACCATATATGGATACCCGACCAGGCATCACTAACTGGCTTCCACCAGACTTTCCGATGGGATTCCGGGGTGGCCCGTATCATTTCTATAATCCTAGACCTTTTTTACCACAAGCTCCTTGAATGCCTCCTGTACATTCCTGTAAGGAACCGAGGTTATGGGTATGCCTACTCCCCTGTACCTCCACAGGATCCCCTCAATCATCCATTGGGAAAGAGAAAGCAAATGGAATATAAGGAACCCCTTGTCTCGAGCGGCGGTAATTCTCATCACCACCACATTTCAGTCAAGGGTGAAGGAAAATCCAAACGCCAACCCAAACCCCATTTCATAAGGTTTAAGGATTTCGGAATGCCCATAAGCAAGGTATTTGAGGGATTGGTTAAGCAAGGCCTCGCAAAGCCTCTTGTCAACTTCCAACCCAAAAACCCTGAGAAGTACCTCAATGTTAACAAGACGTGTGCTTTCCACAATTACCATGGGCACAATACCAACGAATGCTCTGTTGTGAGACGTATCATTCTAGGTTTTATTAAGGAGGGAAAGCTAGAACGCCCCCACGCCCCCGATACATCCAATGACCCGAGCATCAACATGCTCGAATTCGTGACTTCCCCGATGATCGATAAATGGAGTGATGTCCGCCCCAAGGAAAAGGAGCCCGTGGTTGACAAAGTTGTCAATCCCAAAGTGGGAGAGCCAGTTTTGGAAAAGTTGACAAACTCAGTGTCCAATATGGTGGTCCCTAAAGTCAGCAAAGTTGAAGTTACAGGAAACGTTGGGGAAGGATCAGTGGCACAGAAAATGTCTGAAGGGCTAAATGCCCCGGGTTGGGAAATTGATGGTGCTGTGGTTGCCGTAGCAGAGGACAAAATCTCAAACCCCCTTCCATCGGCCTCCCCTTAGAAAGAGTCTGTTTTCATCCTTAGGAAGAGTCAGTTGCTTTTAAGATGTGTGGTAAGCCCTTAAGAAAGGTCAGTTAGGTTTAGAGTCTTGACTCCCCGGTTAATGCCATGTGGTGACCATTCTGAGTCCATTGTCAGTTTTCTTAATAAAATTATTATTATTATTGCCTTGTCAAAAGTTTACAAAAATGTGTGTGAGTCTTTCACTCAAAACAAAAGTGTCTTTAAAAAAAAAAAAGATCAAGTTTTTCCTAAAAGGCTAATCCGATAATGAAGCATTCTTCTCAAATCCCGGTTATAATCACCTTGAGGTTTAATATGCTAAAGTCCTTTGCGGCCTTGTCCATTGGAAACATCGACCAATGAGCCCACATCTGAATTGGCGTCCGAGACAACCATCCACGTGAACAACAAGGAGAAGCCCGTGCTTCGAAAGCCCAAAGGCGGCTAGATCAAATGGAGGTCTGTACCCTCATCAAGTGTCATGCACAAAGGTTGCGCGCCTCGGAAGGAAATCACCAAAAGGAGATGGCGAAAGCAAACTCTCAACTCATGAGTAGACGGATCCAGCAATTACAACGCCAAGCCAAGTGGAGACCTCGCGACATCTTTCCCGATGACACGGAACCCGTGTTCCACGTGGAAGACATGGAATATGCCGCCGACAACCCCTCCAACAATCGAGGAAGAAAATGGATCATCATACTTCATAGGAGCCCATCCCTAAAAAAAAATTAAAAAAAAATTGGGTCTTCCAGCCTCGTAGGATCTAGACTCTCACCAAAGCCCGTCTTGGACTGTGTCATTTTATTTTTACAAATGTCCACACTTGGGACATGTATGTATAAAGTTATCTAAATAAAAGAGTCATTTTCATTCTCTTCTCTCTAGACTTGAGACATTATTTGTAATATACATTTATTCTTGAAATTGTCTTGCTTGTTATTATCAATTGATTGCTACGTCCCTAAAATGATGAATTGACTTTTAAGCATACTAGTCAATGACAACTCATTAAGGACGAATGGACCTAACACAAATGAAAAATGCTAAATGCAAAAAATTAATATTGATGTGAATAAATGTTGTGATCAATTGGCATGAAGAAACCATTAATGACAAGTCTCCCTTCATACGCATCCCCGATACACATTTCCCGATACACAACCTAATACACCTTTCCGATACAAATTCTTGATGCACATCAAAGGCATCCCAAGACAATGAAAAGGCAAGGATGTTGTTGCTCAACCACCAAGATTCAACCGTGATCGCGCGTGCGCATCCAAGCAAATGGCTTCCCGGATCTTCAAAGTCAAAGCCGAAAATGACAGACATGTCACCAAGGGGCTACAAATGAGCCAATTCCCAAGAAAGCAAGTTGGGGCTAATGTTTCCCCTCTCCCTCCAAAAAAAAATTATGAGAAGAGGAAGAGGAAATGAATATGTGAAAAGAAGGAAATGAATATATGTGAATAGGAAGTTCGCCTCAAAAGTTCACCGCAAAGTTCGCCCCCAAAGGGTTCGCAAGAAAGGAAGTCTATCTCAAAAGACAACCAAGAAGGGACTCACCTCAAAAGGCCCCATTCATCTCAAAAGGAGTTCACACCAAAAAAGGGTTTACCCCAAGAGGTCCATCCCAAGGAGTTCACTACAAGGCAAAGCGATCTACATCAGCAAAGCAACAACATCCTTCAAAAGGACACCAACTTCAGCAAAAGATGATTCACTTCGCCGAACTACGGCGACCTGAGCTCCTCAAACTGAGGGGAACGTAGGC
Source organism: Campanula takesimana (assembly GCA_026119855.1). Taxonomy (NCBI): domain Eukaryota; kingdom Viridiplantae; phylum Streptophyta; class Magnoliopsida; order Asterales; family Campanulaceae; genus Campanula; species Campanula takesimana. The sequence continues at coordinate 1,023,197 of JAOWBW010000418.1, read as the reverse complement.
AACCTTCGGGTCCGGTCATAGCATGAAACAAAACCATCAAACTGTGGTCCTCTCAAAATGACCAAGTTCTCGTCCCTTAGTCCCTTCAATGACCAATTTCCCAGACAATGACCAATTCCACCTTCTAAACACATTCTCCTCCCGATCTTGCCATTGATCGAATCTTAATCTTAATTGATCACAACATTTATACATGTTAAGGCTAATTGCTTTCTATAATCTTGACTTAATGACAAACATGGCCATTAAAGCAATCATTTGATGATATTAACAAAGGTAAATCTCAAATTTCTCAACAAGTCTTCTTCTCTACATCTTAGGAAAGAGCTAAACACTTGTATTCTGTTGAGCAAGGGCTTCCTACCATTTCATGATACATTGCTCAAGAGCTCACCAACATAAAGGGACTCTCTCCCAAATAAAATGCCCTTGCATGTTTCCTCCAATAAAAATACTTTAAAGTCCTCGTTCTATCGAGTCGGCTGGATCACTCATAAAAAAAGGAAAAAAGAAAAAGGCACCAAAAAAGTAGCCCGCTAGGTTGAAACCCGTAAGGGCGGCCTAGGCAAAAAACAGGGTGTGCCATAAAAGACGTAAAAGAGATGCCCGCTAGGTTGAAAACCCGAAAGGGCGGCCTAAGAAAAAGAAAGGGTACATCATGAAAAGGGGATGGGTTCCTAACCTCACTTTAAAGGACCAAAGATGATATTGGGCTACCCCGCCATCGACACCGACAAAGACATGGGGCTACCCCGCCATCGACACCGACAAAGATATGGGGCTACCCCGACATCAACGACGACAAGGACATGGGGCTACCCCGACATCAACGACGACAAGGACATGGGGCTACCCCAACATCAACGGCAAAAGGGTTCTCTATTCCCGATCACTCCCACGAAATGGATAAAACTCTGAAGGCCTTTATGCATGACAAACCTCATGGTTAAGTTAAAATAAAAAAAAATGACTAACATGCTTCGTTAAAATATTTGCCTTTAGAAATAAGCATTTCCAAATTTGACTATTTGGCGTCATTTGTCCAAAACAATGTTTCAAGCAAAATGCTTTTGATCAAAGAATGATTTTCCAAAATCTTGAACTTTTTCGTCCACAAAGGTCACCCCTAGGCTCTCCCCCGGTGTCAAGAAAGAACGTCACCATTCCGTTGAGTTGAGCTGACCAAAGTCCAAACTTTGACCAAAAGGGGTCAAGTTAAAATGTCCCGGTCGTCCTTAGTGAGACGTAAGACCAGTTTTCCTGTCAAACTCCCCAAAGGTGGAGTTGACCCAAGTCAAACCTTGACCCAGAATGGTCATTATAGGTTGAGACCCTTGTCCCGGCCATCCTTAGTAGGACGTAAGACCATCCTTTTAGTAAACCCTCTCCATAGAGACAAGTTGACCAAATCCCGGCCGTCCTTAGTGGGACGTAAGACCATCTTTTTAGTCAACCCTCTCCATAGAGACAAGTTGAACAAATCCCGACCGTCCTTAGTGGGACGTAAGACCATCCTTTTAGTCAACCCTCTCCATAGAGCCAAGTTGACCAAATCCCGGCCGTCCTTAGTGAGACGTAAGACCACTTTTTCCATCAAACTCCCCAAAGGTGGAGTTGACCCAAGTCAAACCTTGACCCATAATGGTCATTATAGGTTGAGACCCTTGTCCCGGCCGTCCTTAGTAGGACGTAAGACCATCCTTTTAGTCAACCCTCTCCATAGAGCCAAGTTGACCAAATCCCGACGGCCTTAGTGGGACGTAAGACCATCCTTTTAGTCAACCCTATCCGTAGAGACAAGTTGACCAAATCCCGGCCGTCCTTAGTTGGACGTAAAATAATCCCTTTAGTCAACCCTATCCATAGATCCAAGTTGACCAAATCCTGGCCATCCTTAGTGGGATGTAAGACCATCCGTTTAGTCAACCCTCTCCATAGAGCCAAGTTTACCGAATCCCAGCCGTCCTTAGTGGGACGTAAGACCATCCTTTTAGTCAACCCTCTCCATAGAGCCAAGTTGACCAAATCCTGGCCGTCTTTAGTGGGACGTAAGACTAGTTTTCCCGTCAAACTCCCCAAAGGTGGAGTTGACCCAAGTCCCCACCTTGTGACCAGAGTGCTCATTTTAGGTTGAGAAAACCTTTGTCCCCCAGAGTGGTCACCTTAGGTAGTCCTCGACATAAGCCCCGTAAAGTATTTGTCCCCCAGAGTGGTCACCTTAGGCAGTCCTTTACATAAGCCCCGTAAAGTACTTATCCCCCAGAATGGTCACCTTAGGCCGTCCTCGACATAAGCCCTATAAAGTACTTGTCCCTCAGAGTGGTCACCTTAGGCCGTCCTCGACATAAGCCCCGTAAAGTATTTGTCCCCCAGAGTGGTCACCTTAGGCAGTCATCAACATAAGCCCTGAGAAGTATTTGTCCCCCAAAGTGGTCACCTTAGGCAGTCCTCGACATAAGCTCCGTAAAGTATTTGTCCCTAAGAGTGGTCACCTTAGGCAGTCCTTGACATAAACCCAGTAAAGCCTCTGACCCCCGAGAGTCAAGCCCGTTTCCCTAGGAGAGGATGACAAATATCCACCTAGCCCTTAGGTTTGAGTAGCCTAAAAAGTTCCTCACCCTTCCGAACTACGTTAGGCTTGATTCCCCGCAAATGGGATACGTAGGAATCCTATACCCCTAGGTTCAGCCATGCAAACCAAAATCGGTCAAGCCGTCCTCCCATCAGATTGGGATGCTTGTTTTTATCGACAACCCCGCTTTTCCAAAGTGACGTTACCGAGGGGCTCTGTAAGTACCCCAATCTGAAATTGACTAACTTAGAGGAATTCTTAGCACCATTCAGGGATAAACTGATAGGCTGAGACCTTACTAAGATAAACCTAAAATTCCAGGACTGCTCTGGAAATAAGCTTGGAAAAATCCAGAAGCTCGCCAGGCTGAGCCGTACGGATGGTTTGGACTCCGGGAGAGCCCTAGCCGTACGGCTACTATGGGCACCATCAGTCCTTATAAATTGAGACCCTTGCTGATCATTTCAGGGGGGAGAAATTTGTTTGAGAAAGCCAAAGCTTTGCAGGAATCATACCAGAATAGAGTGATCACCACATTTGAGTGAAAAGAGAGAAAGAAGATAGGTCCAAACCAAAATTGGTGAGGCCTCCTTCTCCCCATCTTCTCTTCATCTTCATATTACATCTTTGCTTCTTGTTAAATAATATACATTTGGAACCAAGCCTTGAAATCCATGGTTCCCTTCATGTTCTATGCATGATGATGGGTTACAAACCATAGGATAGCCTAAGGCTTGTTATGATTTATGCATCTTTAATACATTGTCTTTACATTTATGCACCTTTACATTATGTCTTTAAATTTGTGTCATTTACTTTAAAGTCTTTGCATTTATGTTGAATAAATGAGGGAATGATCAAGTTTGGGTGATAAAGTTGCAATCTTTATCATCCAAACCTTGAGTCAACCTCAAAATGTCCCTTTCATGATAAAGATTCAATCTTTACCCATCAAAGGTTGATTTTTGGATGTCCCAATACCCTTCATTGGAAGTATCATCCATTTGGATGTTAAAGTTTCCATCTTTAACTATCTAAATGGGGGTCTTGGCTCAAAAGCCATGACCATCACCTTTTCTCAATTATTCCCTAATGATTGCCTTGATCACACCCAAAATCCTTGTTTTGGTGTCTAATATAGTGATCAATTGCATAGGGATGATTTAATTAATGTTTTGTTGCAAGAAAATAATTGGAAATGATCAAACAGTCCAGTTTCCAGCAGAATGCTCTGTTTCTGCCTAGAACTGGACTGATTCCTGGGAATCTGTTAAAATTCCAGGAAGACCCTCCATAGCCGTACGGCTACTTTGTCCAAGGGGCACATTTCCAGTCTAGTACCCCTTTTATCCAGAATGTTTACAAAATAACCCTTTCTATCAAATATTTAACTGTTTTCTGGTACAGTCAGTTTCTCCCATTTTCAAGAACACACACACACACACTTGCATAATTTTAACAAATTCTAGGGAGACTCAGTTTCTTCCGAGGTGCTTTGGGTGAACTACCAGTTGAGTTCTTCCCAAAGCGTAACCTGACCTCCGAATCCTTTGTCTCTAACCATTTTTCGTTAAGTTTGGATTTAAAATTAAACTAATGTGGCGACTCCGTTGAATGTTGATAAGATCCCGTGTTTGATTGTCGAGGGAACAAAGTCCGTTTTTCCCACGGGTATCTCACAGCAGGGGGGTGAAAATTTAGTTGGAAATTTGTCGATTTATGCCTTGGACCGCCGGACTCATGTGTGCGCGACCTGTGGACATGAATGCAGCTCCAAAATGGCCTAGGCGTGCAAGCTCACTTTTTATTTATTTTTTTCGTCCCCATTTGAATTTTCGGCTGGAACAGATTTTGTAACAGCAGAATAAAGACCATTCATCACAGAATTAATTTTGTAACAGCCAAATTAATTCTATTGATTCCCAATTTAATTGTGTGATTAATGGGATATTTTTTAGCAGTATAAAATGGTGTTCTAGACAGCCATTTGAAACACACATTTTTGAATAGTCTCTCATCCTTTTGCTTAGCGTTTTCCTTGGCCCTCTTGCTCTTCTCATGGTGACTCTTTCCAGGCACATCGAAGTTCGCCGGAGGCACTATTGTACAGTCGTCGTCTGGTCCGTCCGTTTTATCCTGGGAGACAGGCGTCCAATGTATCCTCAAGCACAACACCGGTGAGGGGGCGAATTTGTCTTAAGGATAGTGTTGGTTTACACGACTCGGACAAACCCAACAACAATATTCTTTTCAAGTTTTCAGTTTCTGTTTTGTAATTTGTATAATTTCTGTTTCTGTTTAATATTTGGTGTAATATTTCTAACAATCTTACGACAAATTTAATCCTTCTCTGTTGAAGAGAAACAGAATCAAAATAGTGAACTAAATTGCTTTGTTTGTTTTTAGAAAATGGTTTCTGATTCGAGCGCTGCAAAGCAAGTTGCTCTAGCCGACTGTCCTCGTGTGGAGACAGTGCAGAATGAGAAAAACAGTGGTGATAAGACTGTTGTTGCTCCACCCGCTCCTACTCCGGCGCATCACAGTGAGTATACGGAGAAGTTTGTTGCCAAGACTTCAAGAGATGGCAATAAAAGATGCAATTTTACTTGAGTACCTTGAACTTGAAGAGGTTTTTTAATGAAGATCCTCCACAAGTTGGTGAGAATGCCGATGCTCAACCCGTGACTGCGGTTGACGCTTGGAAGCATTCGGAATACCTTTGCCGTAATTATATATTGAATGGTTTGTCCGATTCATTATATAATGTTTACAGTGAAAAGAAAACTACAAAGGAACTTTGGGAGGCTTTAGAGCGCAAATACAAAATCTATGATGCGGGTGCAAAGAAATTTGTTGTTGGCCGTGTAACGCCCATCCTTAATCTCGTTAAATATTTGACTTATTTGTGAAATTCTTGACTTGCTTGTTAGATATTTAACGTGCTTGCTTAAATTCTTGAACTTGCATATTATGTGCTAGTTTTACTTGAAATAAATTTTTAACTGCTTTAGAATATTAAGGTGGTTAAATATCTAGTTTTGACTTTAGGGTCATTTGTGAAATTTTGACCTTAGGGGCCTTTTGTAGAAAGTGAAACTTGAGGGGCCTAAGCGTCATTTCTCGAAAGTTTTAAGTATATCTTGTGTTGTTGTCTGAGAAAGCAATTCATTCTGAAGCTTTCTCGTACTTTCTCTCTGTTTCATAAAGGGAGTTTAGTTTTACCCTATTCTCGATTCCTCGCGATTAATTATTCCTCTGTTCGTGATTCTGATCCCGGATAAATATTCGTGGCCCTGAATAGAGCGTTTCCTGCCGAACAGAAATTAGTTTGGGTGAACTTGATTTCGGACTAGGTAAGCTATTGACTCCCCCTTACTTGTAATAACATGCATATATGTTATTCCCGCTACTTGTTCTTGTTAAAATTGTGTTTTGAGCAATTTTCGTGATACTTGTAAATTTGGGACAAAGGGAGTATAAATATACTGTACGTGAATATAAGAGTAAATTTGGAATAGTGTTTTAAGCTTGTTAAGGCACTTTGGGGTTATTAGAATGTTAGTAAAAACAAAATATACTCCTATTCGTGAGATGGTAAAATAGTAACTCGATTTAAATATTATTAGAAAAATTGTACCATTATTTGTGGTACGGGGAAATGAATGGAAGTATCCCTAAATGATTATATTAGTATATTAGAAAATTGTACTTATACTTTTGGGGACGGTGAAATATTAAATTGGAATAAAAGGAATTTATCCTATTATTTATGGGACGGTAAAAGAAATGAATTGAGCTTGAAATAGTGTCTTGGGTATTGCCTAAGGGTTAGTAAAAGTATGCTCCTACGCTTGGGACGGAAATTTCTAAGTCTGGAAAGAAATTTGAGGTTTGCAGAAAATTGTACCAGGCGCCCGCCCTTTTCAACAGAAGATTTGGGTTTCAAAAGTGCTTCAATGAGCGCCCGCCCGGTCTATCATAAGCGCCCGCCCGGTCCCCTGTTTCAACCATAGTGTTTAAATCTAAATTAAATTGAAACCTTATCCCTTGTTAAGGCATATAGCCTTAAGATAAGATGTCCTAGCAAGTGTTGTGAGACCTTAGGGGCATCAGAAGTGAGTCTTGAATATGATTATTCATAAATTAAAATGTGGACTTGAATTATAATTAAATGATAAAATATGGTATATGTATTGAATGTCTTGAATGTCCTGAATGTCTTGAATGTCTTGAATGTCTTAAGTTGAGACAGTAACTTGAAGTATAAGGCAATAAAATCTTGTACATGACTTGAACATCCAAATAATTGAATTAAGACTTGAATAGAAGATTATAAATCTTGTACGTGCCTTGACACCAATATATGTGTATGGTAATAAACTTGAAAGATCCTTGATGTGTATATGCAAATCTTGCATATAGTTACTTGATAGAATGTGGCTTCTTGATTACTTGATACATGGTATGAATAACCAAAAGAGTTGGGATATGGAACTAGATAGAGAATGATTAACTCTACTACACATTTGAATTTGATACGTGTATATTGGAAGTGCTATGAATAAACACTAAAGTGTTAGTGATTGGTTTTAATCGTGTATATACTCAATGAAGTATATAAAGAATAAAGAAGATAGCTTGTCTTGAAATGGGTCCCTAAAGAAAATAGGGACTAGTGTAATATAAAGATAATTCATATAATCATGAATACTACGATTTAAGTTAATAAGAATAACTTCAGAACACAATATTGGAAAATGTATTTGATTACTAATGATACATATACGTGAGATATGATTGTGACTAGGTATGATGTGACCTATTCTTCTACATGTTTAGAGTCTAAGGATTTGGGCTCTATTTGATAGTAAGGGTATCGTGATAGACACTTTAATGTGTTAAACGTGATATGAATATGTACGTGCAAACTTGGCATGTGACAAAGTGATATAGAATGATATACCCTACTACTTGTTTGAGGTCTGTTATTAATAGACTCTAACTTGGATTGATCGTGTTATATGGACACTCTACGTGCCATTGTTAGATTGATTTGTCTTCGCAATGATTGAGTATGTGTACTTGTATTCTCGTGAGCACATGATACATGACTACATGGTGCATATTCTCGTGAGCACATGATACATGATTACATGGTGCATAAAGACTAGTCCACTAATATGGGACTTAGTTCTATTCTCGTAGTTCAAGTAAACATCTACTTGTGCATTCTTGTGTGAGTCCAGCTGGTTCTCCTTGCTTGTTCGGAAATATATAGGTTCACGCTTGTCGTGAGAGCTGGGGCTTAAGTGACAATCGGGTCCCTATGTATTTGCGCTTGACCCCTTACTACCGGCCATAGGAAGGGCATAGCTTCCTTGGTTGGAGCAATAAGCCTGACTTAAGTGAATGCTAACTCGTGAACACCTCGTGAATCTTGTTCTTGGGAATGACACTGGTTACCGGTTCTTCTTATATACTGCATAGCAGTCTCTTGATCTTGATCGTGGTTGTCCTCAGCTATACAAGCATCGACAACAATGGTATTCTTGGGAGGAATAAGGAAGGATTCAGGTAATGATACGTGATAGGCCTATGTGCATAAGTGTAAGTTTTTAAAATAATTTTCCTACTCCCTCCCTACTACTCCCTCACCTCCTCCCTCACTCATCCTTCTCCTTCCCAGACAACTCTCTCTCTCTCCAAGCTTTGTGGGTAAGTTTTCTTCCTCTTCATCTCTCTTCATTTTCTCATTCTTCCTCTCATCTTCTCTCATTTCTTAAAACGTAAACCTTGTTTAGATCGTCGATAGGATCGCGTAGAGTCAAAAAGAATTGAAATCCATCAACTTTTAGAATTTGCAAGTAAGTTACTTTTCCCCCATTTTAATGCTAAAATGTTCATATCATGTTTAGATATTGTTTGATGTGTTACATTTGAAGTTTGGATGAGTTTTGAATTTGTTTGGATTTTATTTGGGTTTTTGATCAATAATGGTGAAATCTTGATTGTTGGGTTTGATTCTCGATTTCGGTTGTTAAATGTTGTTTTAGGAGTCTTTTTAGACTTATAAGTTGTTTTGGCACTTTAGTATATGAGTTGGAATGTTGGATTTTGGGTTGAATGTGTTTTGGGTTTGAAAATGGAAGAACCCATGTTGTTCTTCCCGATTTCTGGAAATCCAGAGCATTGTGCGACCGCACAAAACTTCCTGGGCGGCCGCGCATCTTTCTGAAAGCTTTTGTTCTTGTTTTGAGACTTTTTGGGCGACCGCACAATCCACTTTGGGCGGCCGCACAGAACCCCTGAAAAATTACATTTGTTATTTGGTGTGGTTGAAGATCGTGTTTTGGTCTAGGTCTTTGGTGTCTTTCTAGTTGACCCTAGTGAACCTTGTTGTACCCTTTAGTGATAGAATTGGGTCCTTTGTGACCAAGTTTGTGTTTGGAATTCATTAATGGTGAATTGGGATTTTGAAGCACCTTTATTGTGCATTGTTTGTTCATTTCATCTTCTTGGTGATTAATTGGCATGATTCCCTACTTTGGAATCCCTTGTTGTTTATAGTGCTAGTATTTTATTACTTAGCCTTTACGTGAAAGTCCAGCTGGTATTTTGTGTGTGTTTGGGCGATGCGAAACATTATGATGGCACGGCCAAGTCCATTGTGATGTTGACCATTGTTTTGCCCCATTATTACCCTCCTCCAGATTGGCCTTGGATGTGAGAAGAGCTAGCTCCTTTGTGTGCATTTTAGCTTCTTGGAGCATGACTTTGTGGCATGTCTCCCGTCCCTTGTGACACTTCATTGGTTATTGGTTCCGGTACCGGGGTTTTCTCTTCGGCTTTCATGCTATTATGAAGATGATGATTTGTTGATTATTGAAGCTGCGCAGCGATCCTTTATTTGGATGTTCCGGTTTGGAAAACCTTGGCTATATCCTTTGTTATGTGTTTATTTCCACTGCTATCTGTTATATGATAATTGCTATGTGCTATGTGATAATTATTATTGCTTATTGCTTATAGTATATTGCATCATAGCATGTCATGTAGTTGCATTAGTAACTTATTGAGATTTATCTCACCCCTTTCCTTTCATCTTTGTTTTTCCTTAACCCCCCCCCAGGTGCTAAGGATTAGTCTCGCTGATCACGAGAAAAGAGGACGTCGAGTGTGGATCCGTTCTTTTGGGGAAGGTTGATATAGGTTGGTTCCCATTATGTAAATGTGTAACCATTTTGGGGTAGTTATACCAAACAATGACGTCACTAAGAATTGTGTATATTTGTATTTTGTTAGCATAAACTTGTGGAAGTTTACGATAAGTTGTATTGGGTTTTTATCAAACTTGGTTTTGCAAAACTTTGGATCATTACCTTTTGGTATTAAATGGAATTTTTAACTTCAGTATTTCAAAGATTGGTTTTAGAGTCGACGTCCAGATCGCGGTCTCGGGCCCGCGGGGTCCGGGGTCGCGACAGTTGGTATCAGAGCTATGGCATTAGCTCTAAGTATAAGTCTAGGTGGATTGGTATGACCTAGGTGGGTAGTAGTGCGCGGAGTGATTAACGGTTGATGTTTTATGCAGATAATTGTTCTCAATGTCTGGAAGAAGAAACAGAGGAGGTGCTAGTGGGGCACAGAATCAGAATGATACAAGGGATGAAGCCCGTGCCATGTTTCAAGGCATGTTTGAGGCGGCCATGAAGGCCATACATGATCAAGGTCCGAGGGTAGAGCAAGCACCACCCCGTTACGGATTGGAGCAATTTCTGAAGTTGAAACCGGTGGAATTCGATGGGGAACCCGATGTTCGGAAAGCTGAATTGTGGATTGAGTCTATGGAGAAGATTTATGATGTGTTTGGGTGTTCGGATGAGGATAAGGTCCGGTTTGCGGCTTACAAGCTGGTGGGAGCCGCCGAGTATTGGTGGAAAGGTGTCAAAGCTACTTGGGATGATACTCACACGGTGTATGCGTGGGAGTTGTTTGTGCGCAAATTCAAGGAGCATTTCATTCTGGTTGTTGATCAAAACCGAAAGGAGATCGAGCTACTCAACCTAGAACAAGGTGTGTTGTCTATAGCACAATACTCGGCTAAGTTCATAGAATTAGCCCGATATTGTGACTATTTAGTGAGGACCGAGGAGCAAAAGGCTATGAGGTTTATCCGGGGATTGAAGACCTCCATCCGTACTCAACTGATTGCTCAACGGATTGTGACTTTCCAAGATGCGGTGGACCGAGCCTATTTGATAGAGCAAGATATTGGGGAGCATAAAAGGAAGACCGAGGTAGCCAACCCGAGTAAGCAAGGAGCTCAAAGCAAGCCACAGCACCGTTCCGATAACCGAGGTAACTTTGGGGGACAATCTCAGTTCCGAGGGCAACAGATTCCAAGGAACCCGGGTACCACTTCCGGGAACCAAGGGAGTCAAATTAGGAGGCTTTGTTCGTATTGTCAAAAGGAAGGTCATTCTGAAGACCGTTGTTGGAAGAAGCAAGGAAGGTGCACCAATTGTGGTCAAATGGGTCACTTTGTAAAGATTGCCCGAGAGGTAGAGGACAAGCATCCGGGTCAGGAGTTGGTAATAATCAAGGTCAGAAAAGGGATGCTACCGGGAAGCCCAAAGTCCAAGGAAGAGTATTTGCCATGAATCAACAACAAGCTACCGATGATCCATCCGTTATTGGAGGTATTGTTTCTGTGTCTAATGTGAGCGCACGAGCGTTAGTAGATCCAGGATCATCTCATTCATACATTTCTGTGCAATTTGCTTCCATGTTGAATGCTGCATTTGAGTCTTTACCGTACGTGCTAGAGGTGTCGACCCCTATAGGAGAATGCTTGATTTCTGATCGAGTCCTTCGTGCTTGTGATGTGGTTATTTGTGGTCGAGTCCTTTGTGCGGATTTGGTAGTTCTTCCTATCCAAGACTTTGATGTCATTTTGGGTATGGATTGGTTGAGCAAGTTTCATGCTTCTGTCGACTGCCGTAAGAAAACTGTTACTTTTTCTATTCCCGATGTGCCTAAGTTTGTTTTTGAGGCTAGTCCTCTGAGTAGAAAGGTTCGCTTAATTTCTTATTTGAAAGCGAGAAAATTATTGCATAGTGGTTGTGAGGGGTATTTGGCTAGTGTTCTTGATACTAGGAAGGAATCCCCTAGTTTCGATAGTGTTCGGGTAGTCCGGGAATTTCCCGATGTTTTCTCTACCGAGTATGAGATGCCTCCCGATCGTGAGATTGAGTTTTGTATAGATCTTTTGCCGGGTACGGCTCCGATTTCGAAAGAACCTTATAGGTTAGCTCCCGCTGAGTTGAAGGAGTTAAAGGTTCAGTTGCAAGAGTTGCTTGATCGAGGGTTATCCGCCCTAGTGTTTCCCCGTGGGGAGCACCGGTTTTGTTCGTGCGGAAGAAAGATGGTTCGTTGAGGCTATGTATAGATTACCGGAAGTTGAATCAGGTTACGGTGAAGAATAAGTATCCTCTACCGCATATTGATGATTTGTTTGATCAGCTCCAAGGGTCCGTTGTGTTTTCTAAGCTTGATTTGAGGAGTGGGTACCATCAGTTGAAGGTTCGATCGGAGGATATTCCGAAGACTGCTTTTCGCACTCGGTATGGTCATTTTGAGTTCTTGGTTATGCCGTTTGGTTGACGAACGCGCCGGCCGTATTTATGGATTTGATGAACCGAGTTTTCCATCCCTATCTTGATTCGTTTGTGGTGGTCTTCATCGATGACATTCTTGTTTATTCGAAATCTCGAGAGGAGCACGAGCAACATTTGAGGACAATTTTATCCGTTCTTGCGAGGGAGAAATTATTTGCGAAATTTAGTAAATGCGAATTTTGGCTTGAGAAGGTGTCATTTCTGGGGCATGTTATTTCGAAAGATGGAATTTCTGTGGATCCTTCGAAGATAGAGGCAATAGTGGATTGGAAGAGACCCGAGTCAGTGACCGAGATTCGTAGTTTTCTGGGTTTAGCCGGTTATTACCGAAGGTTTATTGAGGGATTCTCGAGGATTGCTACTCCGATGACTCAGTTGACCCGGAAGAATGTTCCGTTTGTGTGGACCGAGAAATGTGACAAGAGTTTCGAGGAATTGAAGAAGAGGTTGACTACCGCACCGATCTTGACCTTGCCTAATGGGAGCGATGGCTTAGTGATTTACAGTGATGCTTCAAAAGAGGGTTTGGGTTGTGTTTTGATGCAGAATGGGAAAGTAATTGCGTATGCTTCGAGGAAGTTGACCCCTAGTGAGCAGAATTACCCGACTCATGATATGGAATTGGCCGCGATTGTATTTGCGTTGCACAAGTGGAAGCATTACCTTTATGGAGCGAGGTTTGAGATTTTTACCGATCACAAGAGTTTGAAGTACCTTTTCTCCAGAAAGAGTTGAACAACCGACAGCGCCGATGGATGGAATTGTTGAAGGATTATGACTGTACGATTTCTTATCATCCGGGGAAGGCGAATGTGGTAGCCGACGCGATTAGTAGAAAGTCTTATGTGGCTTCGATGATGGTTCGAGAATGGAAAATGCTTGAGGATGTTCGAGATTGGTCTCCTCGTGAATCGAGACATGGGGCTATTTTTGCGAATATTAGGGTGTCTCCGACCCTAATTCAGAGAATAAAGGAAGCTCAGAAAGAAGATCCCGAGTTGGTGAAGATAATGGGTAAATTGGAGGAAAAGAATTTCGAGGATTTTTCTGTTAGCCCGGTGGGAGTTTTGACTTTCCGTGGTCGTTGTGTGTTCCGGATGTCGATGGAATTAAACAGAGAGTTCTTGTTGAGGGTCACAAATCGAGGTATACTATTCATCCGGGTAGTACGAAGATGTATCAGGATTGAAGCAACAATTTTGGTGGATTAATATGAAAAGGGAAATAGCTGAGTATGTTTCGAAGTGTTTAACGTGTCAGCAGGTCAAAGCCGAGCATCAGAGACCCGCGGGACTACTTCAGCCGTTAGAGATTCCCGAGTGGAAATGGGAGCATGTGACTATGGATTTTGTTACGGGACTACCTCGTACCCGTAGGAAGTATGACATTGTTTGGGTAATAGTGGATAGATTGACCAAGAGTGCCCATTTCTTGCCTATTGACATCAGGTATTCGATGGAGAAGCTTGCGACCCTTTATATTGATGAGATCGTTAGATTGCATGGGGTTCCGGTTAGCATTGTGTCAGATCGAGACCCGAGGTTTACTTCTAGATTCTGGAAGGCGTTTCAGGAAGCTTTGGGTACAGATTTGCGATTCAGTACAGCTTTTCATCCCCAGACCGATGGTCAATCCGAGAGGACTATTCAGATTTTGGAGGATATGTTGCGAGCGTGTTCGATAGACTTTTCTGATTCTTGGGATTCGCACCTACCGTTAGTGGAATTCTCTTACAACAATAGTTATCAGGCTAGTATCGAGATGGCGCCATTTGAGGCTTTGTATGGAAGGAAGTGTAGATCGCCTATTTGTTGGGATGAGGTTGGTGAAGCGAAGATTGTGGGTATTGATGTGCTTCGGGATTCGGTTGAGAAAGTTAGAGTTATTCGGGATAGATTGAAGACAGCCCAGAGTCGACATAAGAGCTACGCAGATAACCGAAGGCGAGACCTTAGTTTTCAGACCGATGATTTAGTGTTCTTGAAAGTATCTCCGAAGGTGGGTATTCGTAGATTTGGGAAGAAAGGCAAGTTGGCTCCGAGGTTTATTGGCCGTTTGAGATTTTGGGAAAGGTTGGACTTCTTGCGTATCGACTTGCGTTACCGCCATCCTTAGACCGGTTGCACAAAGTTTTTCACGTTTCTATGCTTCGGAAGTATGTTCATGATCCGTCTCACGTGTTACCGAGGATACCGGAAGATATTGAGCCCGATATGACTTATGAGGAACGACCGGTTCGGATCTTAGATTCCAAAGTCCAAGAGTTGAGGAGCAAGAGCATTGCGTTGGTTAGAGTCCTTGGAGGAATCATAACATCGAGGAGTCGACGTGGGAGCTCCGAGATGAGATAGAGAGGAAATTTCCGTGGCTTTTTGTTTAAGGTGAGTCTCGTTAAAATTCGGGTCGAATTTTCTTTAAGGAGGAGTGAATGTCACGACCCGAAATATAGGCTCTATTTTATTAAGTAATTAAATGATTTTTATTTAATTATTTGCTTATTTATTTATTTAAATTATTATTTATTTAAATAATTATGTGTGCATTTTATGTTTCATAATGATTATGCCTAGCATTTTACTTGAGTTATTTGGGCTAGTGTAGAAGTGTTGGGTCCTAATTGCTAGTATGGAGTGTGTGTGTGTAGTGTGAGAGAGGGGGCCTAAGTGTAAGTTTTTAAAATAATTTTCCTACTCCCTCCCTACTCCTCCCTCACCTCCTCCCTCACTCATCCTTCTCCTACCCAGACAACTCTCTCTCTCTCCAAGCTTTGTGGGTAAGTTTTCTTCCTCTTCATCTCTCTTCATTTTCTCCTTCTTCCTCTCATCTTCTCTCATTTCTTAAAACGTAAACCTTGTTTAGATCGTCGATAGGATCGCGTAGAGTCAAAAAGAATTGAAATCCATCAACTTTGAGAATTTGCAAGTAAGTTACTTTTCCCCATTTTAATGCTAAAATGTTCATATCATGTTTAGATATTGTTTGATGTGTTACATTTGAAGTTTGGATGAGTTTTGAATTTGTTTGGATTTTATTTGGGTTTTTGATCAAAAATGGTGAAATCTTGATTGTTGGGTTTGATTCTCGATTTCGGTTGTTAAATGTTGTTTTAGGAGTCTTTTTAGACTTATAAGTTGTTTTGGCACTTTAGTATATGAGTTGGAATGTTGGATTTTGGGTTGAATGTGTTTTGGGTTTGAAAATGGAAGAACCCATGTTGTTCTTCCCGATTTCTGGAAATCCAGAGCATTGTGCGACCGCACAAAACTTCCTGGGCGGCCGCGCATCTTTCTGAAAGCTTTTGTTCTTGTTTTGAGACTTTTTGGGCGACCGCACAACCCACTTTGGGCGGCCGCACAGAACCCTGAAAAATTACATTTGTTATTTGGTGTGGTTGAAGATCGTGTTTTGGTCTAGGTCTTTGGTGTCTTTCTAGTTGACCCTAGTGAACCTTGTTGTACCCTTTAGTGATAGAATTGGTCCTTTGTGACCAAGTTTGTGTTTGGAATTCATTAATGGTGAATTCGGATTTTGAAGCACCTTTATTGTGCATTGTTTGTTCATTTCATCTTCTTGGTGATTAATTGGCATGATTCCCTACTTTGGAATCCCTTGTTGTTTATAGTGCTAGTATTTATTACTTAGCCTTTACGTGAAAGTCCAGCTGGTATTTTGTGTGTGTTTGGGCGATGCGAAACATTATGATGGCACGGCCAAGTCCATTGTGATGTTGACCATTGTTTTGCCCCATTATTACCCTCCTCCAGATTGGCCTTGGATGTGAGAAGAGCTAGCTCCTTTGTGTGCATTTTAGCTTCTTGGAGCATGACTTTGTGGCATGTCTCCCGTCCCTTGTGACACTTCATTGGTTATTGGTTCCGGTACCGGGGTTTTCTCTTCGGCTTTCATGCTATTATGAAGATGATGATTTGTTGATTATTGAAGCTGCGCAGCGATCCTTTATTTGGATGTTCCGGTTTGGAAAACCTTGGCTATATCCTTTGTTATGTGTTTATTTCCGCTGCTATCTGTTATATGATAATTGCTATGTGCTATGTGATAATTATTATTGCTTATTGCTTATAGTATATTGCATCATAGCATGTCATGTAGTTGCATTAGTAACTTATTGAGATTTATCTCACCCCTTTTCTTTCATCTTTGTTTTTCCTTAACCCCCCCCAGGTGCTAAGGATTAGTCTCGCTGATCACGAGAAAAGAGGACGTCGAGTGTGGATCCGTTCTTTTGGGGAAGGTTGATATAGGTTGGTTCCCATTATGTAAATGTGTAACCATTTTGGGGTAGTTATACCAAACAATGACGTCACTAAGAATTGTGTATATTTGTATTTTGTTAGCATAAACTTGTGGAAGTTTACGATAAGTTGTATTGGGTTTTTATCAAACTTGGTTTTGCAAAACTTTGGATCATTACCTTTTGGTATTAAATGGAATTTTTAACTTCAGTATTTCAAAGATTGGTTTTAGAGTCGACGTCCAGATCGCGGTCTCGGGCCCGCGGGGTCCGGGGTCGCGACACCCCAGATCCAACATCACCCTTGGGTTGCCCCCCATAAATCCCCAAATACAATACACTCAAAACACCCATGTCTCACCAATCACACCGATCATGCCTCAACCATCACTCCCACGATATCTTCCTAATTATGCTCCCTCTCAGTTCGAGATATCCAATCAAATCCCAAGAACTCAGTCACCATATATGGATACTCAATCAAGCATTGGACTCCACGGAAACCCGTATCATTTCTACGGTCTGGGACCTTTTGGACCACAAGTTCATTGCATACCTCCGATGTACATTCCTATGAGCAACCGAGGTTATGAGTATGACTACGCCCATGCACTTCCACGGAGTCCTCATGGTTCACCACAGCCGGGTAACGTATTGGGAAAGAGATGGCAAAGGAAATATAAGGAACCCCTTGCCTCGAGCGGCGGTTAATTCTCGTCACCACCACATCTCAGCCAGAGATAAAGGAAAGACCAAACGCCAACCCAAACCCATTTCATAAGCTTTGCGGATTTCGGAATGCCCATAAGCAAGGTATTTGAGAGATTGGTTAAGCAAGGCCTCACAAAGCCCCTTGTCAACTTTCAACCCAAGAACCCCGAGAAGTATCTTGATGAGAGCAAAAGATGCGCTTTCCACAATTACCATGGGCATAATACCGACGAGTGCCTGTTGTGAAGCGTATCATTCTGGTTTGATTAAGGAGGGAAAGCTTGAACCCCCTCACGCCTCCGACACAGCCAACAGCCCGAGTGTCAACGTACTCAATCCTGTAACCTCTCCAAGGATCAATGAATGGAGTGATATCCGCCCCAGAGAGAAGGAGCCCGTGGTCGACAGAGTCACCAATCCCAAAGTAGGAGAGACAATTTCGGGAAGATTGACCAATTCAGTATCCAAGATGGTGGTTCCTAACATCAGCAAAGCCAAAGGTGACGGAAAACGTTGGGGAAGGATCAGTGGCACAGGAAATGTCTGAAGGGATAAATACCCCAGGTTGTGAAATTGATAATGCCGTGGTTGCCGTAACAGAGGACGAAATTTCGAAACCCCTTTCATCAACCTCCCCTTAGGAAAAGTCAAAGTCCATTGTTAGGATGTGTGATAAGTCTTTAGGAAAATTCGGTTAAGATGTCTGTTAGGTTTAGTAAAAGTCTTGACTCCCCGGTTGATGCCATGTGGTGACCACTCTGAGTCCATTGTCAGTTTTCTTAATAAAATTATTATTATCGCCTTGTCAAAAGTTTGTAAAAATATGTGTGAGTCTTTCACTCAAAATAAAAGTATGTCTTCAAAAAAAAAAAAAAATCTTAAAATAAAAAGATCAAGTTTTTTCTAAAAGGCTAATCTGATAATAAAGCATTTTTCTCAAATCATGGTTATAATTTCACCTTGAGGTTTAATATGCTAAAATTCCTTCGCGGTTCTGTCCATCGGAAACATCGACCAAGGATCCCACACCTGAATTGGCGTCCGAGACAACCATCCACGTGAACAACAAGGGAAAGCCCGTGCTTCGGAAGCCCAAAGGCGGCTACATCAAATGGAGGTCTGTACCCTCGTCGAGTGTCATGCACAAAGGTTGCGCGCCTTGAAAAGAAATCACCAAAAGGAGATGGCCAGAGAAAACTCCCAAGTCATGAGTAGTAGACGGATCCAGCAATTACAACGCCAAGCCAAATGGAGACCTCGCAACATCTCTCCTGACGTGGAACCCGAGTTCCCCGTAGAAGACATGGAATATGCCGCCGACAACCCCTCCAACAATTGAGGAAGATAATGGATCATCGTGCTTCATGGGAGCCCATCCCTAAAAAAAAAAATGAAAATGAGTCTTCCAGCCTCGTAGGGTCTAGACTTTCACCAAAAGTCCGTCCCTGACTGTGTCTTTTTATTTTTACAAAGGTCCATACTTGGACATGTATGTATAACGTTATCTAAATAAAAGAGTCATTTTCCTTCTCTTCTCTCTAGACTTGAGACATTATTTGCAATATACACTTACTCTTGAAATTGTCTTACTTGTTATTATCAATTGATTGCTACGTCCCTAAAATGATGAATTGACTTCTAAGCATACTAGTCAATGACGATTCATTAAGGACGAATGGACCTAACACAAATGAAAAATGCTAAATGCAAACAATTAATCTTGATGTGAATAAATGTTGTGATCAATTGGCATGAAGAGACCATTAATGGCAAACCTTCCTCTATACATACCCCCTATACACATCCCCGATACACAACCCGATACAAATTCTTGATGCACATCAAAGGCATCCCGAGACGATGAAAAGACAAGGATGTTGTTGCTCAACCACCAAGATTCAACCGTGAACGCACGTGTGCAGCCAAGCAAAGGACTTCCCGGATCTTCAAAGTCAAAGTGAGAAGTGACGTACATTCCACCAGGAGGCTACAAATGAACCAATGCCCAAGAAATCAAGTTGGGGCTAATGTTTCTCCTCCCTCTCTCTCTCTCTAAAAAAAAAATAAAATTAAATAAGAGAAGAGAGAAAGAAATGGATAATGGAAAGGAGGAAAGGAAATGGATATTGGCGAAGAAAGAGTCTGCCTCAAAAGCTCACTGCAAAAGTCCACCTCAAAGAACATCCCGAGAAGTTCACCATTAACAAAGCAACAACATCCTTCAAAAGGACACCAACTTCAACAAAAGACGATCCACGGCCGAACTACGGTGACCTGAGCTCCTCAAACTGAGGGGAACGTAGGCAACCTTCTGGTCCGGTCACAGCATGAGAAAGAACGGTCAAACCATGGCTTTCCCAAAGTAGCCAAGCCTTTCCCCCTTGGTCCTATCAATGACAAATTTACCAGACAAGGACCAATTCCCCATAAACACATTTTGATCTTGCCATTGATCGAATCTTAATTGATCACAACATTTATACATGTTAAGGCTAATTGCTTGTTATAATCTTGACTTAATAATGAACATGGTCCATCCAAGCAATCATTTTGAT
>JAOWBW010000418.1:901920-1003330 GCA_026119855.1 Campanula takesimana | reverse complement strand
CTGAGCATGACTTGATCTTGGGTTGGCTTTACAAAACACACAATGGCTAAAATGGTTCGCCCACGAACTAAAAAAAAAAAAAAAAAAAAAAAAAAGATTCTTTCTTTCTTTTTTCTCTCCTTCTATGTGCAAAATTTTGTGCTTTACCTTTGCTTTGCTCTAGCTTCTCCTCCAGCGTTCTCCATCATCCTTGAACTACGCTGGTCTGATTCTCTTAAAGGGATACGTAGGCAGCCTTTTGGCACGACCAACCCATCATCCAGAGTACCATCTCGCCAAACCAACATCAATGGCATTTTTCTTCATCAACATCTAAAGAATGGACATTCTCCATCAAAGCATCCTCCGCGGACATCAAGAATCCATCTCCACTCAAGCGGCAATGTAAGTGAAGGTATGAATACATCCAATGCTTTCCTCAAAAATCACACCGCACACAAGATCACTCTCTACATTCTTACTTCTCTCTCATTGCAAGGTGTTCCAAAATCCCATCACACCACGAGCACAATTTCTCTCTCTTCATTTCACACTTCATGCATCTTCTTGAAAGAACACATATACCTGTAAAGCACACACATAACAGGTACCACCATGAAGTCAACAGCATCCGCTACTCAAAATCACTTCATCCCGCCAAAAAGTGGTCAACGTGCCCACACCCCACAAAGTCAACAACATAAGCAGATGCGGCTCCAAGTCGGCAACTCGGTCCATATCGAGACAAGCTCCCATGAGCTCCAAGTCGGCAACCGGTCCATATCGAGACAAGCTCCCATGAGCTCCAAGTCGGCAACTCGGTCTATATCGAGACAAGCTCTAATGAGCTCCAAGTCGGCAACTCGGTCCATATCGAGACAAGCTCCCATGAGCTCCAAGTCGGCAACTCGGTCCATATCGAGACAAGCTCCCATGAGCTCCAAGTCGGCAACTCGGTCCATATCGAGACAAGCTCCCATGAGCTCCAAGTCGGCAACTCGGGTCCATATCGAGACAAGCTCCCATGAGCTCCAAGTCGGCAAACTCGGCCATATCGAGACAAGCTCCCATGAGATCCAAGTAGGCAACTCGGTCCATATCGAGACAAGCTCCATGAGCCCCAACTCAACAACTCGGTCCTTATCGAGACAAGCTCCCATGAGCTCCAATACAACACTCCAGCAAAAAGACGCTCATACAGGGAGCGCACCCCTATCTCTAGCAATTTCAAATTACTGCTTTCATCGAGTCTTTGCTTTCTTTTCTTTCTTTTTCTTTGTCGACGTCCTCGGCGGGTGTTTTTTACTTTCGTCGACGCGTTTTACTTTGCAATCCACGTCGCCGAGGGGCTCTGTAGACACCCCGCCTTGGACCTCTCACCCCGATTGCATACAAAGTATTTTTATTTAACTTATTTTTGTTGATTTCTGTTACTTCGGTTAAGTTCCTAACTGATTTCCGTTAGTTTTGGACTAAACTGCATAACAGAGTTAACTTTTAGGGTCATTCTGTCATTCTGTCATTTTTCACCCACGGGCGCTTCCGGCACTGCCAGTGAGCCGCGCGCGCGTCCCGACCCAAAGCCGGACCCGTGCGCTTCCCACTTTGGCAGTAACGGATTGCACCTTATTTCCCTCCCTTTTCTTATTTACAAACATCTTTTCTGATCACAAAAAACATCTTTTTACATCCACATTCATCCCCCTTTTCTCATTAACTCCCAATCCCAAATTCTAAGCCTTTTCCCAAAAAAACTAATATTTCTTTCATTTATTATTTGATTTCCTTTATTTTCTTTTATTTTCTTTTATTCCTTTATCTTATTTGTGATTGGCCCATTCCATTTCACATGGATGACCAATTTCCCTCCATCATTTCCCTCTCTTTTTTACCTATAAAAACCATCATCTTCTACCTTGGAAAAGGACTTCCTTTTGGACTCCAACTTGATTCACCAACTACATTATACACAAATTCTCCCAACAAGAGTTCTTAGTAACAAGACTCTACACAAATTGTTCTACAACAATTTCATTACAACAAACAAAACACTTTCAAGTCAAGGTTCCAAGTCCTCTTTCTCAAGGTACAACTCCATTTTCTTCCTTTGTTTTCTTCTTCTTGATGTATGCAATCCCCATTAATGGGACATGACCAACATGAATACTTCACATATTGAAGTTAGTTAAGGTTATCTCCCTACATTTTACTCTCAACTTTAATTCACCATGTTAATTCTCTTCATCTCTTAATGTAATCTTTAACATTACTTGTTACATGTAATCTTTATCATTAAATAAATAAAACAATTCTATTTTATTTCCCATTTATTTCCCCTTTTCTTCTCATCACAATTGTTAGCACATTTCTATTTAATTAATTGAAGGACATGTAAATATTAGAACACCAATAGTAGCAAGAACCGCGTAAGCGGGGCGGAGTGGGTGTTTAAGTACTTCCCCACTCCGTCACCTAACCCCCGAACCCTTCTCTCCCGAATCTCTGGTTTTGTACATAAATTAGGCTATTTCTAGGTTTTTTCTTATGTTCCTTTAAAACATAGGTGGCGACTCTAAAACAATCTAAAACAAGTTAGACATCCTAGGATAATTCACCGATCTAGCCGAGCCGTGGTTCCCCGGGGTATCTACAGGCGGGAGGGATCTTGTCCTTGGTAAGTGTGAGGTCCATGCAATGGACGTGGGTCTCAAATGGTATCCCTGTAAAGCCGGTCAAGACTATACCACTCCCTTCATGTTGGATTTCCAATACGGGGATCCCATTAGTGTTGGTCCCTTCTGTGGTGACGTTATCCCCGTAAATTACAGTCAAATTCCCTCCCTGTACAAATTTTACACATTGATGTAGGGTGGAGGCGACTCCATTGACTTTGTGTAGCCAAGGGCGCCCCAGCAAGGCGGTGAAGGAAATGGGGATATCAAGCACTTGGAAGTCAGTCGGAATTTTCTGTTCCCCAAACCATAAATTCAAAGTCGCCACCCCAAGGACCGACCGGGCTGTGGAGTCGTATGCTTGACAGTTACCAAGAGGGTCTCAGATCCGTCGTCTTGAGGCCGAGTAAATCCATCATTTTAGCTGGAAGGACGTTCATAGCTGAGCCATTATCAACCAATACTCGTGGGAGACGGCGCCCATCCAACTGCACTGTGATGTACAAGGCTCCATTGTGGTTAGCCCCAGAATTGGGCAAGTCTAAGTCGGTGAACGTGACTATATTCCCATATTGGATGCTTCCAATCATTTGTACGGCCTCTTCAGGGGTAGCTGTGGTGGGGGACCATGGTCCAGGCCAAATGCTCCTCCAACTTGAGCTTGTGCGGGTATGATGAAGTGAGAAGGGGACCACAGAGAGATGTTGGCCTACGTATTTTTAAGTTGGGTGAGAATAGGATCCTCTCTTTCAAGATCCAGGGTTCTTGTTTCCTTAGCAAACGGTGGTGGCGAGCGGTGTTCCGGTGGCGGTGGTTTTTTTAGGATTCTCGGTGTGTACTTGCCCGGAACGAGTTAGGACGTTTACTTCCGGGGGTCACAATCCTTTGTCGGCCCTTCCACATGTATGGGTGGGTTTCTTGGTTGAGTAGGGCCATGCCTCTTTCCTCAGCTCATTTACAGTAACCATTCCTTGCGTGGTGTAGACAGACTCACGGAGTTTTTCAAATGAAATCGGGTAGTCGCCTTGTTCTTTCCCCATCCCTACAGTTTCACAGAGTTTTTTCCAGTGTCAACATACAGCAATAATGATCCGGGAGCATCGACCCGTCCTCAAATGGAGGTGAGGGCGAGAGTGGCGGTAGTGACAGGAAGTCATCTAAGGTAGGGAAATTTTCTTCTTCTCCCGCAGGCGGGTTTCAAGAGAGTACGGGGAAGACACTTTGTCCTCACTTTCACAACAAGATCGAAGCTCTTCGCGTGATAGGGAACGGGCCGCTTTTCTCATTTGTGCAAGGTGCCTTCCGTAGTCATATTCCCCCGGGGTTCTTGCAGCCTCCATACCTTCGGTTCCGTGATGACAACACACCCTTTTATTACTCTTTCGCCGCTTGACGAGTCACCCACTTCCATAACATGATAGCGCTCATCGCGGGAAATGCAACATCTGTTCGGGTCGTGGTCAATGCTTTCCAAAGCTCGTTTGATGGCCATTTCCATTTCTTCCGCACAGTCTTCGTAGGTCAATTTATGTTTAGTGAGCTTAATCACTTTTAATTCGCCCTCTTGGCAAGGAACCTTTGCGCTCATCACGCTAGTCATCATGTTGTCAGGAGGACATTCCATCTTTCCCTTTGCACGCAGTCCCAAAAAATGTCTTTCCATCTTTCCCCAACTTCAGTCAAAGGGGTGTTGAATTCCCAAAGAGTTATCGTTGTCGGCTCCCCGAATTCGATCATGTTCACTCTGCTTTGGCCAAATTCAATCATGTTGACCCTCCCGTTGTTCGGGAATGGGTTATTGACCACGTTCGGCCCCCTGGGGTATTCGAGTTTCCTTTTAGCAATCAAATCCAAGATAATGCGTTTCACTATGGAGCAATCATCGGTGTTATGCCCATGGTAGTTGTGGAAAGCACACCATTTGTTCTCATCTGTGAACCTTTCTGGATTTTTGGGTTGAAAGTTGATCAAAGGTGTCGCGAGGCCTTGCTTCACTAATCCCTCAAAGACTTTGCTAATGGGCATTCCAAAATCCTCAAACCTCACATAGGGGCATTTTTCAGAGTTACCCGGCTTTGGTGAGACCTGTTTCGGACCTTCCCCTTGGATGTTGTTGACGACCCCCAAGACTTCTTTCCCTTTGCTCGTGGTGGGAGGTCGGTATCGGTAAGAAGTGCTATTGCCCTGGGAGGCAGATTTCTCACTGAGAGTCTTCTCAAACTTCGACCCTGCGGTTACCATGGCCCGGAGATTGGGGTAAAAGTGATGGCTGATTAGAGCACGCAGCTGCGGTTTTAAGCATGATTGGAAGATGTCCAATTGTTCATCCTTAGTGGGCGGGTTAGAGATTTCCCCAAGTTTACAGTTCCAACGCTTGTAGACTCACCGATCGGCTCGTCGCCCTTTTGCAAAGTGCTTTGCAAGTCGGTGCGGTTGGTTTCCCACTCCAGGTTGGACCGGTACTTGGTGAGGATTGCTTCCTGAATGCGACCCCAACTTACTCGTGATTCGTCCTTGAGGTTGAAAAAACCACTTAAGAACGTTTCCTCAGGGATAATTGGAAGTGATCACCCATTTGCTGTACAGTACAACCCTTTCCCCTCATTGCTAAAGTATAGGCATTGAGATGGGTTTGTGGGCAAGCAGTCCCATCAAACTTGTCTATTTCTAGCATTTTGAACTTATGCGGAAGAGGCACAATGTTGTCGGCTCAGTAACTCCCGATGAGGTTTTCTTTTCATTCAAAGTCTCGAACTTTTCCTCCATCTGTCTCAACTTCTCGATCAGCCACCCCATTTGAGGATTCATTTGTGGGCTAGAATTGATGGATCCCATGGTCCGGGTTGTTACCTGCATCACCGTTGGAGGCACAGTGGTGGATGGTATATTCTGAGGAAGGCTTTGAGGTGGCGCATGGGTGTAGACGTACCCATATCCTTGGTCATTTGCCGGGGTATACGGCGGGGGTGCCTCAGAGGTTCGGGCTGCCGGTAGTGGAATGGGAATGCCGCCCCTTGTGATGCAATTGGCAGGGTCGGTGGTGGTAATCCGGCAGGGTCGGTGGTGAAAAGGCTTGACCCATCGGGATCGGGCCATATGGGTTGAACCCGGGAGGATATGAGGATGAACCTCCCGGAAAGGTGAAGGGAGCTTGTGTGGATGGCACATTTGATTGAGTGGCGGTTTGATATACGGGACGTGAGGCCGCCACATGGGGGTAGGTTTGAGGTGGTGGAACCCTATTGTAATCGCGAGGTGGTATGTTCTCAATTTCATCTTCGTCTGTGATTTCAACAAATCCCCCATCATTTTCAAATATCACAGCCACTCCCCTCTGTCTCATGGCCTCTACAACCGTCTCTGTGTGTCCTCTTGTTGTTTCCTAGTGATTTCTTCCCAGGCCCTAGCGGCCTCCAAAGCTTGTATCAACTCTTCCTTAGTAAGCCCATTCGGATCAACCGCAATGTCACCCCCAGTACTACTTCCTACCGGACTAGTCATTCGGAGTAGCCTGAGTGAAACTGCTGAGGAACTGTCGGACTCGGCACTGAACAGACGCTGACCCAGAATTCTGACCCACTTCTTACGAGCTGCGAGGGAGAGGAGGGTTCGGTTTAGGCTCGGGTTTCATTTTGGGCAAAGGTTTAGGGCTCATGCAACATGCCTAGCTAATTATTGATTATTTCATTCATGTTTACTTAAAACACGCTTTATTCCTAATTGGTCGGAAAAGATTTCTCTTCTTTTTCGCAGCTATTCTGAATCCTGGATCAGTGGAGGCCATCACTACGCCTATAGACCCCTCGTTTTTCACCTGTACTGCACACTCCCAAGGACAGACTATCCTGGGCGAGGGTCCTATAGGGCAAGCGGCTTCCACCGACCGAAAGAAACGATCCTAAGGTCTAGTGCGTCGCAAGGCTCCTGATGTACGGGTCATCTTAATCATGATTAAGCCCCAATCGGGATCGAGACTGTTCCGAAGGCTGCACCGATATTCTGACATGACCCCATTTTGAATGAGGTGTCTTAATCCTCGACCATGAGCTTAAGGATGATTAACATGACCTGTTCATTAGGGCTTAACGACACGGTGTTACCCTATCTTTAGCACATGACCTTTGTTAATTGTGGTCGTCATTAACACACGAGTTAGAGGCGGGTTAGGCCACACTTGCATTACATCAAGGAGTCGTAACCCGGGCATTAACTTGGCCACAATTGACTTTGGACACATGCTTAAAGATAAAGGCAACGTGAACTAGACCAAAAACCAACCAAAGTCACGGTATTTGTGTGTCACGGACATGTGTGGTTGACTCGGCTCGGAAGGGGAGGTGAAATGGACCCGTGCGCGCTCGAAGGGAACAAGAGTGCCAATCGAGCTGCATCTGGCATCCATCCCGGATTTAAAGGGTATTTGGAACGTGTAAGGCCAAGTGCGCGTTGTGTGAAGTCAATTCTATATTCCCTTTTTGAGTCAAAATATAGATTTTTATTTTGTTTTTTAACATGATGAGCATGGCATAAGCAAGATATGAACAAGTATGAACAAGCAAGTAAGCATCTTATACACACAATGAATCAAAAGAACATGATTAAACAAAGACCAAAACTTGTACATGTACCAAGTTGTGCACAACCAAAAAATTTTCGAATCAAACATTTTGCCAAAAGAACAATCTTTACATTGAAACCATTTGTACAAAGCAAGTTGTGCACAATGCGAAAAGTCAAGAAATTTTTACAAAAAAAAGGGTTATGCACAATGAGATTTTGGAAATCATTTTTATTGACAAAAGATCATGCATAACCAAGTTTTAAAAACCAAGTTTTGGCCAAAAGAATAAATGTAATGTGCACAAATAAGGCTGTAAATTTGGAACCTGGACAAGCAGAAGTAGAAGGCAATTCAGAATGTTGCTGCCCTGCACAAAATTGTTAATTGCAACATTCTGGCCCTTTACCAAAGTAGCCGTACGGCTAGACCAAGAGGGTTGAGATTTTTTTCTCATTTTCTCCAATCTTCTGATCATCATGCTCCAATTCATTGCATTTCTATAACGTATGCACTCAAAACAGTTCAAACAGAAACAGGAAACACACACAAATATGCACAAAGGTAACTAACGAAAAATGGGAGTTTGACCCACACAAAAGTGCTTCCAAAGCTTCTAAAGAGAAGTTCGTAAGCACTTTATCTCCCCAGCGGAGTCGCCACTGTAAGGATCCCATCCCTCGGGGGCAAAACAAGCGAAGTTCGCACGAGGAAGAAATGCCAAACACGGGTAACTTTCCTAACGAAAAGAAACGGAGTCGCCACATTTGTTAATTTTAAACCAAACAAATGAAAATGGTTAAAGAATGTGAGTTCGGAGGTCAGGTTAGACTTTGGGAAGAACATATTTGCGGTTCACCCAAAATGCCTCGGAAAAACCGAGTCTCCCTTGTTAGTTTGAAAATGTGCATGTGTGTGTGTGTGTATTTAATGGAAAAGTTTCTGTTATTGGTTTTACTTGGAGAAACTTAACTGAAAGGGTCTGTTTATTAAGAAAATAGGGATCAGAGGGTTAAACAGACATTTTGCCCCCAGTTCCCAACATAGCCGTACGGATGTAAGGCAGTTTCCTGGGATTTTACAGTTCAGTCAAGAACAGTCCAGTTTCAGAGCAGAAACAGAACATTCTGTTAAAACTGGACAGAACTGTTTTGATTTCAGTTTGTTTAAAACACTTTATGAGTTTAAATATAATATTCCTATGCTAAATGATCATCACTTAGTCCCCAAAACAAGTATTTGGGTATGATCATAAGCAATCATTGGAGAAAATTGAGAAAAGTTGATAAACATGCCCTTTGGGCCAAAATTGACCATTTGGTGATTAAAGATTGAAACTTATCACCAAGATGGCATTTTTATGACTTATTAACCTTTAAAGAGTCAAATTAACACATAAAGATTGAATCTTTATAACCCCAAAGGGGACTTTAGAGCTAGATCAATGTTGGATGATAAAGATGGAAGCTTTATCATCCAAATGATCATTATTGCCAAACAAAAGCATCATTCCAACTAGACAAGAATGTAAATGACAATCAACAATCCATGATCATGTAGGTTTAAACCTCTTCCACACAAGGCATGGAGGGCACCTTGGATCATCTCATGGCTTGGACAAGAGAAATATAGAGTAATATATGTATATTTGCTTGAATGGACAAGTCTTGCATAAATGTAAATTTGCTTGAATGGACAAGTCTTGCAAGTAATGTAAAGGTGCTTGAATGGACATGTCTTGCAAGTAATATAAAGATTAGCATAAACTTAAAAAAAGATTAAAGAGAAAATAGAGTTATAGATAAAGAGAAGGGAGGGGGGAGAAGGTGGCTTTACCTATTTTGGTTTAGCCAATCTTCCTTTCTCTCTTTCACTCTTTGTTTTACTCTTCTCTCACACTACTGCAGTGATTTTGACAGGGTAATCCTTCTTATGTTGTTTTTCCCCCCTGAAATGATCAGCATGGGGTTCAATTTATAGAGGCTAAGGGTGCCCAAAGTAGCCGTACGGCTAGGGACCTCATGCGCCTAAACCATCCGTACGACTCGACTTGGCGAGCATCTGGATTTTTCCAAGTTTAATTCCAGTTTAGTCCTGGAATATCAGGTTTATCTTAGTGAGGTCTTGGCCCATTGGTTTATCCTTCAATGGTACCAAGAATTCCTCTAAGTAGGTCAATTTCAGATTGGGGTACTTACAGAGGGAATCAAGCCGGTCGTAGTTTTGGTGAGAGAATTTAAGGCTACTCAAACCTATGGGGCTTAGGTGGATATCCATTTATCCTTTCCTAAACAGGCATGGCTCAAAGGCCGGGCTTGGTCAACTTGGCCCTATTCGGAGGGGGTTGACCAAAGGGGACTGACATGGCTCAGAGGCTCAAATGATGGGCATGGCTCAGAGGCTAGACTCGATCGACTTGGCTCTATCGGAGAGGGTCGTCTCGAGGGTAATTGTCAACTTTTTCATGGCGGAGGGCCGACTACTCAAACTGGTCAACTTGTCCCGTGGCAGAGGGTCGACTACTCAAATTGGTCAACTTGTCTCATGGCGGAGGTTCGACTACTCAAACTGGTCAACTTGTCTCATGGCGGAGGGTCGACTACTCAAACTGGTCAACTTGTCTCATGGCGGAGGGTCGACTACTCAAATTGGTCAACTTGTCTCATGGCGGAGGGTCGACTACAAGGCTGGTCTTATGTCCCTCCGGACTGCTGGGACATATTGATAGGTTTTCTCTAACCTCGACACTCTAGGGGACAAATGTTTTCTTAACCTAATCATGACTATACTGGTCTTACGCTCTACCAAGGGCTGCCGAGGTGATAACGTCTTAACTTTCATCCTGGACTTACGAGGTACGGTCGGGACTTTCACGATTTCACTTTCTACCCTGGACTTACGAAGTACGGCTGGGTCGACAAAATCCAATGGTCTTACGTCACGCCGGACGGCCAAGGATGAATCTTACGGAGCCTAATGGACTTATGTCATTCCGGACTGCCAAAGGACATGTCTAACTTAATGGACTTACGTCACGCCGGACGGCCAAGGACACAATCTCACAAAACCTAATGGTCTTACGTCACACCGGACGGCCAAAGGACATAATCTCACAAAACCTCATGGTCTTACGTCACACCGGACTACCAAAGGACATAATCTCACAAAACCTCATGGTCTTACGTCACACCGGACTGCCAAAGGATACTTTTTCATATTTTTAACCTGTTAACCTGGGCTTACGAAGTACGGCCGGGCTAATTTCACACTCTTAACCTGGGCTTACGAAACACGGCGGGCTAATTTCAACAAAGCTCACATTCTTGACTCGGGCTTACGAAACACGGCCGGGTCAATTTCAACAAAGCTGGTCTTACGTCCATCTATGGACTGCCCGGACACATTTTCAGTGGGAACCTAATTTTTCTAGGTTCACGAGCCGGAAGGGGCATTCTGGACATTTTCCAAGGGGGAGGGGCCTAAGTCATATTTCAGAAACCTAAGGGGAACCATGCTCAAGGTGCCAGAGGCCAAAGTGTAAATTATGGGCTGTGATTTCCTCTCGCCCAAACCAGCCGTACGGCTTAAGGAGGCGTCTCCTTCTTTTTCAAAATAGCAGCCATACGGATGGTCTGCTTCATTTTTGAATTTCAGGCTGAAAAACAGAGAGGGAGAGACGATTTTTGAGAGCATAATCTTCACCATTTTCCCGAAATTTCTACCTAATTTGTTCTAGGTTCGCTCATGGATGCTCGGACAAGAAGGGGTTACCCAAGGGGAGCGGATAGAAGGCTCAATATGGTACGCAATTTCCGGGGCTACCATATTTCCTTAAATGATGTGGGAGCGGGTTTCTACAAGTCTCCCGATGTCCATCTATGTCACGAATGAGCGGTAATCTTCCTTCCCTACTCGATTTATGTTCGTTTTGAGCAATTTTGTGCATTCCCTAGTTCTAGGGTCTACGTTCATGTTATTCAAGATCTTTACACTTCTTGACACAATTTCACAAAATTAGCTTCATTTTTGTGTCGTTGAGATCACTAGGGATGTGGGCATGTGCTCATTTTGTCATTTGGACATGCCTAGCTATACTTTCCCAAAATCAAAGAGTGTCGTCCCGCAATTCATGCATAAACTGCTTGTACCTTAGGTTCAACTAGTCATTTTGACACATTTGAGTGAACGCTAGTATTTCCTAGGACAAGTTACCGCACTTACATAAGGATTCGGTATACTAAGGTTCACAAAAGGGACGGGAGAAAACATTTTTCAAGACACACCTTCAATTTAAAAAAGGTAAAAACCTATCTTCATGAACACGCCCTCAAACGCTTATCGCAATTTGAAAAGGGGAAAGACACATTTTCATTCACATGATTCATTCATCCCATTCATTTATCACATGCATTGGTATTTTAAATCTGTGTTATTCATACCTTTGATGTGTTTACCTGCAGGGCGGTGATCCCAAATCTCGGGGATCTCCTGACATGTGCTGCTCTCTGTGGGAGGACTATGCCCGTGGCTGTTGGCGACAAGCCTGGTCCGAGAGATTGGGTAGAGGGCACCGGCCTGGTGCCGTTCATTCATGCTGTGGGCCAGCTGGCGAGCACTAACAGGAGTCTTGGGCTCATTACTGCCTTGGGCGAGCATTGGTGGGATACCACCCACACTTTCCATTTGAGCTGGGGGAAGTGACTGTGACCCCGACTGACTTTTCTGCCATCATCGGGCTTTCCTTTGGCGGCGGGCCTGTTATCTGGACCGACCGGCTCTCATCCCCGAACATCGAGGCACTCATTGACTTTTCGGGCCCTACTAAGGGCTTGGGAATTACTGTTCAGGCTGTTGAGCAGGCCATTCGGGACAGGATCCCAGCGTATTTGGCGGGCTTGGTGACCGCGGAGCAGCTCGGACGAGCTTATGTGTGGCTCCTTCTCAGCAACACCCTCTTTCCCAATGCGTTGGCCGAGCTGTATATGGAGCTTGACAAGTTCAGCCGGAAAGCGAGCAAGTCCATGGCTTGCTTCCAGTTTGCCTTGGAGTTAGATTCTTTTCTTTCCCTCATTCTGTTTTCGCCTTCTCATTCTCCTTTTTTTTTTTTTTTTTTTTTTTTTCGGTTTTCGGCATCTTAACGTTTCCCTTGACATTTTCTTTTCAGGCTTGGTACTATAAGATCTTCAGTGGCTATCCATGGGAGCAGACCGTAGACCCGGCCATTACATTCCCGGCCATGGTCTGTTGGGCTCGAGAGGCCCGAAAGAAGAGGGGGTCCAAGGGGTGTGTCTCCGTTCGCCATGCCGACGTCCGGGCAGTGCTGAGGGGTGCCATGCCGGCCGAACTCAACCTCTTTCCTTGGTTGAGGTATGAGGGGCAAGGTCTAGGCCTTGACCTATCTGAGGCCCTGCGGGTTACACGGGAGAGGAGGCTCCTGGTGGGGTTCCGAGGAAAGGCCTTCTATTTAGGGGAGAGAGTGATCTGGCAGCACGGGCTTGAGCTGATGCAGAGGGCTCCCGTTGAACCTCCTGACTCCATGTTTATGATTGACCGAATGGATGACCCTTATCTTATGGGAGTGAGTGCCACTGATTTCATTACCGATGAGCCGTATGGGCGCTTTGTGGCCCGGAAGCTTAGGTCGCCACAAGTAGTGGCTTCTGGGGTGGCTCCCTCAACATGGCAGGATTATTCATACGTTTATTCGGACCACCGTGTCCATATGGTGGCTACATCTGTAGCGGGAGAGGGGCCCCACCTGAGGATGCTTCTGCGGGCGTGGTATGCTTTCCTTCGCACACACTTATTCATCACATACCCCTATCTTTTCCACTGAGCATTTTAATTTCCCTGTGCAGATTGCAGCGCGGGCTCTGTTGGATAAGCCTTCCCTCATGGAACGGGCCAAAAGGTGGCTGAAGAGGTTTGTTGGTCATTTTTCCAAGGGGCCTCGGACTGAGTCCCGGTTCGCGCCGGGTAGGAACTCGGTGAGTGGTGGGGAGAGGTACTTTCCGATGAGCCTCATGCGTAGAGCTACCTCCGTCTTTTGTCCGTCGCCCCACCTTAGGCGGAGCTGATTTGGAGGCCTTTCGGGATTCGCTCCGTGACCCCGGCTTTCACGAGCTCGCCCCGGACCCTTTCGCTCATTTGGCCTTGGAGCGTGTGGACCCCCAGCCGACCAGACACCCCGGTCCTCCTTCCCAGGTTCCTCCTTCTTTCTTTCCGGGCCAATCCTCTTCGGGTGAAGGCTCGAGCTTGGAGGAGTCCATCTTTTTCTTTGATCCCAACATGTACCCGTCTCGTCCCTTGGAGAGGGTTTACTCACCCCCAGAGGATCCTTACCCAGATTCTGATTAGGATGTACCTATTGTGAACAATTTTTATTTTGTTTTATTTTATTAGAAAAAACAATGTGTATTAAACTTGTTGTCTTTTAATGTTTGAAACTTTGTTTTGCAAATTCATCCGTCATACAAGCTTGGGCCGAGAGGGATTTGTGACCATTTCGAGGTGTCGGGATTCCCAAAACATGTTTTGACTCAACTGTACGGACTTTGACATGTATCTGACAATTTTTTGCACAGGTGAGAGTGAGTTTTATCGGTGGGAAATCAGCTGACACAGGCTGCTGGTATGAGATTTTTCACATAGCTAAACCAGCCGTACGGATCTTACAAGCATGGTTGACTTTTTGATCAAACTTTCTGAGGGCTTTCAAGGAATTTTGACAGACGGGAGGTCTTATTTGACTCAAACCGTTTTACCCAAAGCATGACTCTTCGTTGGCCCTTCCATCGCACGATTATGGCTTGCCAGCCCTAGTGCTTCAACTTTGCCGGGAACTACTCCTTGGGTTTCACAGTCATGGCTTGCTAGCCCCAGTGTTTTATCATTGCCGGGAACTATCCCTCGGGTCCTCATCCCATTCTTTTGGGTGCGTATTCCCCCTTGCCTGGGACACGGTCCTCTTTTGCGCGGGTTTCCTCTCCCTAGGCAATCTGAACATATCATTTTTTCTTCTTCCGCGTATCCCATCATCTTATCTTCCTAGGAGTGGCCTAGTTGACTCTGACACGGACACAAGCGATAGTCGACTCTGACACGGGCAAGAGCAAACCGCTCTTGCTCACACGAATGGACACACATAGGCATTTATGGGAGTGAGTCCCTTTTCTGAGGAAGGAAGCCTATGGACAGAAATTCAAGTGTTTGGCTCTCTCCTAAGATGTGGAAAAGAAGACTTGTCGGGGCATTCGAAACCGGCCTTAGTTAATGTCATCAAAATGATTGTTCAAATGAACCGCGTCCAACATTAGATTAAAATTCAAGCAATTAGCCTTAACACGTATAAACGTTGTGATCAATTGAGATTAAGATTTGATCAATGGCGAGATCGGGAAGGAGAAGGCTTTTTGGGTCATTTCAAGGTTTCAGAGTCTTGGCGTGACCACGGAAAGGGGTTTTGACCAAAGAAGGGGAATCATAATTCGCATGTTCCTTTGTGGAACCGAACAATGTCTGTCTGAAAGATCGGTCATTGGCGCGACCGCAGAGAAGAGACTTTGGTTATTTTTGGGAGGGCCAAAGGTTCGATGGCTTTTCTCATGCTGTGACCGGACCCGAAGGTTGCCTACGTTCCCCTTAATGTGAGGAGCTCAGGTCGCCGTAGTTTGGCTGTGAGGCTGTCTTTTGCTGAAGTTGGCTTTCTTTTGGTGTTGTCTCGGGGGACAATATTGCTTGATTCCGCTTTGCGGTGATCT
Source organism: Campanula takesimana (assembly GCA_026119855.1). Classification (NCBI taxonomy): domain Eukaryota; kingdom Viridiplantae; phylum Streptophyta; class Magnoliopsida; order Asterales; family Campanulaceae; genus Campanula; species Campanula takesimana. Next base: position 988,361 of record JAOWBW010000418.1, on the reverse strand, counting down.
CTTTGAGATGGATTTCTTGGGATGAACCCTCCTTGGCGTGGACAGGTCTCTTGAGACAAGCATTTCTTCTTTTTTTTTTTTTTTTTTTTTTTTATATATTTCCTTTCCTTCTTTCACATTCATTCATTTTTTTTAATTTTTTTTTTTTTGGGGGGGGGGGCACTTTTTTGTTCTCAACACCTTCTGAGCGATAGCCATTTGGTGTGCCCGGCTTTTTGCCTTTTGGGATCTTCCATTTTGCTGGCCCATTAGTGGGCTTCTATGGTTGGGTGGCAACATTTTCGGTCTCACTTTTTGTCAAGGGTTTGCACGGGAAGTGTGTATCGGGGAATGTGTATGGGGAAGATTTGCCATTGATGGTTTCTCCATGCCAATTGATCACAACATTTATTCACATCAAGATTAATTGTTTGTATTTTGTACTCTTTTGCGTTTGGGTCCATTCATCCATGAATGAGTCGTTGCTGACTATTACGATTGGGAGTCAACTCATCATTTTAGGGATATAGCAATCATTTGACAATATTAATCAAAGCGGTTCCGAGAGTTAATGCGTTTTTCAAGATAATGCCTCCAGTCTAGAGATAATAGAAGTAAAAGTGATTCATATCATTCATAAGACTTGATTTTTTCAATCATAGACTCAACTATTGACTCTATTGATTCGATCATTCTACTATTCACTGCCTCGACTATACCTAACCTCGTGGTTTTTTCACATAACATTGCCTCGCAGGGCTTTTCATAAAAAAAACAAAAGACTTTGTGCACAACAGACTTTTTCATGGACTCTCTAGGACCTACAACGCTAGACCACTCCTAGGATTCTTTTCTTCTTCTTCCTTTTCTTCACCTCACACCCATTCATTGCCTTGCTTGGTAATGACACCCTCGTCGATGAGCGATTGGATGTGGTTCCTCAAGGTGAGACAGGCGTTCGTAGAGTGACCTGGGGCCTGATGGTACTTGCAGTGTTGCTTAGGATCATGGTGCGCCCCGAGCGGTTCGGCCCATATCACGTGGCGACCTAGCAGTTCCATCTTTCCTCTCCGGAGCAAGTGTTCCAATATTTGTTCCCTCGGCATTCCCAACTCATGGAACCAACGATAATGGGCTCCTTTCCCTTGGGGGTGAAATCCTCCTACAACCGCCGCGGGCCCCCCATGGGATACTGTAACGGGCTGAAGCTGATCTCGAGACTCTTGCCCATCTTGGACCGAGCAACCGGGGGTGGTTCTTGGGGAGGGAGACAGTTTCTCCGAGGACCTTTTGATCTCCTCGATAGATTTTATAATCTCGTGCAGGCATTCTCGGGTGTTCCTCGAGTTGTGCCTTTCCAGTTCATCTGACAACTCCGCTCGGCTATATAGAAGTTCGCACCGGCCATCGTATTTCTCCTCGAGGTCCTTCCTGAGCTTTGCGCCATTCTTCTCCCATAATTCTTCGACCCTGTTGTGGAAGAGCTCCTTAATTTCCTCATGGAGCTGTTAGACCACTTTGATCGCCTCATTACGATCAACCTCGGCTCTCCGCGCTTGCTCTCTCATTGTGCTGACTGTCCTTTCTAAGAGCTTTACTCTGCCCTCCAATCAGGCCTGTGCGTCCAATCTGATGTCCATTTTGTTTGCTTGAGCTTTGCTTGCCATTGTTTCCTATAACACGAAAGACGGGCGAGCCGTAAGAGCACTGTGGAAGGACTTTCGGAAAGCCATGCTTTGAGTAAAACAGAGACTCGGTACAAACGGGATTTTGACCCTTCGAGAGAAACGAGTTTGACCCTTTGGGGGGGGGGGGGGCCCAAGCCATGCATTTTGGGTGAATTTAACAATTTTCGCCTTTTTAGAAAAAGGATATTGCTTATTCTCTTAATCATTATTAAGCGGTTTTGTCACACGAACAAACGTTAGTGCGCAATTTAATGACTTAGTACTTATTATTCATGTATACTCAAAACATGTTTTGTTCCTAATCGGTTGGAAAAGATTTCCCTTCTTTTTCGCAACTATTCTAAATCCTGATCAGTGGAGGCCATCACTACGCCTATAGACCCATTGTTTTTCACCTGTCTTGCACGCTCCCAGGGATGGACTTTCCCGGGCGAGGGTCCTATAGGGTAAGCGGCTTCCACCGACCGAAATTAACGATCCTAGGGTCTAGTGCATTGTAAGGTTCCCAATGTGCGAGCCATTACAATCATGATTAAGCCCCGGTTGGGATCGAGATTTGTCTTAGGGACTTAAAGGGACTTCTGGCGTAACCTCATCTTGATGAGGGCTCTCGAACCTTATCCTTGGGCTTAAGGATGATTAGTATGGACCATTAATTGGGGCTCGACAACACGGTGTCACCCTATCCTTAATACGTGACTTAGGTTAATTACGGTCAACATTAACGCGTAAGTCAAGGACCGGGTCGAAGTTGACCATGGTCACACTTGCTTTCAAAAGGAGTCATGACTCGGGCATTACCTTGGCCATGATTAACCTTAGACACACATTAAGGATGTGGAAATGTGAGCTAGACCAAAAACCAACCGAAGTCACGGTATTTGTGTGTCACAGACAAGTGTGGTTGACTCGGCTCGGAAGGGGAGGTGGAATGGACCCGTGCGCGCTAGAAGGGCACAAGAGCACCAATCAAGCTGCATCGTGGCATCCATCCTGGGTTTGAAGGGTATTTGGAACGTGCAAGGTCAAGTGCGCGTAGTGTGAAGCCTTCTATGTTCCCTTTTTATCTTTCAAGAAAAACAATTCTTTTGAAAATCATTTGCAAAACAAGTTGTGTACAACAAAGAATTCAAAAACCTTTTACAAAGTGGGGTATGCACAAGGAGGTTTTGAAAATCCAAATTTATGTCCAAAAGTTTGTACATAACCAAGCTTCAAAAAAAAAAAAACAAGTTTTGGCTATAAAAGAGGAAGGTAATGTGCACGAACCAAACAGTAAATGGAACCTGGAAAAGCAGAAGCCAAAGGGACAAAGAATGTTTCTGCCTTGCACAAAATTGTTAAATTTTGGAGCATTATGTTCCCTTCCCAACATAGCCGTACGGCTATAGAATGCTGGCAATTATTTTTTGCAGTTTTTTCATCTTCTGATCATCAAGCCCCAGTTTATTGCACATCCAGAACAGTTTCCACTCCAGAAAGTTCAAACAGAAATTCAGCACACACAAAACAAGCATAAAAGTTAACAAAAAACGAGGGACGGGAGTTTGACCCACACATAAATATCCCCAAAGCTTGAAAAAAGAAGTTTGAGAACATTTAAGTCCCCAGCGGAGTCGCCACTGTAAGGATCCCGCCCTCGCGCGCGGAAAACGCGACGCGTTTTGGGGGCAAAATGCCAAACACGGTTATCTCACAAAACATAACGGAGTCGCCACTTTTGTTAATTATTTAACCGAACAAAAGAAAAGGTTAGAGATTCTATTAGTTCGGAGGTTAGGTTACGACTTGGGAAGAGTTTCACGTCACCCAAGCCGCCTCGGACAAAGCCAAGTCTCCCTAATGTTATTTAACGAAAGTGCTTGTGTGTGTGTGTGTGTGTGTGTTTTCAAAATGGGAGAAACTGACTGTTTTGACAAAACCAGTTAGTTTTTTAACAGAAAAGGTTTATTTTGTAAACTTTCTGGTCAAAAAGGAAGAAACTGGAAAATGTCCTCCCTGTAACGCCCCGAGTTCCGGGGTCCTATTTGGTACCTCGAACCAGGCGCGTTATCCTTGCTAAAAATCAACCCTGATACCGAAGCCTGTATAAATATATATTAAATTCACTTAATCGACTAACTGTCATAATATTAAACAACCTATGAGAGTTATGCATCCAACTCTACTCCACAAATATAATACAATACTACCCAAAATACAGAGTTTAAGTAAGTCGCTACAACCAACGTCCTCATAACAAAAATACATAAATGCTCCGTAGAGCAACTACCCCCAAAAGTAGACAACCTGTTTGAAGAATCTCAGCCGCATATGATCTCACAACGAACTATCACTTACTTCCTAGGGGGGGGTTAAGGAAAAACAAGTTTGAAAGAAAAGGGGGTGAGAATAAATCTCAGTAAGTTTCTAATGCCACTACATGGCATGGCAATATGCATAACAACATAAAAGATAATAAACAAGTAGCACATAGTCACGCAGCGGAATTAAACACATTACAAAGGATATTGAGTCAAGGTTTTCCATAAGGATATAATCTCTGAAGCTTCAATAAACCGCATCGAACCGCATCAACAAACATCTTCAATAAATGAAGCAGGGATTCTGGAACCAAACAACCAAAAAAAACAATGGGGGGAAAATGACACAAAGTCATATCCCAAGATGCCCATCCTATGGCCCAAAGGAAGGGGGTTAAAATGGGAAACCAATGGAGAAACCTTATAATGGACTTGACTCGGGTGCCATTATAACTTTCAACCATTGCCCGATACACATATACCAGCTGGTCTTTTCTAAACTATTGCACAAACGGTACATAATTCCAAAAGAGGGAATCATTCCAAACACATCATGAAGATGATAAACTTTGCTCATAAAGCGCTCAATAACATTGTGCAATATAAACAATCTCAACACAAAGGATTTCAAAGTAGGAAATCCCACAATTGCATCACAAGGATAATCACAACACCCATTTAACTCCATACGGTTACATATCTTAAACTCGATCACATACGGACCATTCCTATACTTTCGTACCCTAAAACACCTATCGGAGTACCATAAGGTAAAACCCAAAGCCTAGCCATTCCTTGAACCTAATCAAGTCGAACAGAACCATTTTATATTTCTAGATAATTATACATCCAACAAAACCATTGCATATTATTCAAAAAGAGCTTTACAACGATAGTTTACACGCCCAAAACGGAGTCCGGATGAAGAAGTTATGGCCTCCGGAAGATTGAACGTAAAACGGACAAACTGGGAAAAGAGGAGGGTGCGCACGCCTCCCTTAAAAAGGGTGCGCGCGCCTCCTTTGGACAGACTGTTGATTGTTTGAAGCAAAAGAGGGAGCGCACGCCTCCTTAAAAAAGGTGCGCGCGCCTCCTTCCCGAATGAGCCAAATCTTGCAATTTTTCTGGGTTTTGAACAAAGGTACCTACATATTAAGCCTAAGGTACAACTAGACCAAACATACTACAAACCCAGCAATACCAAATGAATTCAACAACCTAAAGATCAACTCTTCAACACATTCCTTAACTCAACAACACAATACTACCAAGTAGGTTCATAAACATCACAAACATCAATTTTCTCAAATAACATCAAGAAGCAACAATCACCCAACAAATACACCATGCAATATATATATATGAACATTTTAAAATTAAAGAGGGGAATAGTAACTTACCTACTCCGAAGAAATTATCGATAGAACTAGATTTTAATCGGATAGAAATGCTCTACTCAACACCCTGAATATTTTGGTATATTTAGATTTTAAAATGGAAGAGCAATTGAAAAGAAAGAAAATCAATTTGGGGAAGAACTCTTACCTTCTTCCATGGAGAGCAAAACCAACTTTTTTTTCTTTTGGGAAAGTAGAAGAAATGGTGAGTGGGTCGACTGGGAGAGAGGGGAGGGAGAAAATGATCAAGTTAAGCTTTTCTAAATTTTCCACTAGAACCCTTCTAATTGCACTACAAACTCATAAACCCCCAAGCTCTAGTTTTCACCAAAACCCTTCAAGTTCTATCTTAGTAAATCTACTGACTCACTTATTAATTTAATCAATTAAAACTAACACAAATAGTCAAATAAATAATGCAAATAAGAAATAATAAGCACATAAAGAACACCCACAAGTTAAATTTTTTTTTTTTTTTTTTTTTTAAATAGTACCGGGTTTTGGGGTCGTTACAATCACTCCTCCTTAAAGAAAATTCGACCCGAATTTTGATACTTACCAAGATGATCAAACAACCATGGATATTTCCGCTCCATCTCCTCCCGAAGTTCCCAAGTTGATTTCTCCACGCTATGATTCCTCCACACTACTCGAACAAGTGGGATATTCTATTTCTTTCTTTTGAACTTTGGTGTCAATCACCCGATACAACCAGAATCCTAATTCTTTCCATTAAACCATTTTGAGGACTGCTAAGGTAATTCCTTTTAAACATAAAATCTCTCACTTAACTCAAAATCTCATCTTTTCGAGCCCAGTCCGAACATGTTACCAATTACACATTCTAAACCTCAATAAAGTAACCTTAAATAATACTTACAACATGATAATTTTCCATACTTGACCTTCTGCAATCACTTGCTCAACTACTAATTAAAATTCATACCCAGAATCAAAGAATCCAAATTATTCTTAAAATCGAATTTTCGAGATATCACAAACTTGTCTCATTCACAACCTTAATTGCACTGTAAAGATACTTCCACTAGTAAGCCGTACACTCAGTCTTGCTTCCCAGAAATCTAAAACAATAACATTACTTAGGCGTAAACCATGACAAGCTAAATCAACTCCTTAAACTGTGAAAAGCTAAAGAAATTCTTCTTCCCAAAAATTTTCATCGAAGTGACTATCTCCAAGGATTTCAAGTATAGTGTATTTTCTTTAGTTAACACCTTAAACCAATGGTACAGTGTAAGCCCAAAATTCTAATACAAAATGTCCACTTAAATCCATCCATATTATAATAATATCATTGCACTATTCCAACCTTTGAAACCAAAAAATTCCATATACTCTATTAATCCATTAAAGAAACAAAACAATCTAAATTTTACCTTCAAAAGATTTCCTCTAAATTCCAATTTAGGTTAGAAACCCTTGCTTAAATACTCAAAAGAAATTAACAATTTTAATCTTCAATGGTCAATCCAAACTTAGTCTTTGACATTTATATTTACTATCCCAATAGTACCTTTGCCCTTTAACATTACTAACATAATGATCCAATTAGCAAACATCAAATATCAAATAACCCAAAACAAACATAGTATTTCTTAATTGACCCAACTATATATACTCAACTTATTTACCACTCTTCAACCCAATAATTCCCTTAATATCTTTCGGTTTATTAAATGTGCTTAGTCCGCTAAACTTAACGCGTCTACCATCTTAAATGCTTATAACTTTCCCAATATGCTCATATTGCTATAACTCAACTCCATTCATGTACTAAAATGATCACATGATAATAACTAGCACAAAATAAAATTTCTCGATCCAATAGATTTCATCCTCTAGAATCCAAAAGTATGAATTGTTACTCTCTTTCCAAATTTAATCCTTCAAGATAAAACTTACTTATCAAATAACTAGAGGTCTACAATGCATCTGGTGCTCACTCCATAACAATTACTTAAGGATAAGTCATTTAACCAATTATCAATAACTACTATCAACTTAAACCAATACTTCGAAGATAAAATAATTATTCCATCAAAATTTCAAAACAGACCCTTTTCATTTAATGAGAAAACCCATCTTGAGTCAAAACCCTTAGTTATAAACCTATGAACCAATAAATTCTGCCAATGGTACATAAGAGGAATTTCAAATCGGTTAAATGAGGCTCTCTATCCTAAACCCAAGATTTCAATCGCCACAAACCATAGCTTGAACTCAAAACGCCTTAAAACTCAATGCTAGCTTCCAATGTAACATATCCTAAATGCTTAATATTACCCAATCAATTTTTATATTTCTTCATGTCAAACAAAAATGATGCACTCCACGAAGATATCCTAAACGTGATAAATTTCTCATCAAGTAATTTCTCAAGTTGAATTTTTAATTCTCTTAACTCGACCGATGACGTAAGGATATTGATCTAGATATCAGCATTGTATAATTGCACCCTAACAATTCGAGGTAACCCAAGATTCTCCTCAAGCACTATGTACCTTTTAGTAGAAAATATATCTGGAATCTCACATAGGACAAACACATCCGCCAGTTTTGGTGTAAGCGTTCTATTGTCAACACCTAAGCTAAATACCCAACATAACCTTGAGATAACAGTTTTCGAACTTCCAATGCATGTCATACTTGTCATATAGAAATCTAGTAGGATCCTATACAAGATCAACATACGAACATAGAAATATGCACCACCATAGTAGTAAGTAGGGATGCTTAATACATAGAAACTAGACCAAGCCACGAATCACATCAATGTCCCGTATAGGTAACATGACTAAATCAACGCGTAACTCCTAGGGTATTACCGCCCACAACTCTATCGAGTTTCTTATAACTATCGGTAGCAATTCCGTAGTCTTTTAGGAGAAAATATACCTTCACTAATATCAAGGAACGAGGACAACATGCTTGTTTAGCATGACATAACGGAATAGACATGCTTAAGTCTTTAAAGACTCATATTCACAATTCTCAAATCATATAACCCTAATTGGACCAACTCTAACAACACTAGTCTTATGCCTAGTCAAACAACAAGTAAAGAAACACTCGACGTCAATATTACACCCATAACCAACCCACGAAAGTCAAAGACCCAATCAATTTTTAAAAGTTAACCCAATAAAATATTTCTTACCCTAAAGACCCAAATCCCAACTAGCCCAATACAAACATTTTCTATACATGTCCCAAAATTAAATAATCACAACCAAAAATCATAAAAACTCTCCTCCTCAAAAGTAACTCACCCTCGTATCCTATCTTAACTTCATCTCGTAAATCCGCTAGGTTTATGTTCCACCAATTCTCAATACCAAATGAAACTAGTTGTCCTCGAAGAAAACTTAGTTTTCCTAGGCGCTTAAAATCCTAACATATGAATACCCAAACCTATTCAATATCAGAGTTCCTATTCCCTTTCAAGGTCTAAAACCATTGCTCTGATACCAACTGTAACGCGCCGAGTTCCGGGGGTCCTATTTGGTACCTCGAACCAGGCACGTTAGCCTTGCTAAAAATCAACCCTGATACCATATTAAATTCACTTAATCGACTAACTGTCATAATATTAAACAACCTATGAGAGTTATGCATACAACTCTACTCCACAAATAAAATACAATACTACCCAAAATACAGAGTTTAAGTAACTCGCTACAACCAACGTCCTCATAACAAAAATACATAAATGCTCCGTAGAGCAACTACCCCCAAAAGTAGACAACCTGTTCGAAGAATCTCAGCCGCATACGATCTCACAATGAACTATCACTTGCTTCCTGGGGGGGGGGGTTAAGGAAAAACAAGTTTGAAAGAAAAGGGGGTGAGAATAAATCTCAGTAAGTTAATAATGCAAATACATGGCATGGCAATATGCATAACAACATAAAAGATAATAAACAAGTAGCACATAGTCACGCAGCAGAATTAAACACATTACAAAGGATACTGAGTCAAGGTTTTCCATAAGGATATAATCTCTGAAGCTTCAATAAACCGCATCGAACCGCATCAACAAACATCTTCAATAAATGAAGCAGGGGTTCCGGAACCAAACAACCAAAACAACAACGGGGGCAAAATGACACAGAGTCATATCCCAAGATGCCCATCCTATGGCCCAAAGGAAGGGGGTTAAAAATGGGAAACCAATGGAGAAACCTTATAATGGAATTGACTCGGGTGCCATTATAACTTTCAACCATTGCCCGATACACATATACCAGCTGGACTTTTCTAAACTATTGCACAAATGGTACATAATTCCAAAAGAGGGAATCATGCCAAACACATCATGAAGATGATAAACTTTGCTCATAAAGCGCTCAATAACATTGTGCAATATAAACAATCTTAACACAAAGGATTTCAAAGTAGGAAATCCCACAATTGCATCACAAGGATAATCACAACACCCATTTAACTCCACACGGTTACATATCTTAAACACGATAACCTACGGACCATTCCTATACTTTTGTACCCTAAAACACCTATCGGAGTACCATAAGGTAAAACTCAAAGCCTAGCCACTCCTTGAACCTAATCAAGTCGAACAGAACCATTTAATATTTCTAGATAATTATACATCCAACAAAACCATTGCATAGTATTCGAAAAGATATTTACAACGATAGTTTACACGCCCAAAACGGAGTCCGGATGAAGAAGGTATGGCCTCCGGAAGATTGAACGTAAAACGGACAAACTGGGAAAAGAGGAGGGTGCGCACGCCTCCCTTAAAAAGGGTGCGCGCGCCTCCTTTAGACAGAATGTTGAGTTTTTGAAGCACAAGAGGGAGCGCACGCCTCCTTAAAAAGGGTGCGCGTGCCTCCTTGCCCGAATGAGCCAAATCTTGCAATTTTTCTGGGTTTTGAACAAAGGTACTGTAGACACCCCGCCTTGGACCTCTCACCCCGATTGCACATTTGATTTTGTGTTTCTCCCCATTTTAAGTGTTCCTCGTGAGTTCCTGTCACTTTCGTTAAGTTCCTGACTGACTTCGTTAAGTCCAGGGACAAAACTGAATGACAGGGCTGACTTTCTAGTCCATTCTGTCAAAATTGCCTTCTCTGAGTCGCGCGCCTCCTACAGGAGGAGCCCGGCGCGCGCGCCTCCCGCCCCCAAAGCAGGAAGCGCGCGCCTCTGGGCGTCAGTTACAGATTTCTGGTCAGGATTCCCTCCCTTGCTCAATTTACAGGATTTTGCCCGGGAAGGATTTCTTGGTGACTGAGTTTTGGCACCAAAAACACCCCTCTTTCACCTATAAAAACCTCTCTTTACCTCCATTTTTAAGGATCGAAAACTTAGACCGAAAATTGAACTTACAAAAACTATACCAAAATCACTTTCTAAAGGTTCTCCAAGGATCTCTCCAAGCAATATTTGAAGTTCTCCAAATTATAGGTAAAAGTCCATCTTTTCCTTTCTTTTCTACTTCATCTCCTCTCTCTCTTTTTATTTTAATCAAATGTGCAATCACCCAAATCATTTTGGGACATGACTCTAGTGATCACCTCATCTCATTGAGGTTGGTTAAGGAGTTATCTCCTACATTCCAAATCCTATTTTAAACCCCCCTTTTTATAACTTAAAGAAGAAGAAGAAGAACGTTATCATTCATGTAGATTTTGATCAAGCAAGACCAACTTTAGTTGGGCGAGATGGGTGTTTCGGTACTTCCAATCTCGTAATCTAACCCCCGAACCTCAAAACAAAGAATCTCTGTTTTCGTAATCAAATTTAGGCTACAATCAATAGGTTTTTCTTATGTTCCTCAAAACATAGGTGGCGACTCTAAAATCAAGTTAGACATCCTAGGATGACACCACGCGCTCGAGCCTAAGGCCGTGGTGTTCCCGCCCGGGGTATCCACAGTGGCGACTCTGCTGGGGAATATTTGAGGGTTAAACTTGCGTTCTGATCGAAATCTACATCTTTTCTGGGCATTCTGTTTCCTGATGGGGGAGGCGCGCGCGTCTGGCCTTTTAAGCCTAAGGCGCGCGCATCCCGCATCAAGAACCAGAATCGCCCTCTTCTTCATGTTCTTCATCTTCTTCTTCTGTTATTCTGCACTAATCACTTCTGCAGGGGTTACAATATGAACATGGGACCAGGGCAATCCCCTGAGTCCAAGGTCTGACATTCTGACAGGTGTACCCCAGAAGCGCGCGCCTCCCATAAGCATTGCGCCATGCGCGCGCGTCTCACTTCAGCACTCAGAGGCGCACGCTTCTGGGTTGATTCCCAGAACAGAAACAGGTTTCAGTGACTGAGCAGTACAGTGGGGTGTGGGCAAAGTTGCCTGCATCAGAACAGAATTGAACCTCGGACTGTTTTAATTTTGTGTTTTATTTACCGGTCACACGGGTGACTCGGGAGTTGTAATTTTATGTGCTTATGTGTTTTGTGTGTTTTTCTTTCTTTTCAAAAAAAATAAATAAAAAAATTGTCACTTGTTAGACCTCACACTACATGCACATATTCCTATGAACTGCTCACTATCGAGTCGCACAAGTCCAACCCCAAACCCGTCGAGGCCCGTCCTAGAAAGTTTCAAGCTCCACCAGACCTTGGCTCTTTCGAAGCGGTAAACCTCAGCCCGTGGCGTAGTTCAAGACTACATGCCGGGGGTGACCTTTGAGCCTCATATTCAAGCCGAGCACAAACCACACAATTCTAGTTAGGGTCTAACACTCCGTGACTCAAGTCGGTTTCCATGTACCGAGATTTCCCTAAACTAATGTCTTCAAATCATACATGCCAACTTGTTGAAAGGGACGCAATAAAAATCCGTCCCCAAAAGTGGTTATCTTGGACGAAAATAAAAATCCGTCCCCGCATGTATGCTTTACTACATTAATTTAGTCTAATCCCGATACATGTAGGATTCACAAGCGTGATGGAATCCGATGAGTATATGGGACCGCGAGATGGTCTATATACTAGTGTGACGATTCCATTATTTTCTTAGAAACCCCAAAAGGGATTCATTCCCTCCGACTTATAAAAAAAAAAAAAAAAAAAAAAAAAAAAAAAAGAGTCTTTTCTTATGTGGTTCGAGTCGTGTGCCCAACTGTGTGCTCTAAGCCTCTTCATGGACCGCAAGTGTTACTCAAGACTGACAAGGGCCTCTTCTGCAATATAGGTTCAATTGGTACTTACAAAGTTTACCGGGATTCAGCAAATCGGTTAGTCCGTGAAGAGATCACTCCAACAGCTCCAACATCAACCATGACCGGCAGCAGCAACACCATGTCTCTCGAACAGCTCTCAACTATGGTCCAACTCCTCCAAGAGCAAGTCTCCACCCTTAACAAGGAGGCACAAAGCAAAGATGACATTTGGCAATCCCACCTCGACAGCCAAAGGGAGGCCCACGAGGCCGAAATGGAGCTAATGAAAGAAAAGCTCACCAACCTTGCCAAGGGAAAGAACAAGAACAATGATGATGAATCCGAATGGACCGAGGGTTTGTTCAAAAGTCCGTATGTCAGCACTCGCACCAAGAAAATGGGGGAACCGAGTTCCGAGAACAACGAGCCCAAAATGGTGGATTCTATCATGGCCTACATCGACCAAAAATTCAATGGGCTCAACATGGGGAAAGGCTCCGACACAAGCCTTTATCAATCATCCATCCTCATGAGTACTATGGCCGCTCTTCCCGATAAGTTCAAGATTCCCGACATAAGCAAATTCAAGGGCAACTCTTGTCCTATGGCTCACATCAAGACTTATATTTGGGCAATGGTTCCAAAGAAGGTCTCCACCAAGGTGATGGCTCAATGCTTTCCTCTCACTCTCGAGGGGCGGCAAAGATTGGTATGCTACTCTCCCGCTCACTGTCCGTCTTGATTGGGACTCCGCCATTCTTGCCTTCAAGAACCAATACCAAGGCAACACCACTCACCGGCCCACAAGGAAAGAGCTAGAGAACACTACTCAACGAGACAATGAGTCCTTCATCGACTTCACAAGGAGATGGAATGACAAACTCTCTGAAATTGTTGAGAGGCCAAACACAAAAGAGCAAATGGACATATTTCTCAAGTGTCTCAAGATTGATCTCCGCACCCACCTAAGTGGGGCTTGCTACTCCGAATTCTCCCAAATGTATGAGGCGGGGGTACGCATGGATGACTTGCTCAAGGAGATTAAGAAGACCACTCCTACTTACCGCTACAAGGCCGCTTCCAACTCCACAAAAGAGGCCTCGGTCAACGCCGTCACTATTGACAAGGGGAATTACAAAAAGGTTCCTCCACCTCAAGGGAAAAGGCCCCGAAGTGACCGTGTGTACACGCCTCTCCAAGGCATGACTCAAACCGAAGTGTTCGAGGTCCTCAAGGCAAAGGGTCAAGTCACACCCGTGCAAGGGTACCAACCCAAGACGATCCACGACAATCATGCTCACCACAAATATTGTGGCTACCACCAATATAGTGGCCACACCACCGAGGAATGCTTCGTTCTCCGCAATGTCATTCAAGATCTCATAGATAAGAAAGAATTTGTAGTGACTAATGACGAGCACGTCAATGTAATAGAGATAGGAGAACTTGAAGGGACCACCCATTCAATCCCAATTGTGAATGGGGGCCCCAATGTTATGAATAAAATTGACAATTCTTGTTATGTAGTGACTTATGATGAGGTAATGAGGGAAGTACTAGAGAATAGGAAAAAGAAGCAAGATGGGAACGTCAATATGCTAACTCGATCCGGTCGAGTCATAGCAAGCAACCCTTCCACTTCCGCACCGAGCTCCTCTTCTCAAAGGCCGCAAGCTCACACACACTCCCGAAGATCCTCTACTTGTCCAACTCAAGAAAACTCAAGCCAACATCTCTATTTGGGACCTCATTGCATCCTCAAAGAAACATCGAGATCTTGTCATCCGCAATCTCGATGATACATCAGTTTCTCCCGGTACTACTCCGAGGACCTCACAGCAATGATTGGTCACATTCACTTTGGCAACATCATCACCTTTGCCGATATGGACCTTCCACCGTTTGGTTCCGACCACAACGAAGCTATTTACCTCAAGGTACGAGCAAGGGGGAGGCCCGTCTCAAGAGTCTTAGTGGACGGTGGTTCCGCACTCAATCTCATGCCTGGTAGAATCATGGGAATACTGGGGCTTAAGGATTCTGATTTAAAGCCCTCTACTCAAGTAATCCGAGGTTATGACAGCACCGCCCGTACAGTCATGGGTATGATCGAAATTGACATTGAGTTTGGAAGCATGGTCATGTCCGTTCCATTCCAAGTGCTTGATATCCCGGCCTCGTTCAACTTACTGTTGGGTCGACCATGGATTCATAATGCTAATGCCGTACCGTCAACTCTCCACCAATGTGTCAAGATCCGAAATGGTGATGAAATAGTGACCGTAATGGCTGAAAACATTACTATCCACAGAAAAGGTGAGCCCGTCCACCAAGTTCAGCACGGTCTACCAGACTCCACTCTCTCCGGCGTCTCGATCAACGCCATTGACAAAGAAGGGGGGAATGGATCATGGACCCCCAGCAATCACAAAGTACTCCGCATGATGAGGGATATGGACTACTTCCCTGGTTTAGGCTTAGGGAAATATCAGCAAGGAATCCTACAACCCGTGCAAGTCCCAATTGTCAAGAACACATTCGGTTTGGGGTACGAGCCTTCCGAAGAAGACTTGAAGCAAGAACAAGCAATCAAGAGCGAAAAGGCCCGAGCTCGTAAAGAAGGCCGTCGGTATGAAGTCCCTAACCTAAGGCCTTACCGCAAGACGTTGAATGGATATTTTGTCCGCCAGGGGGAAGACATTCCATACATGATCTTTCCCGAGCTGTGGGTTAACAATAAAGGTGTCAAAAAGCCTGGCCTCAAAATCTTCTCCGATTGTGAGATCCAGAAATCCGAAAGGGAACCAACTCCCATGTCGCCCCGTGAATGGTGGGGAAGGAAGGTGACTATAGAGTCCGAGACAGAAATCACCGTGGGGGAAGAACTGACAGATTTAGCCTCCATGTTCGAAGAGCTTGCCGTAATAAATGAATGCCAAGTCAACGCCATCCATGACACCGTCATCATGAACGAGACTATCAGTGAGATCCCGCCAAGCTCCGAGCCGATCATCAATTGGTATTCAACAAAAGGACCTGTGGTATCCGAGGAATTCTTAGTCCAAGAAATGGGTTGCATACCCCGCACAGCAACAAAGGAAGAGCAGCTTACACTTACTTTCGAGTCCGAGAGTGTCTCTAATACCCTCACCCAAGAGGATTTAGAGGCCATAGCCGAGCGTGTGTTTCCTTTCTTTGCTAATGAAAAATTTGATATTTCTGAGTACCCTGAGATTGCAAACATCATAAATGATGAATTAACTAATAATGAACTTAACGAACAAGTTAATAACGATTCAAATTGTGATGAAATAGACCACGAAAACACAACATACTTAAATGAACTTGCTCAGCAAGTCCGTAGTCGTGGTGAGAATGGTCCAAAGGATTACGAAGAATTGCAGGTTGTTAATCTGGGTACCGAAGAAGAGCCAAAAGAAACCAAGATTGGAAGCTTCTTCAAGGGAGACGACAGATACAGATTGACTGCATTACTACGGGAGTTCATGGATGTGTTCGAATGGTCATACAAAGACATGCCGGGTTTAGACAGAAAGGTAGCGGAGCACAGGATTCCGATCAGAGAAGATGCCAGGCCAGTAAAACAGAAGCTCAGGAAGATCAAGCCAGAATGGTCTCTGCAGGTCAAAGAAGAGATTGAGAAGCTCCTCAGCGTGGGTTTCATCAAGGTTATCGAGTATCCGACATGGTTAGCCAACATTGTGACAGTCAGGAAGGCGAACGGCAAGGTCCGAGTTTGTGTAGACTTCCGGGATTTAAACAAAGCTTCCCCAAAAGATGATTTTCCACTCCCTAATATCGACATGCTAGTCGACTCCACTGCTGCCTACGAGGTTCGCTCATTTGTGGATGGGTTCGCTGGGTACAATCAGATTCTCATGGCCGAGGAAGATCAACATAAGACAGCCTTCACAACACCGTGGGGGACCTTCTGCTACACAGTCATGCCGTTTGGGTTAAGAAACGCTGGGGCTTCCTAGCAAAGAGCCGTGACGGACTTGTTCCACGATATGATTCACAAAGAAATCGAGGTCTATGTGGACGACATGATCATTCACTCCAAAGGGACCGATGGTCAACATTTGATCGATCTCCGCAAGTTCTTCGAAAGGCTTCGTCAACACAAAGATGAGGCTCAACCCCCTCCAAAATCAAGGCAATCATTGACATGCCTCCTCCGAAGACGCAGAAAGAGATTAAAGGTTTCATGGGCAGACTACAATACATCAGTCGGTTTGTGCACCAACTCACTTCCATGTGCGAGCCAATCTTCAAGTTACTCAAGAAGAATGTGGCTCTAGAATGGACCGACGCATGCCAAGAAGCCTTCGAGCAAGTGAAGCATTATTTAACGTGCCCTCCTGTTCTAGTTCCGCCACACAAGGAGAAACCTCTGTTGCTTTATCTCACTGTCAATGATGAAGCCCTAGGGGCTATGTTAGCACAAGAGCAACGAGAGTCCACAAAGGAGAACGCCATTTATTTTGTCAGTCGCCGATTCCAAGGAGGCGAAAAGAACTACTCTGTCCTAGAGAAGTCATATGCAGCATTGGTTTAGGTCACTCAAAAGCTCAAACACTATATGGAAGCTTTTCCGATCAACCTAGTAGCAAAGGTGGACCCGCTCCGCTACATCTTCGAGAAGCCTTTCATGTCAACAAGAATAGCCAAATGGTACTTCATGCTCGCCGGCTACGATATCACTTACGTCACACTAAAATCCGTCAGGGGGAAAGTGTTCAGTGACCAGCTTTCCGAATTCCCGTGTGACGAAGTGAAGGGGGAAGATGTATAGTTCCCCGACGAGCATTTAATTTGTACCACAACCGAGGAAGACAAGTGGCAACTTTTTTTCGATGGCGCCGCCAATAAACACGGTTTTGGTATAGGGGTATTGCTTGTCGATCCAAAAGACATCTACACTCCCATTGCCATACGCCTGGAATTCGAAGCTACCAACAACATTGCCGAGTACGAAGCATGCATAGCAGGGCTCGAAGCAGCTCTCGAAAGAAACGTCACGGAACTAGAAGTGTTCGGCGACTCTTTGCTTCTTATCAATCAGCAATCGGGTAAATGGCGAACCCAAGACCCGACTCTCCAACAGTATGGTCAGCACCTTGAAGAACTGGTTGAACAATTCCAAGAGATCACTTTCAACTACCTGCCAAGGGATAAGAATCGCTTCGCCGATGCACTGGCCACTATAGCTTCATTAGTTGAAATGCCCAAAGGAAAAATGGTGAAGCCTTTCAAAATTGCTCGAAGGAACAGTCTGGCATATTGCATGAGTATCGAGATCAACGAGGTTCAAACAAACTCTCCGTGGTATTCAGATATCATGAACTTCCTCAAAGACGGCACTTATCCCGAGAACATCAATAAGAAGTCTCAAGCAGCTCTGCAAAGGTTAGCCTCTCAGTATGTACTGATTGGAGACCGAGTATATAAAAGGCACCACGACGGGATCAATCTCTTATGCGCCAATGAGACCGAAGCTCAAGAGATAATGTGTGAAGTGCACGAAGGAGAATGTGGACCCCACATGAATGGGTTTATGCTAGTCAAGAAGATACTTCGCATTGGTTACTATTGGAGCACTATGGAACGAGACTGTATCGAGAAAGTCAAAAGGTGTGCCAAGTGCCAGTTCCACGCTAATCTACAACATGCTCCACCCTCACAACTTTACAACATGGTCACACCTTGGCCTTTCTCTTGTTGGGGATAGACATCATCGGTAAAGTTCATCCTGCCAGTCCATTCGTCCTAATAGCTCGACTAACAAAGTGGGTCCACCCTATCTCAACAAGTGGCCTATCATGTGCCGATACATGATCCGACACCTTGGGCACTGGTAGAATACATCACCAAGCACAAGTCATCCCCTTGGCAAATGGGAGTCGAAGCAGCATAGCATCGAGGTCAAGAAGATGGCCTCCTGCCGAGAAGCCATTAGCATGGGGCTACCGCATATCGATCAGGAGTCCTTAACTATGGCTGAAGCCGATCGAACTAGTCCCATCTCTACGAGAAAAGTGGGTCACAGCTAGCTATCGAACATCAGCAAAGGAGCTTTCAACAAAAAAGTGAAGCCTCGAAACATCAATGTGGGAGATTTGGTCTTAAGACAACATCCTCCTAATTCCATGAATCCCCTGGGGAAATGGGGACCCCGATGGATCGGTCCGTACGTGGTCAAAAAGATACTAAGCGGTGGTGCAGTTCGGCTCGTGGATTTAGATGGTGACCAGCTGCCAAAGGAGGTCAACCTCGACAAGCTCAAGAGGTTCTACGCTTAATAAACAAAGACCATTAAAAAAAAAAAAATCGCTCGCTAGGTTGAAAACCCGCAAGGGCGGCCTAGGCAAAAATTAGAGCACGTGCAAAAAAGAAGCCCGCTAGATTGAAAACCCGAAAGGGCGGTCTAGGCAAAAAACAGGGTGCACATAAAAAAAAAAAAAAAAAAAAAAAAAAATGGTCTTTGTTTGTTTGAACTACGAAGACCTGAGCCTCCCAACTGGAGGAACGTAGGCAACCTTCGGGTGCGGTCTAAAACATATCAAAAATACCCAATTCACTTCAAATAACAAAATGCAATTTTTATTCATTCAATGAATTATTCAAACCATTACAACGGATTTATTGAGCAACAAAAGACATCAAAATATTAAATCCTAAAACAAAGTGGTCTAAATTGCAATCTCTTAGGGTACTAAGAAAAATCCAATTTTCTCTTAGCTTTCAAAGGACCGCCCGATCGTCTTTCAATCCTTTTCCTCTTGGGTAACGAAGGAGCACTAATACGCACCGAAACCAAGAAGGAGGACACCACTCAATATCGACGGTCACCCGAGAGGCAAAGAATTTCTTCCAATCCTCTTCAGATAAATCCCGGATCAACAACTTCCTCCTATGAACAGCAAAAGGAGACAAATCACCATCCGGAGAATAAATTCTGAAGTGTTCTCGGAGCCATATGGTCAAGAGCAAAGGGCTTCCCCGACACATCTTGCCCGTCCTGTGTAACTCATCAAGACCATGCAACGTCTCCCCTACAATAAGAGGAATTACACTAAACCGCTGGTCCTTAGCTTGCAAAATAATCTCAGCCAACTGCGCGTCCGCAGTCCCGAAAGGTGTAACAAACAATACTTCGCTGAAGAGACAAACAGCCATGGCATTTCTTTTGAAAGATTGAACCACCGGGTCCTCCGAGTGCAAACTGAAGAACATCGGCAACTCAGTTATGTCAATCACGGTACCGTGCAACATCTTCCTCACATCCTCAACAGGGAGATTCAGTAACTCAACCCAAGAGTCGACGGCACCACGGTGATATTTGGGGACGGCAATCCGACCGGCCAAAGGCACGCCAAGGATGGCCCCGAAATCATCAACAGTCGGCACCATTTCATTAGCTGAAAGGTTGAAAGTATGGCTGTCGCAATCCCAGAAAGCCGCGGCAGCTCTCAACAAATCCCAATCCGGTTTTAACGTCCGCAAAGTGAAAAGAATTCGGAACCCGAAGTCTTTAATGAAGGCCTTCTTGGGATGGGTCTTGAAAGAATACACAAAAGTGCCCAAGTCCTTTTCATACGCACTAACGACCTTGGCGTCAAGGGCAAAAGAATTGGAAGCCATGGAAAATGTTGATCACAAGCGAAGTTAATCAATAATATGATGTTCAAAAATGGCAGAAAGGAGCTGTGAGAATCAAGTGGTCGAACAGAAGATGATATTATAGCTGTTGGAGGCTCTTTTGGTCAGCAAACGTCAAGCCCGGAATTCCGCCTCCCAGACGCGCGCGCCACCCGCCATCAGTATGAAGCGCGCGCGCGTCCTAAGCCTACATAGGAAGGCGCGCGCCTCCCAGGTCTAAATCGCTTGAAGAAAAGGGCCTTGTCAGAGATCTCCAGCCTAAATCAAGACACTGTCCCGATCCTCGGACACCCAGTTGGGCACACCTTTTCTGGTCCGCCCTTAAGGCACGTCAAAAATCGAAAGCAGGATAGAAACTCCCACTCATAAGTAGGCTGTCCTCTTCAAAAAATTCCGAGCTCCCTAAGTTCTGTCACGGGTGCCACGCCCCCTCAAAAGTCACAGCAGGTGGCGGTCAACTGTGCCCGTACCCCACAATTCAAAAGTCAAGTGTGACTCCAAATGGCACGAGACTTCAAAGCAATACATCAAACGGATTCACTAACGGATTCGTCAACAAGTTCACCAGGACTCATCCAAGGGATCACTAACAGATTCATCAAACGGATTCACCAACGGATTCGTCAACGGTCACCAACGGACTCATCCAAGGGATTCACTAACGGATTCATCAAACGGATTCACCAACGGATTCGTCAACAAGGGTTCACCAACGGACTCATCCATTCACTAACGGATTCATCAAACGGATTCACCAACGGATTCGTCAACTCACCAACAAATGGATTCACCAACGGATTCGTCGACAAGGGTTTCAAAGGGATTCACTAACGGATTCGTCGACAAGGGTTTCATCCATTCATAACGGATTCATCACTCACCAACGGATTCGTCAACAAGGGTTCACCAACGGACTCATCCAAGGGATTCACTAACGGATTCATCAAACGGATTCACCAACGGATTCGTCAACAAGGGTTCACCAACGGACTCATCCAAGGGATTCACTAACGGATTCATCAAACGGATTCACCAACGGATTCGTCAACAAGGGTTCACCAACGGATCATCCAACGGATTCACCAACGGATTCGTCGACAAGGGTTCACCAACGGACTCATCCAAGGGATTCACTAACGGATCGACAAGGGTTCACCAACGGACTCATCCAAGGGATTCAATAACGGATTCATCAAACGGATTCACCAACGGATTCGTCAACAAGGGTTCACCAACGGACTCATCCGGATTCACTAACGGATTCATCAAACGGATTCACCAACGGATTCGTCAACAAGGGTTCACCAACGGACTCATCCAAGGGATTCACTAACGGATTCATCAAACGGATTCACCAACGGATTCGACAAGGCTTCACCAACGGACTCATCCAACGGATTCACCAACGGATTCGTCGACAATCACCAACGGACTCATCCAAGGGATTCACTAACGGATTCGTCGACAAGGGTTCACCAACGGACTCATCCAAGGGATTCACTAACGGATTCATCAAACGGATTCACCAACGGATTCGTCAACAAGGGTTCACCAACGGACTCATCCAAGGGATTCACTAACGGATTCATCAAACGGATTCACCAACGGATTCGTCAACAAGGGTTCACCAACGGACTCATCCAAGGAACTCACTAACGGATTCATCAAACCGGTTCACTAACGGCCTCATTCAAAACATTCAGCCGGCAGGTTCACCTAACGGATCATGCCACCCCCTCTATCAACAAAAGCGGCTCACACAGGGAGCGCACCACTATCTCTCGCAATTTCAAATTCCTGCTTTCATCGAGTCTTTGCTTTTTCTTGGTGATGTCCTCGGCGTGTGTTTTTAACTTTCGTCGACGCGTTTTGCTTTGCAATCCACGTCGCCGAGGGGCTCTGTAGACACCCCGCCTTGGACCTCTCACCCCGATTGCACATTTGATTTTGTGTTTCTCCCCATTTTAAGTGTTCCTCGTGAGTTCCTGTCACTTCCGTTAAGTTCCTGACTGACTTCGTTAAGTCCAGGGACTAAACTGAATGACAGGGCTGACTTTCTTGTCCATTCTGTCAAAATTGCCTTCTCTGAGTCGCGCGCCTCCTACAGGAGGAGCCAGGCGCGCGCGCCTCCCGCCCCCAAAGCAGGAAGCGCGCGCCTCTGGGCGTCAGTTACAGATTTCTGGCCAGGATTCCCTCCCTTGCTCAATTTACAGGATTTTGCCCGGGAAGGATTTCTTGGTGACTGAGTTTTGGCACCAAAAACACCCCTCTTTCACCTATAAAAACCTCTCTTTACCTCCATTTTTAAGGATCGAAAACTTAGACCGAAATTGAATTTACAAAAACTATACCAAAATCACTTTCTAAAGGTTCTCCAAGGATCTCTCCAAGCAATATTTGAAGTTCTCCAAATTGTAGGTAAAAGTCCATCTTTTCCTTTCTTTTCTACTTCATCTCCTCTCTCTCTTTTTATTTTAATCAAATGTGCAATCACCCAAATCATTTTGGGACATGACTCTAGTGATCACCTCATCTTATTGAGGTTGGTTAAGGAGTTATCTCCTACATTCCAAATCCTATTTTAAACCCCCCTTTTTATAACTTAAAGAAGAAGAAGAAGAACGTTATCATTCATGTAGATTTTGATCAAGCAAGACCAACTTTAGTTGGGCGAGATGGGTGTTTCGGTACTTCCCATCTCGTAATCTAACCCCCGAACCTCAAAACAAAGAATCTCTGTTTTCGTAATCAAATTTAGGCTACAATCAATAGGTTTTTCTTATGTTCCTCAAAACATAGGTGGCGACTCTAAAATCAAGTTAGACATCCTAGGATGACACCACGCGCTCGAGCCTAAGGCCATGGTGTTCCCGCCCGGGGTATCCACAGGTACCTACATATTAAGCCTAAGGTACAACTAAAACATACTACAAACCCAGCAGTACCAAATGAATTCAACAACCTAAAGATCAACTCTTCAACACATTCCTTAACTCAACAACACAATACTACCAAGTAGGTTCATAAACATCACAAACATCAATTTTCTCAAATAACATCAAGAAGCAACAATCACCCAACAAATACACCATGCAATATATATATATGAACATTTTAAAATTAAAGAGGGGAATAGTAACTTACCTACTCCGAAGAAATTATCGATAGAACTAGATTTTAATCGGATAGAAATGCTCTACTCAACACCCTGAACATTTTGGTATATTTAGATGTTAGAGAAATAACCAGACTTGATAAGAAAAGCGAGCAATCACAAGAACACATATATATGTGGTTCACCAATTTGGCTTCGTCCACGGGGAGGGGAGAGAATATTATTATCAATCTAGAGAAACGATTACAAGATCAGACTATTACTGCTGCACGAATTATTGATCACAATAATTCCTAACTGTGCAACTGTAGAATTACAGACCTCGCTCTGAGCACTCTAATAATTTGTCTATGACAATCTGAGGTGTGATTTTAATCTAAACTACTGGACTCTATTTATACTAGTAAAGTTTATCTCAAAATCTCTTAGGAACGTGGAAACCTAGTCCAAAACTGACTTGGAAACCTTCCTTCTGCGCTCTGTCCCGGAATTACGAAATCTCTCTGTTGTTTAATCCTTTAACTCGGCGTCCCAAATTCAAAGGCATTAACCCAACAATCTCCACATTGACTTTGAATCTCTATGACAACAAACCTTTTCTCCCCCCCTCGCCTCTTCTGCTATCTAATAGCTGCGAACAATCTGCAAGTCCAAGCAATGTTGGAACTTGCTTCCCGTCACGAGTTTTGTGAACATGTCTGCAGGGTTGTTCGCCGTCCCTACCTTCACCTTTACCCATTTCTCATCCCTTAGGAAATTATATCTGACATCAATGTGCTTGGTCCTCTCATGATGAACCCCAAGATTGCTGATCAATCCCTTCAACCATATTCCTTCCTTAGCGGACTCTGTCAATGCCACGTATTCTGCCTCTGTTGTAGACAACGTCACTGTCTTCTGCAATCTATCGTTCTAACTAACAACTGACCCACCAAGCGTGAACACATATCCGGTCTTCGATCTTCTTGTATCAACATCATCCAAATCTGAGAAACCTTCGACTGCACATTCTGTCCCATCTCCATAGACGAGTCTGACGTTGCTAGTGCGCACTGTAGCATACATCAAACTACCATCTGCACTAGCATAAGATACTCGAGCCATATACTCTTTCTCCTCAACCGATTTGGGCCCAAACGCGACTGTCTGTGCATTCACTGCACCCGGAGTGTCTATAGCCTTAGCTGTTGACCTACCAAACCTCTATGAAACTTTCTTGATGTATCTTTTCTGGGATAAGAATAGTTTCCGTTTGGCTCTATCTCTATAGATATCCATACCCAGAATTCTCTTCGCATTACCCAAACCCTTCATATCTGCGACCAAGCCTTTCAGCTTCTGAATCCTTGACTTCTTGACTGCTGCTATCACATTGCTGTCAAATCTCTTGTACCACTACCTAGGCGATTGCTTCAATCTACAAACTTGATCTTCCTTACCAAGAACTTGGAATCCTTCCGACTCTGTCATGTATATCTCTCCTTCCATTGCTAGCAACACTCTGATCGAAGTGTGTCTGACCACTGTTGAGAAGATCCCATTGTAGTCCACCCCCTCTCTCTATGTGAAACCCCTTGCAACATCTCGAGCTTTATACTTGACCTCTTCTGCCGGGGACATCCTTTCCATTTTCTTGAAAATCCACTTGCAAGTCACAATCTTCCTGCCTTCTGGCCTTGTAGTCAACTTCCAAGTCTGATTCCTGTGAAGAGACTCCATCTCATCACCCATAGCCGCATACCACTGAGATGACTCTGAACATGTATCTGCTTTATTAAAAATAGAAGGTTCCGCAAGAACGGGCTCTACTTCCTCAGCAACCTGCAGTGCATAAGACACCAAGTCTTCAAATCCATTCCTGAAATTAGCTCTTCTAGACACTCCTTGTGCTAACCCATGTTCTTTAGGAACTGAACTTGAACTTTCTGGTGCTTCAGTCTTTGTCTCTGTTGGTGGATCCTGATTAACATCTGACTGTGGGACAACTAACTCTTTAGTATCTTGTTGCTCCACCTGTTTTTCAACATCTGACTGTGGTACAACTAACTCTTCAGTATCTTGTTGCTCCACCTATTTATCAACACCGCCAACACTTGAAACAATCATGGATTTACCAGTCCATACCTCATAGGGAACTTTGAGGCCAATACCGGTATGAAGTCCATGATTAATCAAGTAACATGTTGTACTAAGAGCTTCTGCCCAGAAACGTTTAGACAACTCTGCATTGGAGAGCATGCACAACGCTCCCACAAGCCATGTCTGATTCATTCGTTCTTCTACACCATTCTGCTGTGGCGTGCCTCTGCTGGTGAGATGTCTAGAAACCTCCACCTCTCTGCAAAACGAATCGAACTCAGTACTGCAGAACTCCAAACCATTATCTGTCCAGAGCTTCTTGATCTCCTTCTCTGTCTTGTTCTCCACTACTGTCTTCCAATCCTTAAAATTCCTTAGGACCCCATTCTTGTGCTCCATGATAACCACCCAAGGCCTCCTCAAGTAATCATCAACCATAGATAAGACATATCTGTGCCCCCTTAGAAAATCCTGACGTGAAGGTCCCCAACTCTCTGAGTGGATGTAATCCAGAACGCCTTTAAGATCCTTGATATTATGGCCATAAAGAAGATCTCTGTTAGTCAACTCATGCATCTCTCGAGTACTCATGTGACCGAGCCTGATGTGCCACAGCTTAGACATATCTCCCTCATTCACTTCTTCTGATGCAGCCATAGTCGAATCTGCAAGCGTCTTTCCTTAGAGGAAATATAAGGAGCCCCGCTTAAGGCCTTTCAGCATCACTTCTGAACCGTTACAGACACTAACTGCTCCACCTTTACCTTTGAAACTGAACCCTTTACTATGTAACTGACTAAGAGAAATTAGATTCTTCGTCATAAGCGGAACATGTCGAACCTCGTTCAAAGTGACAACCTTACCATCATGAGTCCTGACCTTGATCGAACCAATATCAACAACCCTACAGACTGTACTATTGGTCATGCTTATATCACCGCCAACTATCTGCCTCTAACCGGTAAACCATTCTCTCCTAGGACTGATATGGTAAGACGCTCCTGAATCAAGAATCCACGCATTAGATGCGCATGCTGATGCTGATGTTACTAGATCATAATCCTCATCTGAACTGCAATATCTGGCCGTCGTGGCCTTTGCTGTGACTGGTGCCTTGCCTTGCTTCCTTTTGGGACAGTTGAACTTCCAATGCCCCTTCTCTTTGCAGAAATTATAGATATCCCCTGGTTTTAGAACCTTCTTGTGTGAAGAATTACCTTGATTGTTCTTCCTCCCACTAGAACCCCTGCTGTTGCTACTACTAGCAACCAAACCTGATGACTGGGTACCTGCCTCATTCCCACTCTCCTTTCGGTGCAATTCCCTCGTTTTGAGAGAAGTTTTCACTTCCTCTAGAGATATCTCATCTTTACGGTTTATGCACGAATCAACATAATGTTCATAAGACATAGGTAAAGATACTAAAAGCTGCAAGGCTGCATCCTCGTCATCAACAACTACTCCTATATTAAGCAGTTCAAGTAATGCAGAAGTAAATCTGTCAAGATTATCATTTATAGGCGTACCTTCAGTCATACGACAATCATATAGCTTCTTCTTCAGGTATAACTTGTTGGTCAATGAACGTGTCATGTACATATCTTCCAACTTTAACCAAAGATCGCTTCCGGAGTCTGTTCCTGCAACATTGGTTAGGATCTCATCATCCAACTGTCTGATGATCTTGGCGTGAGCCTTCTGATCTAACTTCTTCAATGCCGCCACCTCCTTCGCTGCTGATTTCTTGTCCTTCTCTGACTGTTCTGCAGTACCTACTGTGGTGACTGCCTTACCCTTGGGATCCTTACGATACCTGATTGCAATCTCCAACGGTTCCCATAAATCTTTGTCTACCAACAAAGCCTTCATCTTGATCTGCCAGAGAGAAAAACTATTCTTCCCATTGAACTTGTCGATCGAATCTGCTCCTTGACCCATCTTCTTGTTCTCAGCAGCGGAATCCCTGAATCTCTAACCACGAACCAAAGCTCTGGTGCCACTAAGAGAAATCGTAACAAGAAACTCCAAACGCATACAATCGAAGACAAAACACCAGCAGCTTCTGTCCGGATACAATTTTGGATGCTATGGTCATCAAAATCCAATCTCCACCGTTCAGATCGAAGATCTATGAGTCCCAAAGCTACTCACCGAAAATAAGCACGATCCAACGGTGAACGAATGCGCTACGCCTTTTTCTTCACTGCTGCGCTGGATAAAAATGGACCAGAAACTGCTACCTTGTTTTTCTTCGATCTTGGATCTCTTCCGTCGATGCTAATTCTCCTTTTCAACCAAGCTCTGATGCCACTTGTTAGAGCAATAACAAGACTTGATAAGAAAATCGAGCAATCACAAGAACACATATATACGTGGTTCACCAATTTGGCTACGTCCACGGGGAGGGGAGAGAATATTATTATCAATCTGGAGAAACGATTACAAGATCACACTATTACTGCTGCACGAATTATTGATCACAATAATTCCTAACTGTGCAACTGTAGAATTACAGACCTCGCTCTGAGCACTCTAATAATTTATCTATGACAATCTGAGGTGTGATTTTAATCTAAACTACTGGACTCTATTTATACTAGTAAAGTTTATCTCAAAATCTCTTAGGAACTTGAAAACCTAGTCCAAAACTGACATGGAAACCTTCCTTCTGCGCTCTGTTCCGGAATTACGAAATCTCTCTGTTGTTTAATCCTTTAACTCGGCGTCCCAAATTCAAAGGCATTAACCCAACATTAGATTTTAAAATGGAAGAGCAATTGAAAAGAAAGAAAATCAATTTGGGGAAGAACTCTTACCTTCTTCCATGGAGAGCAAAACCAACTTTTTTTTTCTTTTGGGAAAGTAGAAGAAATGGTGAGTGGGTCGACTGGGAGAGAGGGGAGGGAGAAAATGATCAAGTTAAGCTTTTCTAAATTTTCCACTAGAACCCTTCTAATTGCACTACAAACTCTTAAACCCCCAAGCTCTAGTTTTCACCAAAACCCTTCAAGTTCTATCTTAGTAAATCTACTGACTCACTTATTAATTTAATCAATTAAAACTAACCCAAATAGTCAAATAAATAATGCAAATAAGAAATAATAAGCACATAAAGAACACCCACAAGTTAAATTTATTTATTTATTTATTTTTAAAAAATAGCACCGGGTTTTGGGGTCGTTACCTCCCCGGCCAAAGTAGCCGTACGGATGGGGAGGGCTCTCTAGGGCATTTTTACAGTTTATCAGAAAAACAGTCCAGTTTCAGTCAAAACAGAGTATCTTTGCTGAAACTGGACTAAAATGTTGATTTCCAGTTTATGATTAATAACAAGACTTTGGAAGGTTCATTCCTATGCACTTTGATCACCAAAGGAACCCCAAAAACAAAGATTTGGGTGTGATCAAAGGCAATCATTGGAGAAATTTATGAAAAGTTGATGAACATGGCATTTAGGCCAAAATGACCATTTTAGTGGATAAAGATTGAAACTTTACCACCAAAATGGACTTATTATGCAAGTTTAAACCTTTAGGGACACAAATATAACACAAAGATAAAATCTTTATGTCCCATACTTGGTGATTTATGGCTAGGTCATGGTTGGGATGATAAAGATTGAAACTTTATCCCCCAACCATGACTCTTATGGCCAAACAAGAACAACATCAACATGAAATGTAACAAATCATGATCATTCTAGGTTTTATCCCATAAATCACACACTAGGTGTGAAGGGAACCTTGAATCACCTCATGATTTGGATCACATACATATATAATCATAATATATATAGCTTGGAAGGCCAAGACTTGTATAATATATAGATATAGTGCTTGAAATGGACAAGACTTGCAAGAAATGTAAAGTGCTTAAAATGGACAAGACTTTGCAAGAACAAGAAGAAATAATACAAGATGAACAAGTAATATTAATAAATATAAAATAGAGTTTGAGATGAAGAAGAAGATGGGGAGAAGGAGGCTTCACCTATGATGGTTATGCCTATCTTCCTCTCTAATCACTCAAATATGTGTATAACTCACTTTCTGCTCTCAAACTGGCAGAGTAACAACTCTCAAAAAGTTTTCTCCCCCCTGAAATGATCAGCATGGGGTTCAATTTATAGAGGCTGAGGGTGCCCAACATAGATGTACGGCTAGGGACCTCATGTGCCCAAACCATCCGTACGACTCGACTTGGCGAGCTTCTGGATTTTTCCAAGTTTAATTCCAGTTCAGTCCTGGAATATCAGGTTTATCCTAGTGAGGTCCTGGCCCATTGGTTTATCCCTAAATGGTACCAAGAATTCCTCTAAAGTAGGTCGATTCAGATTGGGGTACTTACAGAATCGACTGATGTATTGACGACCACATGAACCCCTTTATTTCTTTTTGAGCTTTGGGTTGTGGCATGTCGGTGATTGCTTTGATGTTAGATGGGTTGGCCTTAATCCCTCTTTTGGTGACCATGTAATTGTGGACCTTCCCCTTAGCAACCCCAAAAGTTCATTTTGTGGGGTTAAGCCTCATGTTGTGTTGTTGAAGCCTTTCAAAGAACTTGCACAAGTCAATCAAATATTGGCCATCAGTTGCCTTTGAATGAATAATCATGCATCCATATACACCTTGATTTCCTTGTGATTCTTATCGTTGAACAGTTTGGTGACAACCCTTTGATTAGTAGCCCATGCATTCTTGATGGAGATAAGAAAATGAATAGTTTAATTTTGATTATTTTATTGTATTTTTGGATTTAATATTTAGTAGGTAATATTTTCATGATTAGAAGTAGATTTAAGGTTTATTTTGTTATTTTAGGCTTCCATTAGGTTACCATATAGGTTAGAATTGTTTTTAGTAGTGTTTGACTTGATTTAAAAGTCTTAGGAGTGCTATACATATAGGTAAAAATGTAATTCCGAAAATTATTTGATTTATTGAGATATTATTGAATAAACTTGAGAGTTTATTTCCTCTTCCTAAAAGTTGATTGAATTCCTTTTGGATACCAATTATCGGTAATCGTGCGTGATTCAATGAGAATTGGAGATTTCTCACTGGCAATCGTGTGCGATTTAACAGTGTTTGATACTATTATTCCGGTATTGTTGTGACAATCAACGGATTAATAGTTTTTATCATTTTTATTAATTTTAGGCTTCCGCTTCCCTACATCATTTGGTATTCAGAGCCTCGACTTGAATTTCTTAAATTCAGTTAAGGTGTTTATTTATCAATTTTTTTCTTTCATAATAGATTTTTTTTTTAAAAAAAATGGTTGATATTTCATGGCCTTTTTTCGAATCTTCGTATACGGAGGTTCTTGTTTATTGGTCCGAACCCCCAATATTTGATAAATGTCATTGCAAAATATGTCAATCGGTGACATGTCATCGAATCGGTGTGACCCCAGTTGACTTCAAATTTCTTGAAGATGAATTGATGTGGAATTTTTAAGCAGACAAGATTAATCATTCGTATGAAGATCCGTTTGACATCTCTAATCCACAGACGGTGGCATCTTTTTCAAGTTACATAAAAAATATTGGGTTTTGATGCATCATGCGCAGCGGAATAATAACATGTAATCAAACACCCATGAGCCCGGATCCGTCCATGTTGATTAAATTAAATAGAAAATGAAAGAAACTAACCCTTGAAGATCGCATCCATGAACACGGACTTTAAGGTGCTAAAGCAAACACCCTCTATTGGTATCCACACGTCGAACGGACTCAAGAACACCTTCTTGATTTATTGCTAGATCCAAGGCTTGATGATAAAGAAACGCTTTCTTCGTAGGAATTATTTTGCTTCATTGATTATTGTATTATGATGATTCTAAATCTCAATATAAATAATTGATAAATGTGTTTTTACACATTTAAAGAATACTATTCCGTAACTCATTTTATGATCGGTCTTGGGTTTTATTGTGTTTTAATAGGTTTTTTGTGGGGATATATGTTAAGACATGGAAATAGGTGATTTTGGGATGTTTTGGGACTTAAAGGAAGACAAGGAATGCATGGAGACGGACTAGAACCAAGAAAGGAAGAGAAAAGAAGAAATACAGTATTTCAAAGGAAGTAGACGGCCGCACATCACCTTTATGCGACCGCACACTTGAGGAGGATTTGGCCCATAATCATTTCAGGACTATTGGGCGACTGCACATAACAATTTGGGCGGCCGCACATCATGTCGGGCAGGAAAAAAATCCAGTTTCCTATTATCTTAAGGATTTTAATTGTTTTCCTTTTTGTAACCCTATTTGACCCTAGTATAAATACATAACAACTCCAGCAGCCATATTAGACAGTTTTTATCCTATTTCAAGCTTTGTATGAGAGATTGGGAGATTTACAATTATTCAAGTATTTTTCATTCATCAATTTATGTTCACTATTGAATATTTGTTGATGATAATTATGAGTATGCGCGGCTAAATTCTCTATTCTGCGGATTGGAGGTAACATGTATGGATTGTGAATACGTCCGATTGAAATTGAGAGTCGCCACATTATTTTATTTGTAGTTAAAACATTGAGAAAACCATTTATGAGAATAATAGGGTTCGGGGGTCAAATTACAATAAGAGAAAAATATTAATGTGATCACTCCTATTGCCCGACAAATCGGTCTTTCTATCATGATCAATGTGTGTGTGTGTGTGTTAGTGTTTGAGACCGAATCCGAAGATTGCCTACGTTCTTCTCAACGTGAGAAGCTCAGGTCAGCGTAGTTCATTGATGAATTAGAATAGAGATGATGAAGCGGGATCATGCATAAAGAGAGGGAGATTAGGGTTAGAAGTAGTTTCTAGATCATATTAAGGTTTGATGAAACCCTAGGATCATCATCGGCTATGTTATGTGCACATAATAGGGATCTCCATGAAGTTTAACACGGTTCACCTCTCTCAAGTACCCCCATTCAAACTGGGGCTTCACCAATCCAAGTTAGGTCAACTACCTGGCTACTCAGAAATCACTGGCAACCTGATGAAATCTCACTCACCAGAAGGGCTACCCTAATCAACAAACCCAACGGAGGACAAGTACTAAAATTAGTTAGGCTGTAATTAATTATAAGCCATCTTTATAAGATCATTATATTTTCAAAAGTGTTTTCTATCACGACACGTTGTTTATAAAACCGCACGCTCGGTCTCCACTAATTTACAAAATGTCTTTTGTCTCATCTTCGCGATGTCCTAACTGACTCGGTCCTATGCCTTAGGATACTCTTGGGTCCTGCCTCCCGTCTCCCATAGGTCAAAAGCCCTAAATATCCTTTAGGCAACTCATACCAATAGAAGTCAATCAGTGTGTAAACCTAACTAGGGTACCCTTAGCCTGTGCAATGCGCTCCTAGTCAATCTAAATGCCATACTATCTACATGCTACTCGCCACTCTACGTGCTACACGTTATTTACATGCTACTTGCTACTCTACGTGCTACTTGCTACTGTACCTATTACTTAGTACATAATACGAATGTTTATACAGTCATCCATAAATATATGTTATGCTACTGTCTGTGCTCTACACTAACAAAATGATGAAACTAAGAAGCCGATCCACTAGCATCGCCTCGAGTCCTCTTCTGAGGATGTCCGCCCGGAGTACCATCGTCAACACTGAAAGGAAGAGAACCACCGCATTCTTCCACCTTGCGAAGACTCTTCGCCAATCTTTGGTGCAGCCTCCGAATCACCTCACGTAGGCCGGTCTCACAGTATGTCATAGTCTCATATGTCCGAGGAATCACCTAGATAAAAGGCAGCACAAGTGTGTCAACATAGTCTGAACTAGAGGATTACTAAAGACAGAAGTGGGATAAAAGAAAGGGTAAGGTACATACACTGACATAACCCGCCAGGATCTGAAACTCCAGAACTATCTCACTCTCCTCATGCTGCACCCACTAAGGGTCATCATCACCGTCTACATGATCGTACAGAGGGACTCCAAAAACCCTGTTAAAAGTAGGACCTGCTGGGCCCGGTGTCACCAACTCAACATACCACTGACCCATCTCCGCATTGTCTCCTCTATCACAGCGCGTGAGCCCCAGGGAGCGTCCCAACAAAGTCGTCATATGAGGTTCCCTCTACCACAAATTGTCTAGCATCAAGGCCCTTGGTCAACCTAACCCGGTCATGCAGAGACACTAGATCAGTCGTGGACCACGGAGGATCCACCGGAACCAAGTAGACACTGCCTACTCCAACCTAGGGACCTACCCTCTCAATCAAGTAAAGGGAATCTCTGCCATGTCCAATCAACAACCTCTGCTGGCCCGTCGCCTCAAGCACAACTGCGATCTACAACTCCGATCTAGGGAATGGTACAACTTTTCCAAGCCTGTAGCTCTTACATCCAAGTCCACCAGACATCCGAGCAGTGGGGTCATCGCTATCGTGCCGACATTAGAAAAAATAGTCTATGACAAACCATGCCAAGTAAATGCTTGGACAGTCACCTCTACATCACCGCCTCCGGCCTCGAGATCCACCAACATCGTCTCATACCGCCTCTTGAGGCCACCTAGACGTACGTTGTACCCGCTCTCGGCATTAGTACAATCAAACCCGGTCAAGCCATGAATAGTCTTTGGAGTCGTCTCCCGCAAGCTATGCACAACGCTACACGAACCCCTCGACTTCAAGGGTGGCAATACAACCTGCAAGCAACAAGGTATACACAGCAAAGGTATGCAATCAATCTAGCAATTTACTTCATAATGCATGCTCATATATGAACTGCTGTATTTTTTACTCTAGGAGAATCCCAAAGCATCCTAATGTATACTATAAATATCTCACAATCAAAACCCTAGTCTACCTAGAACAAGACAAGTCAACTCCAAACAAGTCCAAAACATTTCAATAATCAACAGACAAAAATATAACTTCATCCAAAATAAGATTTCTGAACGAAACACTAATGTACATTACAACAAAAGTCAAACAACACAAAAATTACTTTTAATAAAGTCAACCAAGTCAAAGATCAGTCAAAGATTACAACATTTTCGGACCAAAAATTACTTAACACAAAAATTGCATTTTTTAACAAAACCACCAAAATCAATACATTATACATACTACAAATAAATCAATCAACCTGGGTCGAAATCTACAAGTTTCATGAAAACCCCAATTTAAGGTCATTAAACCCTAAGTACAAAATTAATCAACCAAACCCCGTAACCTTGGGTAAATTGCAATTAAACCCCTCATTCAAAGCAACTTACAACTAAGTCCCTTGTATTCTACATTTAATTCACTCAAGCCTTCTCGTTCGGAGTAATTAACAATCAAACCTTCTCGTACGAAGTAACTAACAACCAAACCTTCTCGTTCAAAGTAATTAACAATCAAACCTTCTCGTTCGAAGTAATTAACAACCAAACCTTCTCGTTCGGAGTAATTAACAACCAAACCTTCTCGTTCGGAGTAACTAACAACCAAACCTTCTCGTTCGAAGTAACTAACAACCAAACCTTCTCGTTCGAAGTAACTAACAAGAAAACCTTCTCGTTCGAAGTAATTAACAATCAAACCTTCTCGTTCGAAGTAATTAACAAGCAAACCTTCTCGTTCGAAGTAACTAACAACCAAACCTTCTCGTTCGAAGTAACTAACAACCAAACCTTCTCGTTCGAAGTAACTAACAACCAAACCTTCTCGTTCGAAGTAACTAACAACCAAACCTTCTCGTCCGAAGTAACTAACAACCAAACCTTCTCGTCCGAAGTAATTAACAATCAAACCTTCTCATTCGAAGTAATCAACAATCAAACCTTCTCGTTCGAAGTAATCAATAATCAAACCTTCTCGTTCGAAGTAATTAACAATCAAACCTTCTCATTCGAAGTAATTTACAACCAAAACCCCATATCTTGGGTAACTTATAATCAAAATCTTTATGATCCAAGTAAAATTCAATCAAGCCCCATAACATGGGTAAATCACGAGTAAACCTCTACATTAAATACTAATCATTCAAACCCCAAAATTTGGGTAATTCACAATCAAACCATTCATTCAAGGAAAATTACCATCAAGTCCCTCAATGCAAAATAACTTACAATCAAGTCCTCCACTAAGAATAATTTACAATTACGACTCTTACAAATCAACAAAAATTAACTTAAATCCCATACCTTGGGTAATCCACAACCAAATTAACAATAATTTATTCGAAACCCCAACTTTGGGTAAATTGCAATCAAGCCCCTCGCTAAAAATGATTTACAATCAAATCATCTATGTTTAAATATTAACATGCTTGAACCCCAAACAAGGGTAATTACAAAAAAATTAATCATTCAAACCCCAAACCTTGGGTAATTCACAATCAAAATCTTTACAATCAAAGTAAAATCACAATAAATCCCGAATTTGGGTAATCTACAAATTAAAACTCTTTGCAATCTACATAAGATTCACTTAACCCCTAAACTTTGGGTAATTCAAAAAATACTTAAAACCCCATTGGGAAATTCACATCCAAAATCTCTCTAAACTCAAACAATCAAAACTCAAACTCTATAATTTACACTCAAAACTCCTTTAAATACTCAATGCTTAAAACCTAAACAATAGGTATCTTTACATCTACAAGTCTCCAAACTTTACACACTCCCTACTACGATCCCTCAAGCTCGCAATCACTCACACTCATACTAAAACTCTATAAGTGTTACAATTATACACTTATACTAAAATACATTGCAAAGCACTGCGACCTCTAGGACTCGTCCTTAGTTCGTTCTTTTGGTCCGAAAGACCGCGAAAACTACCAAAAATTTGGTCAGGAAGACCGCGAAAATTACCAAAATTTGGTTCAGAAGACCGCGAAAATTACCAAAAAAATAGGTCTGGAAGACCGCGAAAACTACCAAATTGGTTCGGAAGACCGCGAAAACTACTAGATTGGTCCAGAAGACTGCGAAAACTACCAAAACAATCTATAATTAAAGGCTGGGAACGTCCTTAAACCCTAAAATTATGATTGGAGGTCTGATACATCCATAAACCCGAAGGCGGATTAAGAAAAGTGTCGTAAAATCCTTAAATAACTAAAATCAACCTATAATTAAAGGCTGGGAACGTCCTTAAACCCTAAAGATTATAGTGGAAGGCTGGAAACGTCCTTAAACCCTTCCTATTTGAGAAAGTTATTTGGTCTGAAAGATCGCGTAAAGTACCAAAACAATCTATAATTAAAGGCTGGGAACGTCCTTAAACCCTAAAATTATGATTGGAGGTCGGATACATCCATAAACCCGAAGGCGGATTAAGGAAACCATCATAAAATCCTTAAATAACTAAAATCAACCTATAATTAAAGGCTGGGAACGTCCTTAAACCCTAAAGATTATAGTGGAAGGCTGGGAACATCCTTAAACCCTTCCTATTTGAGAAAGTTATTTGGTCCAGAAGATCGCGTAAAGTACCAAAACAATCTATAATTAAAGGTTGTGAACGTCCTTAAATCCTAAAATTATAATTGGAGGTCGGATACATCCATAAACCCGAAGGTGGATTAAGGAAACCGTCGTAAAATACTTAAATAACTAAAATCAACTTATAATTAAAGGCTGGGAACGTCCTTAAACCCTAAAGATTATAGTGGAAGGCTGGGAACGTCCTTAAACACTTCCTATTTGAGAAAGTTATTTGATCTAGAAGACCGCATAAAGTACCAAAACAATCTATAATTAAAGGCTGGGAACATCCTTAAACCCTAAAATTATGATGGGAGGTCGGATACATCCATAAACCCGAAGGCGGATTAAGAAAACCGTAGTAAAATCCTTAAATAACTAAAATCAACCAATAATTGGAGGCTGGGAACGTCCTTAAACCCTAAAGATTATAGTGGAAGGCTGGGAATGTCTTTAAACCCTTCCTATTTGAGAAAGTTATTTGGCGTAACACCGTGCGAGCTCTAGACAATCGGCGTTACCGGTTACCGGATTCTGCGAAGCTGAGGACTATACCTAGGCACCATAGTTTACCGAGAAATTATGTGATTGCGTGCGCTCTATAGGAAGTTAGAATCCATCCTTAATTCTGTTCTCGATTCTTTAAACTTCTTGTCGAACCGTGCGTATGGCCTTCCCTTATTTCCCTAATAGAGTCCATTTGCAACGACTTTATTGCTTCACGAGTGTTTGTCTATCTCAAGCAGAAAGACGATATCTCATTTCTTTTTTCCTCCTTTCCCCGATAAAGTCCATCTACAACGAATTTATTGCTTCACGAGTGTTTGTCGATCTCAAGCGGAAAGACGATATTTCATTTCTTTTTTTCCTTTTCCCCAGTAAAGTCCATTTGCAATGCCTTTATTGCTTTACGAATGTTTATCTATCCCCAGCAAAAGACAATGTATCGTTTCTTTCTCCCCCATTTGCTCGAACTACGATTGGCTTGATTCCCTTTGGATACGTAGGTAGCCTGACTTAGGTTCATCCGTTCGACCAACCTGGTCACCTCTCACTTCTCTCCCCCGATTTGGAACACTTGTTTCAAATCAGTTCCTTTCTTAATCGATGACCCTCCATGCCTTGCAAGAAGCGTCACTGAGGGGCTACTGTTAGTATCCGATCTGAAGTTTTAGGACTTCCTAGACCTTTAGGAGCCTCCGAGGACCTTTTAGGTAATAAAAACCCGACAGGGACCTATCTGATAGGTTTCCAGAGTTCTAGATTGATGAAATCAGTTATAGGTCGAATTCTATCAGGATAATGACCTGATCCCGAGAACAAAGTGATAAGATTTCACTGAGATCTAGATAACCACGCAATCCGGAAACACTGGACACACGGCCAGTGTGGGCGTTTGCCACGCGGCCATTCCTTCCGGCTCATATTCCCTATAAATAGGTGCCTCCAGCTTCAGAGATCGGGAACAAATTCATTCTGCAAGTTTCAGAGTCAAAACTGATGGAGAAACTCTAAGTTTAAGCCTTTCTGGCACCCTCGAAGCCTCTTCGAATCTTCAAGCGGGCTTCTTTTTTGCACTTGCTCTAATTTTTGCCTAGGCCGCCCTTGCGAGTTTTCAACCTAGCGAGCGCTTTTTTTTTTTAATGGTCTTCATTTGTTAAGCGTATAACTTCTTGAGTTTTTCGAGGTTGTCCTTCTTTGGCAATTGATCACCATCCAAGTCTACGAGTCAGACTGCACCGCCGCTTAATATCTTCTTGACCACGTAAGGACCGATCCATCGGGGTCCCCACTTCCCAAGGGGATTCATGGCATTGGGAGGATGTTGTCTTAAGACCAAGTCTCCCACTTTGATGTGTCGAGGCTTCACCTTCTTGTTGAAAGCCTTTGCCATTCTTTATCGATAAGCTCTTGTGTGCTCAAATGCTCTTAGCCTCTTTTCGTCGAGTAGGGCTAGTTGCTCATATCGACTTTGCATCCAATCAACCTCGTTGACTTGATTTTCAAGTAAGACTCATAAAGAGGAAATTTCAAGTTCGACTGGGAGTACGGCTTCAGAACCATAAACCAATGCGTATGGGGTCTCTCCTATTGCTGATCGGATCGATGTTCAGTAGCCCCACAATACTAGTGGTAACTTCTCAGGCCAATCCCTTCCTGTTGAAGCCTTTTTCCGTATAATGACCTCAATCGTTTTGTTTGCTGCTTCGACCGCTCCATCAGCTTGGGGGCGGTACGAGGATGACTTGTGCTTGGTAATTTTGTAGTTAACCAAAAGCGCATCCATTTCCTTCTCAAAGTGAGAACCATTGTCGGAGATGATCTCATGAGGAATACCGTATCGGCACATGATGTTATTCTTCACGAATTCGGCCACTTTCTTGGCGTTGAGAACTCGGTAAGCTTGTGCTTTGACCCACTTTGTGAAATAATCCACGGCCACTAGAATGAATGACTATCCATTGCTTCCTGTAGGATGGACTTTGCCGATGATATCTATACCCCAACAAGAGAACGGCCATGGTGTGGTCATGTTGTACAATTGTGAAGGTGGAGCATGTTGCAAATTAGCATTGAATTGGCACTTGGAGCATTTCTTGACTTTCTTGATGCAGTCTATTTCCATTTAGTCCAATAGTAGCCAATACGGATTATCTTCTTGGCTAACATAATCCCATTTATGTGGGGTCCATATTCGCTTTCGTGGACTTCGTGCATTATCTCTTGAGCTTCGGTCTCATTTTCACATAAGAGATTGATCCCTTGATGATGTCTCTTGTAGACTCGGTTCCTAATCAATACATATCTCGCAGCTAGCTTTTGTAATGCTACTCAAGACTTCCCATTGCTGTTCTCGGGGAAGGTTCCATTGTTGAGAAAGTTTATGATGTATGTGTACCACGGGGGGCTTGTTTGGACTTCATCGATCTCAATGCTCATGCAATATGCCGAACTAGTCCTTCTTGTAATTTTGAAGGGCTTTACCATTTTTCCCTTTGGCATCTCAACCAGTGAGGCTATGGTGGCAAAAGCATCGGCAAAGCGATTCTTGTCCCTCGACAAATAATTGAACGTAATATCTTGGAACTGTTCAACAAATTCCTCAAGGTGTTGACCATACTGTTGGAGGGTCGGGTCTTGGATTCGCCATTTACCTGATGTCTGATTGATAAGGAGAAGGGAGTCACCGAATACTTCTAGCTCTGTGACATTTCTTTTTAGGGTTGCTTCTAGCCCCGCTATAAATGCCTCATATTCAGCAATGTTGTTGGTAGGTTTAAATTCAAGGAGGATTGCAATCGGTGTGTAGATGTCCTTTGGATCGACAAGCAACATTCCTATTCCATAACCGTGCTTATTGGCTGCGCCATCGAAAAAAACTGCTACTTATTTTCCTCGATTGTAGTGCAAATCAAGTGCTCGTCAGAAATTGTAAGTCTTCTCCCTTCACTCCGTCACACGGAAATTCAGCAAGCTAATCACTAAACACTTTCCCCCTGATGGATTTGAGTGTGACGTAAGTGATATCGTAGCCGGCGAGCATGAAATACCACTTAGCTATTCTTGTTGACATGAAAGGTTTCTCGAAGATGTAGCGGAGTGGGTCCACTTTTGCTACTAGCTTGATCGGAAAGGCTTTCATGTAATGTTTGAGCTTTTGAGTGACCTAAAACAGTGCTGCACATGACTTCTCCAAGACGGAGTAGTTCTTTTCGCCTCCTTAAAATGGGCAACTGACAAAAGAAATGGCATTCTCCTTTGTGGAGTCTCGTTGCTCTTGTGCTAACATAGCCCCTAGGGCTTCATCATTCACTGTAAGGTAGAGCAAGAGAGGCTTCTCCTTGTGGGGTGGTGTAGATACCCCGGGGAACCACGGCTTGGCTAGAGCGGTGAATTATCCTAGGATGTCTAACTTGTTTTTAGATTATTTAGAGTCGCCACCTATGTTTTTAAAGGAACATAAGAAAAACCTAGAAATAGCCTAATTTATGTACAAAACCAGAGATTCGGGAGAGAAGGGTTCGGGGGTTAGGTGACGGAGTGGGAAGTACTTAAACACCCACTCCGCCCCGCTTATGCGGGTCTTGCTACTATTGGTGTTCTAATGCTAAATGTCCTTCAATTTATTAACAATGCTAACAATTATAATGTAAAGAAAAAAGGGGAAAAGAATGATTTTATTAATTTAATGCTAAATAATTACATATTGGACTAGTGCTAAATGATTACATTAAGAAATGAAATATAAATTAAATGAAGTTTGGAATGTCGGGATGTAACCTTGGCCAAACTTCAATAGTGAAGTGGCCTTTTGGTTGTATCCCTTTTTATGGAGATTGCATACTAGTAAGACTAGACAAATAAAATAAGAGAAGAAAAGAGATGTTGTACCTTAGGAAAGAGGACTTCAAACTTGGACTTGAAAATGGTGTTGTTGTAGAGAAAATGTTGTGCAAACACTTTGTGTAGTGTTTTGTAGAGAAGGATTGTTGAGATGATTTGTGTAGAGTTTTTGTTCAAGTCTCAAAAATTGGGTCCCTTTCCAAGGTAGAAGATGATGGTTTTTATAGGTAAAAAAGAGAGGGAAATGATGGAGGGAAAAGATGATCATCCATGTGAAATGGAATTGACCAATCAAAAATAAGATAAATAAAATAATAAATAAAAGAAATAAAAGAAAATCAAATAAAATAAAAAGGAAATATTTTGTTTTAATGAAAAGGCTAGAAGTGTGGGATTGGGAGTTAATGAGAAAAGGGGGGATGAATGTGGATGTAAAAAGATGGTTTTTGTGATCAAGAAAAGATGTTTGTAAATAAGAAAAGGGAGGGAAATAAGGTGCAATCCGTTACTGCCATATCGGACAGCGCGCGAGTCCCGCCTTTGAGACGGGAGGCGCGCGCGGCCCGTTAGCAGTTCCGGAAGCGCCCGCGGGTAAAAAATGACAGAATGACAGAATGACCCTAAAAGTTAACTCTGTTATGCAGTTTAGTCCAAAACTAACGGAATCAGTTAGGAACTTAACCGAAGTAACAGAAATTAATGAAAATAAGTTAAATAAAAATACTTTGTATGCAATCGGGGTGAGAGGTCCAAGGCGGGGTGTCTACAGAGCCTCTCGGCGACGTGGATTGCGAAGCAAAACGCGTCGACGAAAGAAAGACAACCGCCGAGGACATCGACAAGAGAAAACAAAGACTCGATAAAGCAGGAATTTGAAATTACAAAGGATAGAAATGCGCTCCCTGTGTGAGCGAATTTTGCTGATGGAAGAGGTATGGTGATTTAGCGGTCCACCATGGACCAAAATTGGTGCGCGGTGCGGCATATTCTGATGCGCTGTGCGGGGTATGGTGATTTGAGCGGTCCACCATGGACCAAAATTGGTGCGCGGTGCGGCATATTCTGATGCGCTGTGCGGCGGTATGGTGATTTGAGTGGTCCACCATGGACCAAAATTGGTGCGCGGTGCGGCATATTCTGATACGCTGTGCGGCGGTATGGTGATTTGAGCGGTCCACCATGGACCAAAATTGGTGCGCGGTGCGGCATATTCTGATGCGCTGTGCGGCGGTATGGTGATTTGAGCGGTCCACCATGGACCAAAATTGGTGCACGGTGCGGCATATTCTGATGCGCTGTGCGGCACTTGTTGAATCTGATGCTTTGTGCGGCACCTGGTGCTCTGTCCGGCACCTGTTATGTGTATGCTTTGCAGATATACGTGCTTGTGTGAGATGTGAAATAGGAATTGCGAGAGAAAATTGTGATTGTTGTTGGTCCCAAAGGGCAACAAGGGTATGAAAAATAGCTAGAGGGGGGGTGAATAGCTGTTTTAAAATTCTTTTCGTACCCTTGAAAAACTCAATTGCAAATGCGCACTTTATCAAGTAAGCGTTATGAGATGCGCCTAAGTGAGTGAGTGAAATGCACAGCGGAATTTAGTAATGAAAATAGGCGCAAAGTGTAATAAAGGGGCGCACACACACTCTAAGTATTTTGGCTCAAAGTGGTTGAAATAAGGAACTAAGGCAAATGATATAACAACACAACACAATTCAGTTCAATCAATCTACAATGAGTAAACAAGCAAATAGTGAGTGAAAATAATAACTTGAAAGAAATGACGAGATAATAACACAAGCTATTTGGAGAGGTTCGATCAATGAAAGATCTACGTCCTCTATCAAGATGGTTAGTCTTGGATTTCTAATCGAGATCTTTATATAATGAGTGAGTGTTACAAATTACAATGTTTGAGCTTATACACTAACTCAAGATCTATTATTATGAAAGAACAAATCCAAAACAATAACCGGTGTATCTCTTAAAGAAGAATCTAAATGATTAATCTTAAAGAGGTGCGTGTGTGTTCTTAGAATCAAGGCTCTTTAGATCTTTAAGATGGAGAGCACAAGAAACTAAAGTGTTAAGGCTTGAAGATCTGGGCTAAGGATGAAGGTATGAAGATGTTCTTGAGAAATCTGGAAAAACGAAGGCAATCTTCAAATCTTCAACGAATGCTTAGAGAGAGAAATTCTTGAAATTCTTAGCAAAACTCAGCCACTTCAAAATGTTGAAGTTATGGGGTATTTATAGTGAACTTCAAAAAAACTAGCCGTTGGAAATCCTTGTGGATAAGATGAGCTTTCGCTCGTTGATTGGAGCATGCATATATTATGGCCATTTTGACACTCTACATAAATGTGACCGTTATGGACACGTGTCAACAGATTAGGCGCATATGCATCTTTTAACCACCGTTGGATCATTGGCGTAATTTGAATTCTCTTCAAGTCTTCGAGTCTTCAATAAATCACTGAGAGTTGAATAAATACTTTGAGGCGCGTTTGAGTCAAGAGGCGCATTGAGCTAATAGGCGCACAGTAAGCGTGCGCTTAAATCAAGGGGCGCATAGGCGCGTAACATAGCTTATGAAGAAATCCTTATGCGCGCGCTCTAAATGGCGCATGGCGCGAATGTAGAAGGCGCGTGGCGCGTGGCGCAGGAGGCGCATAAGCGCGGCTCAAACTCACTGAGTGATTTTTCTTGAAACTTGATCTTCTTGCCCTATTTCTAAGCCTATTCTATAACAATGGACAACTTGAAAAAATGAAGTAAAAATACTTCTTACATGTGGGTCTAAAGTCCATGAAATAAAACTTAGGTGATGAATCAATCAA
This sequence comes from Campanula takesimana, assembly GCA_026119855.1. NCBI lineage: Eukaryota > Viridiplantae > Streptophyta > Magnoliopsida > Asterales > Campanulaceae > Campanula > Campanula takesimana. Next base: position 944,313 of record JAOWBW010000418.1, on the reverse strand, counting down.
ATCTAATAAGTTCTATTACCTAAAAGCTGAGATATGTGTGGGCATACCCAACAATCTCCCCCTATTTGATTGATGCCATTACCTACTATATCAAGGACAAACATTATACTTGATAAGAACATGTCCAAATGAATGAAATTGGTAATTCATGTCTCAAGTTAATGACACACTAGTCCAAAATATAGATTCCTAATCTATTCCAATAAGAATAAAGAGTTACATATGGAAAGATAGAAACATCAGTTTAACACATTCAAAATGATATATGGTTTTTAGTTTTGAAATGTGTTTAAACAAAGTTTAAACTTAATGCATGAAAGTATGAAACAATTCAATATGATGCATATGAATTTAAACAATATTCATTGTTCTACAAACAAGGAGTTTGAGTGAACAAGGTTTGATAATAGGTGATGCATTGTTCTCATTAAAACTTGGGGTGTAAGAGTTACAAATTACAAGTTTTGAATAGAACAAAAAACAAAAGGTGCTAAAACAAGTAAGCACAAAATCACTATCACAAAAGAGATCGTTCTATTACAAAAGGTTCTAAAAACTTACAAACAAAAATAATAGAAACTAAGGGTTGGGAGGCGCATCATCTTCCTTCAATCCTTCAACGATCTCTGAAACAGAACGCTGAATTTGCTTTGCGAGCTGATGACTACGGTTCGCTAACCCTTGAGTGTCAGTGACACTGGAGTGAGTGGCAGTGATACCGTCTCTAATGTAACTCAAGTGATTCACATTGATGTTTTGGTATTCATCAATGGAGCGCTGAGTGATTTGCTGCTGCTGTGAAATATTTTCTTCTAAGATTTGAATGTGAGCTTCAATGGCATTTTGAGCCGTGATAATATCAGAAGAAATATGTTCGGCGCGTCTGTCAGAGCTAGAGTGAGCAGCAGTGAAATGAGTGACGACCAATTCTTTTAGGACATCCAACTTAGATACTAGCACGTTCATGTTGGATTGAGACGCAGCAGACTGAGGTATGAAAGTAGGCGCAGAAGCGGTGGTTTGCGCCTGATCAGTATGAGCTTGAACCTGAGTCTGCGCCGGAGGAGGAGAAGGAGCAGAGAGTTTGTCCTTGAGAGAGTTCATCTCCCCCTTAATGGCAGCGATCTCTTCGGATTGATCAGTGAGTAAGGAAGTAAGAAGCTCAAATTGAGACTTTATATGCGTCTGTCCTTGCTCTAAATTGGCTTGCCCCTGCTGTAAAGAATGAAGAATGGAGAGTACCTCGCTCAAATCGGGAGCAGATGGAGGAGGCGCAGAATCTTGAAGGGGCACAGAAGGAGATGGAGGCGCAGGAGGAGGTGAATGAGTAGGAGACTCAAATTCATCTTCAGTTTCAACATCAACAGTTTCAACAACAACTGTTTCAACATCAATAGTTGCTGTTATGATCTGATCAGGTCCAGGTGGAGGCGCAACTGGAGAAGGAGTGCGCTGAGGGATGGTTTCTTGCTCCCCCTGAACTGGTTCCTCTATGTCTGAAATATCATCGCCGAAGAAATCAGAGAGAAGTTGTATCCTTGACACGTTGGTCCGTTGAAATTTGAATGAGGGCGCACGGGGAGAGGAGGCGCGTTGAGAAGGCGCGCGCTGGGTAGGCGCGGAAACAGAAGGCCCTTTCTCAATATCAGCACTTGATCCAGCGCCTTTCATGCGCTCTAACTTTTCTGACTCAGCAGCTTGTTTAGCTTGAAAATCTTCATCTCTTTTTCTTTGAGCCTCAAGCCTGCTGGCTTCTTGCGCTAGCCTTAGATCTTGTTCTTCATCAGTTTCAAATCTAGTACGTTTGATTGGCGCACGAGGAGGGTCATCAACCACTCTTTTTCCTTTGCTTTTCTCTGCGCCTGGCACGGGATCAGCGCTTTGTCTAGCGCTTGCCTTCACTGCGCTCTTTATCAAAGGTGCGCTTTTAAGGACTGGCGCATCATCGGACTCTGTGTCTTCATCCACTAAGCCTTCAACAGTCTTGATTTGAATGCCTTTGGCGCGCTTTGTAGGCTTCTTTCTGCGCTTTTTGAGGTCCAAATTAGCTTTACCAAACATTGGAACATCGTTGATCTTATATTCAGGATTCTCATTCAAAAACTTAACTAACTCAGGGTAAGTTAGAAAAAGTTTTGTGAGAAGAAGGCAGTGTGAGCGGAATCGGGTCTTTCCATCACTTTTGTTCTTCACAAATTTATCAATTTGCTCACGCAGGGTCTTAAACAGAATGTGAGGCCAGTGAAGCTTCTCCTTGGCCATGATGGCAGCTGTGTATTCCCATTGTTCCACCGTGAATCGGTTCACGTTCCCAGTTTTGAAAACAATCGAAGTTCCCACCAAGTGCGCGATGTGAGTCAAGAGTTCTCCACCATCTCGAATTTCGGTGTTTTTGATATTATTTTGAAGCGTGGGAATATTTAGAAGTGAGGCAGCCATCTTGTTCTGATCATCAACAGAGTAAGTCATCGGACGCCCAATAATGCGATCTTCACCGGTAGATGGAAAACCAAGCAAGTGTCGAATCACAGATGATGAAATATGGACGTCAACATTTTGAACGCGCGCCTCAATCCGGTAGTGAGTGCGCCCATTTACATCAATTTCCACTAGAACAGCAGTGGAAAAGAACTCATCCACGAGGAGCGCAGAATAGAAATCTTGGTCCATGGTGAATAAGGGGAGCAGACCAGCTACGCGCAGAGTTTCTATGATTTCTCGCCCAATTACTTCACCAGACAGCTCTAATAGATCAAGAGATTCTTCTAATTTGAAATTTGCAAGGTCCTGAAAAAAATGATTGATGTTAGAAGTGACATAGGCGCATAGAGACAAAATGATCAAAGTAACATAGGCGCATAAAAAATAAATAGGCGCATAATAGAATCAGGCGCACAAAATTATAGAGAATCAAGGCGCATGATTGAATTAGGCGCATGAAATATTAAAGGCGCATAGAGTTACAAGGCGCATAATATGGTTCTCTGTGAATACTAAGGAAAAATTAAAACAACGAAATTTGACTAAGTACGAAGTTAGGCGCATAAGGTTTTAGGCGCAGAATGATTTAAGCGCATATACAAGTAGAGGCGCATAAAGCATTCAGGCGCATAAAAGAATAGGCACATAAAGAAGTACATAGGCGCATATCGTGAGAATTTTTACTTAGTAAGAAAAACAAACAACAAGCATTCAAATGAAAGAAATGAAAATCAAAAAGTTCAAATTTTCGAAAACAAGATAGAAAATTTTTAGAGTCCAAAACATGCAATAATGACGAAGAACACGAAGAACGACCCTTGAATGCTCGAAGAACACCAAGAACACGAAAATCATGAAACTTCACCAAACTAGACAAATAATATATCAAAATGACCGCATGACAACAAGGAATCTAAATATGTAAACAAAATCATGAACAAATCAATAATGAAAGCACAATGATCAAAAGAATGACCGAAAATTTTGAAAAATTTTGAAAACAAAAATTCAGATTTGTAACAAGCAAAGCATTGATCGTTGAAATGTTGGTTTTAAAAGATTCGAAATCAAGAATAGAACACAACCCAACAAACGATATAGAAAACGGATCATCGAAACAAGAGAAATCAAAGGAAAATGAATCCGGGTTTTGAAAAAAAACGAAAAAGCACTGAAAATGACGAATTTTTTTTTCCAGAAATGTAAGGAGATTAAAGGTTGAGAATTCATACCATTTCGTCTTGTGTAGATGTTGATGCTTTCTTAGGACCCATAAACTTATATATATATAGAAAATGAAGAAGAAAAAAAATGATGGAGAGAGAGAGATATGAGTCTGGGTAAGAGAGTGAGACGGGGAGAGAGAGAGAGAAATAGAGTAGGTGAGAAGAAAGGGAAGATGATGATGTGTATTTATAGGTTAGGTTCAAAATTTTGCACAGATATGAAAAAAATACAGTCAAAAATTTAAAAAGATGGGAAGTTGAAAGGATGGCATTTATGAGGGATTTTGAAAATGGCGGCTCATCATGACAAAAAGGACGATCATTAATGAGGGATTTTTGGGATTTGAAGGCCATTAATGACTGAATGACCTAAAGTGTCATGATGTGACATTTAGGTTTTAGAAAAACTGCTCCACTTTCCCTTTAAGTGTATGAGCAATTTTGACTAATTTTTGCACAAACACCAAAAACATCTATTTTGGTGTAAGTTTGGGGTGCAAGAAATATATCCCAGAAAATAAAATTTTTCGAAAAGCGTAAAACGAGGGAAAAATTTAATTGCACAAGTACCCTTGAACAATTAAAGGAATGTCAAAAGACATAGATTCCTATAATAAATGAGCAGAATTAACATACCTGGTACTTGTGTATTTAATACGTTCAATCATTGAAATTGAATTTTGAGAAATGATTGAGCCGCAATAGTTAATGCGCGCATGAAGGGGCGCATTACTTCAGCAAGGCGCATACTCATCTAGGCGCTTTATTCATCAAGGCGCATAAGAGATGGTTAAGGGCGCATAAGCGTTTTAAGCGCATGGATTGATAGGCGCGCATGGATTGTGCGCGCAGAAAATGAGGAATGGGCGCGCAGTATAGATGGCGCATAGATTCCTTGAAACTTTTGAAAAGTTGATTTTAATCATTTGTACCTAATATACTCATAACTCAACACAACATAAAATCATTAGTATTGACAAAACTATATTGAATTTAGTTGAGTTCAAGCATACCCATTTCACCTCTCAAAAACATGAACCGTTTCGCGTCAAGTGCTTTCGTTAGAATGTCGGCGATTTGATAGTCGGTTCCCACGTGTTCCAAATGAATATTGCCTTTCTCCACGTGGTCTTTGAGGAAGTGATATTTGATGTCGATGTGCTTGGTCTTTGAGTGCATGACAGGATTTTCAGAAACCGCAATTGTTGATGTATTGTCGCAGTAGATGGGAAAATTTTCTTCGATGATATCATAGTCCACCAATTGCTGCTTCATCCAGAGTATTTGGCAACAACAACTTCCCGCAGCGATATATTCGGCTTCGGTTGTTGAAACAGATACAGAAGCTTGTTTCTTACTTGCCCATGACACAAGTCGATATCCGAGGAAATGACAAGTGCCACTAGTGCTTTTCCTATCAATTGTGCATGCTGCATAATCCGCATCTGAATAACCTACAAGTTTAAAGTTCGAATCTTTGGTGTACCAAAGTCCAAGGTTAACAGTTCCAGAGAGATATCTTATAATACGTTTCACAGCAATTAAGTGTGCTTCTCTAGGGTCGGATTGATAGCGAGCACAAACACAAACACTAAACATAATATCAGGCCTACTAGCAGTAAGATAAAGGAGTGAGCCAATCATACCTCGATAGAGCGTTTGATCAACATGTTTACCTTTTAAATCTTTGTCGAGTTTGTTGCCGGTGGCCATTGGAGTATCGTATGATTTAGCGTTCTCAAGTCCAAACTTCTTGATTAAGTCCTTTGTGTATTTGGATTGGTTGATAAAAATGCCTTCACTCATTTGCTTGATTTGAAGCCCGAGGAAGAATGTGAGTTCTCCCATCATGCTCATTTCAAACTTGCTCTTCATTAGTTTCTCAAAACGCTTGCACAACAATTCATTAGTAGAACCAAATATAATATCATCAACATAAATTTGAACAAGTAATTTATGACCATTATGTTTGGCAATAAAAAGAGTTGTATCGATTTTACCGCGAGTGAAGCCTTTTTCGATGAGAAACTTTGATAGTGTATCATACCATGCTCTTGGTGCTTGTTTGAGTCCATACAAAGCTTTCTGGAGTTTGTACACATGATTTGGAAATTGTGAATCTTCAAACCCAGGTGGTTGAGCAACATAGACTTGTTCTTGGAGTTCACCATTTAGAAACGCGCTCTTCACATCCATTTGATATAACTTGAAGTTCTTGTGAGCGGCGTAAGCTAGAAATAATCTGATAGCTTCAAGTCTTGCTACGGGCGCAAAAGTTTCATCGTAGTCAATTCCTTCTTCTTGCCTATAGCCTTGTGCAACCAATCTTGCTTTGTTTCTCGTGATGGTTCCATTCTCGTCCATCTTGTTCCTGAACACCCATTTTGTACCAATTACTCCATGATCATTTGGTCTTGGAACTAGAGTCCAGACCTTACATCGTTCAAATTGATTGAGTTATTCTTGCATTGCAACAACCCAATTAGGATCTTGGAGCGCTTCATCAGCCTTCTTTGGTTCGATTTGAGAGATAAAAGCAGTGTAAGCATCAAAGTTTGTAGCTCTCCTTGTACGAACACCAACTTGTAGATCACCGATGATATTAGCAATTGGGTGACCTCTAACTTCACGAATTTCAGGAGGTAAGTTAGGTTGAGTCGTAGTAATTTGAAGGTCTTCAATTGGTACATCTTCACCAGATTCAAAGTCATTGAAATTTGGGGGTTGAACTGGCTCAGAATTGAAATTTGGGTTTACACCAGATGCAGCAGTAGAGATAGGCGCGTGAGAGGAATCATGAGGCGCATCATTTGAGTGAGGCGCAATAGATGATTCACCCGGCGCATTATACATTGAATTAGGCGCACTTGATGTAGATGGATTTCTTTGTGCTGATAGATTCTGATCTTGAGTGGGCGCAACATAAATAGGAGCACCTGTATCATTTAGCTTAATAGAATCATCAGCAACATTTGGAGCCAAATGTGGCTCAAGGAGAGAATGTTCATCAAATGTAACATGTACAGATTCAACTATCACTAATGTAGTTCTATTAAAAATACGAAAAGCTTTAGAGTGTTTGGCATACCCAACAAAAATACCTTCGTCGGCTTTGGCATCGAATTTACCTCTATGTTCATTTCCGTTGTAGAGGATATAACATTTGCAACCAAAGATCTTGAAGAATGCAATGTTGGGAGTTCTACCACGCCAAAGTTAATACGGAGTCTTGTTGTGAAGTTTGTTGATGAGGGAACGATTTTGAGTAAAACATGCAGTGTTGATAGCTTCTTCCCAAAAGTACTTAGGCAATTTAGCTTCAGCTATCATCGTCTTTCCCGCTTCAATCAACGTTCTATTCTTTCGTTCAACAACGCCATTTTGTTGAGGGACTCCGGCGGTTGAAAAGTTGTGATCTATCCCATGATCTTCACAATATCGAGCAACACCGTTGTTCTTGAATTCTGTTCCATTGTCGGATCGAACACTAACGATGTCATCTTCTTTTTGGGTTTGGAGCAGTCGAAATAAGGTAGTGAGAATATCATAACAATCATCTTTTGTAATCATCATCTCCACCCATGTATATCTTGAATAATCATCCACCACAACTAGAGTATACTTGTTTCTTCTAATACTTGCGGTTGAAACTGGTCCAAATAGATCAATGTGAAGCAGTTGCAAACATCTTGTGGTTGAAGGATTTGACTTGCTTGAAAATGACTGCTTCGGTTGTTTGCCAAGTTGACATGCGGCGCACTTTTTGTCATGATGATCAGCAACCTTGGGAAGTCCTTTGACAAGATTATTCCTGCTGAGTTTAGATAGATACTTGAAGTTCAAGTGACTTAAGCGCTTGTGCCACAGCCAACTATTTCCGTTCACACTTTTAGCTACAAAACAAAGATTAGTACTAGAGTTCATACTATGGAAATCAATAATATAAATAGTTGTCTTACGATATCCCGTGAGTAAGATAGTTCCAGTTTTGCCATTCTTGATAAGACATTGCGTTGAAGTGAAATGGCATTCTAATCCTTTGTCGCAGAATTGAGATATGGATAATAAGTTGTGCTTGAGCCCTTCGACGAGTGAGACTCTTTCAATGCACACTTTGTCTTTCTTGAGCTTTCCATATGCTACAACTTGACCTTTGTTATTATCGCCAAATGTTACGGAGGGACCTCTTTCTTCATGGACATCTTCTAATAAGGATTCATCTCCAGTCATGTGTCTTGAACACCCACTATCGAGAATCCATTCATAATTTCTAGCTTTTGAAGATCCAGCCATGAAACAAAGAACCTGAAATATAGACATTTAAGCAGGTCCCCTTTATTCCATTTGGGTCCTAGGGTTAGCAACTTGACCTTTGGCATTTGGAGTGAATCGCAAAAGGCATTCCACGGCCTTGTGTCCTGAACAATCACAAATAGAACAATGATGAAAGCCACCAATCACGTGAGTTTTCACAAACTCTTTACTTTTCTTGGGGATGGCATTTTTCTTTGGGTCAGATGAACTAGACTTAACAAAATCTTTCTTTTGAAATTTTGGAGCGCTTTTTCTCGGAGGGCGCATAGGGCTAGGAGGCGCACGGCGATGAGGCGCGTGGCTCTTAGGCGCATAATGAGCACTCGGAGAAGGAGCGCGCCTATTTTCAAGAATGATTTTGCTAGGAGATGGTTCATCTGTAGCTATATCTTTCCCATTAGCTTTCCCAAATTGCTTCGTTGGGTAGACATAGTGGAATGTTTGTCTCTTGACTTTTTCCTGTCCTTTACCCATTGAATTAGAATGTTTTTCCTTGGGAATTTCAAAAGTTTGTTGGTTGGTAAATTCACTATCTCTTTCAGCACAGACATCACATTTAAAGTTGTCACTAGTAGATGAGAATCCCAAGCCACTTTTATCACCACTGACTTTTTGGGACTCAAATATATTCTCCATAGTGACACGAGAATTGGACCACTCATTTGTAATCTTTTTAAGATCAGTAATTTGAGCAACCAATTCATCGTTTTGAACTTTAAGAAGTGAGTTCTGTTCTGTTAGAAAAGTGTTTTTAACAGTAAGAGGAGTCATGCTCTTTATCTGCTCCTTAAGGAGGGTGAGTTCAGATTTAAGTAGAGATTTCTCGGTCTTAAGCTGGGAAATTTCATCACATGATAGTGCTAAAGCTTCCTTCATACTATCAAATCTAGTGATTACCTTTTCAGCCTTTTTGAACAATTTTTCTTGTTCAGCAATCACTTCATCATCATTGATTTTGGAGATTGGAGCAGTTGGTTCAACCTGTGGTCTAATGTATGCTCCTTTTCTCAATTTGTTCCTTGCTCCAAGATCACATCGTGAGAATAGCAATCCACCATCGTTTTGAGCCGGAGTGAGAAATCCTTGTTCAACGAGCTCGCTGATGGTTGGTCCTTTCTTCTTTTTCACTTCTTGAAAACCTGCAGATTTCTTGATAGGTTTATTCAAGGCATTCATATCGGGAACATCCTTGGAGAAGTCATCATCAGAATCATAAGCATCAACTTCATCATCATTTGCCATCAAACAAACGAGTCCATCATCGGAATCTTCATCGCTCTCATCGGAGTCTGTTTCAATCCAAGTGTTGTGCTCATTTGCTGGTGCTTCTTCTTCAGCAACCATTCCCTTGTGACGAGTGAACTTGGGAGTGAATTTGTGAGTATGGCTGCTCTTCTTCTGCATATATTCAAATTTGGGGATCAGGCAGCTTGATGCAAAATGTCCGGGTTTCCTGCAATTAAAACAAACAAGATCTTCTTTTCTTTTTGAATCACTGCTCCTTGAAAACTTTTGAGGAGCTTTGCTGGTAGATCCTTGAAATTTGTTGGTTTAGCCGGGTCTTGAGAATTTTCTGAACTTTTGAAATTTCTTCACAAATAAAGCGAAGTCTTCATCATCCATGTCTAATAGCTCAGAAGTAGAAATTTTGGGATCGGAGTTTTTTTCATCTTGTACAGGCGCAGGAGTAGGCGCAGGTGTAGGCGCAGCTTCTCTGTGCGCCATCATAGCCATAGATTTTGACTTTCCTTCAGTATCGCTGATTCGTTGGAGTTTGAGTTCGTAAACTTTGAGATTTGCATATAGGTTCCTTAAAGTCCAAACATCTAAAGTTCCAGCGTCTTCAAGAGCGCTAGATTTATGTAGGTATCTTGATCCAAAAGCTTGTAGAAAATTTACATTCAAATCTTTGTTGGTAAACTTCATGCCAAGTGAAATACATAGATTGATAATTTCACAGTAGCGTTCATAAGTTTGCCTCAAGTTTTCACCGGGGAGTTAAGAGAAATTGTTGAATCTCTGTTGTACTTCGTATTTCTTGTTCTCCTTGCAGACGGTGTCTCCTTCAATATGCTCTTCAATAGCATCCCATAGCTCATTAGCGGTAGCACAATGCATGACTTGTTGTTTCATAGCCGTGCTTAGAGTGCTTAAGAGAATGTTTCTTGCTTTGCCATCATTTGCAACTCTTCTAATTTCTTCCTCAGTCCATTCTTCCCTTGGTTTTAGAACTGTAGGTTGAGCAGCGTTGGTGCGTGGATTTGGATTCGCCTTCATCGGAATATAAGGTCCATAAACGACGGTGTCATGGAGCCTTTCATCGATTGAGTTGAGATGAGTCAATATGCTGAATTTCCACACGTCAAAATGATCTTCATCAAAGACCGGAACGTGAGTGTAGTTTGCAGTTGCCATAGGTTTTGAGTTTGCCATTTAGAATCGGCACCTAAGCTGTTAAGCTTGAAAAACGAAAAATGTTTTATAAAGGTGTTTGCTCTGATACCACTTGTTGGTCCCAAAGGGCAACAAGGGTATGAAAAATAGCTAGAGGGGGGGTCAATAGCTGTTTTAAAATTCTTTTCGTACCCTTGAAAAACTCAATTGCAAATGCGCACTTTATCAAGTAAGAGTTATGAGATGCGCCTAAGTGAGTGAGTGAAATGCACAGCGGAATTTAGTAATGAAAATAGGCGCAAAGTGTAATAAAGGGGCGCACACACACTCTAAGTATTTTGGCTCAAAGTGGTTGAAATAAGGAACTAAGGCAAATGATATAACAACACAACACAATTCAGTTCAATCAATCTACAATGAGTAAACAAGCAAATAGTGAGTGAAAATAATAACTTGAAAGAAATGACGAGATAATAACACAAGCTATTTGGAGAGGTTCGATCAATGAAAGATCTACGTCCTCTACCAAGATGGTTAGTCTTGGATTTCTAATCGAGATCTTTATATAATGAGTGAGTGTTACAAATTACAATGTTTGAGCTTATACACTAACTCAAGATCTATTATTATGAAAGAACAAATCCAAAACAATAACCGGTGTATCTCTTAAAGAAGAATCTAAATGATTAATCTTAAAGAGGTGCGTGTGTGTTCTTAGAATCAAGGCTCTTTAGATCTTTGAGATGGAGAGCACAAGAAACTAAAGTGTTAAGGCTTGAAGATCTGGGCTAAGGATGAAGGTATGAAGATGTTCTTGAGAAATCTGGAAAAACGAAGGCAATCTTCAAATCTTCAACGAATGCTTAGAGAGAGAAATTCTTGAAATTCTTAGCAAAACTCAGCCACTTCAAAATGTTGAAGTTATGGGGTATTTATAGTGAACTTCAAAAAACTAGCCGTTGGAAATCCTTGTGGATAAGATGAGCTGTCGCTCGTTGATTGGAGCATGCATATATTATGGCCATTTTGACACTCTACATAAATGTGACCGTTATGGACACGTGTCAACAGATTAGGCGCATATGCATCTTTTAACCACCGTTGGATCATTGGCGTAATTTGAATTCTCTTCAAGTCTTCGAGTCTTCAATAAATCACTGAGAGTTGAATAAATACTTTGAGGCGCGTTTGAGTCAAGAGGCGCATTGAGCTAATAGGCGCACAGTAAGCGTGCGCTTAAATCAAGGGGCGCATAGGCGCGTAACATAGCTTATGAAGAAATCCTTATGCGCGCGCTCTAAATGGCGCATGGCGCGAATGTAGAAGGCGCGTGGCGCGTGGCGCAGGAGGCGCATAAGCGCGGCTCAAACTCACTGAGTGATTTTTCTTGAAACTTGATCTTCTTGCCCTATTTCTAAGCCTATTCTATAACAATGGACAACTTGAAAAAATGAAGTAAAAATACTTCTTACATGTGGGTCTAAAGTCCATGAAATAAAACTTAGGTGATGAATCAATCAAATCTAATAAGTTCTATTACCTAAAAGCTGAGATATGTGTGGGCATACCCAACAATTGTGGTGTGATATGATTTTGAAAGCACCTTTGTAATGAGAGAGAAGTAAGAATGTAGAAAGTGATCTTGTGTGCGGTGTGATTTTGAGGAAAGCGTCGGATGTATTCATACCTTCACTTACCATTGCCGCTTGAGTGGAGATGGATTCTTGATGTCTGCGGAGGATGCTTTGATGGAGAATGTCCATTCTTTAGATGTTGATGAGAGAATGCCCTTGATGTTGGGTTGGCGAGATGGTACTCTGGATGATGGGTTGGTCGTGCCAAAAGGCTGCCTACGTATCCCTTTAAGAGAATCAGACCAGTGTAGTTCAAGGATGATGGAGAACGCTGGAGGAGAGGCTAGGAGCAAAGCAAAGTAAAGCACATAATTTTGCACATAGAAGGAGAAAAAGAAAGAAAAAATCTTTTTTTTTTTTTTTTTTTTTTTTTTTAAGATTAGAAAGGAAAGATTATACACACATGTGAGGAAAAGATTTATTTTTTTTTATTATTATTTTTTTTAAGTTCGTGGGTGAACCATTTTAACCATTGTGTGCTTGTGAAGCCAACCCAAGATCAAGTCATGTTCAGTCGAAGTCCGGATTGCCTCGCTTGAATTCTGTCGTTGTCGTCGTCGTGCCCAGCGAAGATTGATGTCTAGCCCCAAGAGATTTGTCGATTATGGGGCTTCAAAAGGCTTTTGATTCTGAGATGAGGGGTTGCTGATTATAAAGCCCCTAGAATGCCTTTGATGCCAAATTTTGAGGGACTTGCATAGCTCCAAGATAAATCAGCTCTTGGCCCATTTGAGTAAATCGCCCTTTGTTGTTGTAGTGAGCAAGCCCCAAGAGGAGATCGTTGATTCCGAGCTTCGAGAGATTGCAAAGCCCCAAGTGTCGTGGGCTTGTAGATGGCAGGATGTGAAGATCTTTCATTGTAATCCCCAAATTACCTCGTGATTGGCTCGGCATTGAGAACGGATGTACCGTTTGGTAGAATTCTTGATAGAGATCTCCTTCTTGCTCTTTCTGGGGAGATGAATGGCCTCATTGTGGTCGATACCCAAATGGCTGAGGGCTTATGTCAAAGGATGCAGTAATGTCTTGCGGTGCCGTCGAGGTCGCGGAGGTAAGGTCTTGGCGTGATAAAGTCTCAAATGAGTATGCTTGCTTGACTCTTCTTGAGTTGAACTAATGACGGATCTTCGGATGCAACTAGTGCTGTGGCCCAACTTTATCTGAGCTGCACCTTGTGCTTTTGATCTTGGAGAAGGGGGTGCTGAATTGCAGAAACATTGGGATTGGCTGTGGCATTTCCCGCTATAACCCTGTTTTGATTAGAGTTTAGCATATTGAATATTTTTCCTTTTCTCTAAGACTTCCTTCAAAATCTCGCTGTGAGTTCTAACAAAAATCATCAACTTCATTCATAACATCGGAGTCTTCATTTAAAACCAAGAGGCCTTTGACTTGAAGTGTTGAGAGACCCTTTGAAGCTTGATTGTTCTCATGGATCCATAAGACTACTCCACATTGCACTTGCTCGAGTATTGTTGCCCAAAAGTCTGTCGGTCGCAAAGCCCTAACACTGCCCTTTGCTTGAATTACTGTAATGCCGTAGCCCAAAAGATTGTAGATTGCGAAGCCATTGGAGACCTTCGGTGCCGAATTGAGGAAGCTTCCAATGTTGCACATGACTTGGCTGGGGATACTGCTGGGGAGTTAATTGCTCTTTGCCGAGGGAGCCTTTAAGACTTGACCGTAGCCCTTAGAGTGCCATCATTGATTGCGAGAAAGGTCCATCCTTGATTGGGGGAACGAGCACGGGCACACGCGACAAGAGGGCTTTTTGACATCCCTTTTGGGAGACTTTGAGGATAGTCTCACACATCTTTCTCGAACATAGCCTCTAGGGCGTATTGATTGTCAAGTGAAGCAAAAGAAGTCCTTGTCCTTGAGTTACATAGCCCCTAGGGCGTCACCATTTGTTGAGCAAAGCAAGAGTGACTCATCCTCGTGCGAGGGAACAAACATGAGAGGACATGGCAAGAGCTACTCCATTTCTCGGGAGCCTTTCGGCGTACTTTAGAAGCACATACTTGAAGAAGCTTTGAAAACTGATACACATGTTGTTGCTATTTGTTGCCCAAGCCAATTGACTAGCTAGGGATTATTTGTGCAACCTCGTGCCCTTTTATGATGGGCTCGTTCTCGGATGGGTCTTGGCTACCACGGGCCTTCTTTTCATGAACCCAAAAATGCACACTGCTGGAGAATGATGCCAATAACCCAAAATAAACTTTGATGGTGCCATATCTTGTCGAGCCTTTTGCAATCCCAAAGTTGACTTGGTGGGGAATTGACTTGCTGAGGAGATCCAATGTAGGGCTCGTGCAGTTGTCTTCTTTAGAGGCCGGAGATCTCCATTTCTCTTTCCCTTCTTTCTCTCACTCTCTCATTTTTTTATGACGCACCCTGTTTTTTGCCTAGACCGCCCTTTCGGGTTTTCAATCTAGCGGGCATCTCTTTTGAGTCTTCATTTTTTACTCGATTAATGAGGAAGTGTGCATTGACTCTAGCTGAGGAGATAAGACATGTGATTTTGCGGTGGAGACCTTTTGTCACTAATGATGAGTGACATTGACTTGACTAGGGAAGTGTCCCTAGTATTGACATGTATTTTTTATTGAATTGAATGACTCGCGAAGGCAAGTGAGTCATTAAGAGAGAAGAGAAGGAAAGCCCCAATTTGATTGCAAGGAATTGGGAGTATGCAGAAAGAATAGAAGTCCCTAGACTCGACAAGGAGCGCGAAATGATTTCAAATCTAAGAAAGTTGTTCAATCTTTTTGGTGATTAATTCGTTGGCAAATGAATCGTACAAAGATGTCTTGACAAGTTCGAGATGAAGGCCGATCACCATAACACGCTAGGGCTAAACATATCTTCTTTCTTGCATGAGACCGGACCCGCAGGTTGCCTACGTTCCTCCAGTGTAGAGGCTCAGGTCACCGTAGTTCTTGTGGATTCTCCATTCTTCGTGATGGAATTGTTGCTTCGTAGCTTCGTCCTTTGTTGGTGGATGATGATGTTGATCTTCTTTGATTGAGGGGGATTTTTTTTTTTTTTTTTCTTTTTTTTTTTGTGCTCTAACTTTTGCCTAGGTTGATTTGATGATTTCAACCTAGCGAGTTTTTTTTTTTTTTTTTTTTTTTAATCCCCTTTTGAAACATTGCTTGATTTTTCTCCATGGTTGTTGCTTCACCTTTGATGTCTTGGCTTTGTCTTCGTCGTTGATGATGTTGCCTTCGTCACAATGTTTAGCCCCTAGGCGTTCAGGTGATGGCCTTCATTCCAAAACTCGTTTAGACATCTTTTCATCATTTTGCCAAGAATTAGATTGAACAACTTGGAAGAGTGTATAAGGACAAGAACGACTTTTATTTGATAAGAAGACTCGACACTTAACATGGGACGAGAGAAAACATTAATGCACACAAAAGAGGACTTTTGACTCTTTTTTTTTTTTTTTTTTTTTTTTATTCCTACTACTAGGTAGAGAAAGAGAAACGGAGATTGTTGTTGTAGTCCCCATTGTCGTTGTAGTCTCCTTGTGGCATGATTTCTTGTAGAAGCCCCATTTCGAAACCAAATCATTCTTCTTTGATGAGTTCTTGCATGTTGGCATTCTCTAAAGGTTGCTCTTCACCCACAGTAAATTCGCCGTTGTCGAACAAATCTTGGATGATGTTTTGGAGAAGAAAGCACCCTTCGGTAGTATGGCCACTATGCTTGTGGTAGCCGCACCATTCACCATGTGCATGATTCTTCAGTATCGTCTTCGCTTGTACCCCTCTAAAGGCTTGACCTTTCCACTTGCCACCAAAGTTTCAAATGCTTCGGCTTGGGTTACTCCTAGGAGAGGAGTGAAAACTCAGTTGTTGGCGGTACCTTTGTAGCTTTTGAGGGACGGGCCACTTGAGCATGCTTTACCCTTAAACTTTGCTTTGCCGTCGGTGAGCTCTTGCAAACGGGCTTTGAGTTGGAAACCTCTTCCTCGTGAATTCTTCTTTCATAATCAAGACGAGCCTTGAGTTCGGAAACCTCTTCTTTGTGAATCCTCTTGTCGATATCGAAACGGGCTTGCCACAAATTGTCTTTACGGCGGGCATCCTCGACAATCCTATCCATTTGTTCCCCCATTGATTTCATTATGTTGAGTAACCCTTCGTTGGACACGAAATCATTTCCACCGTTGTTGTTGTTGCCGTTGGAAGCCATTGGACCTATTGGAAGAGCACGGTTGATCTTAGATTGGCCCCACAAACACCTTTTGGATAAAATGAATTAACCCACAAACAAAGAAAAAGACTCAACCACATAAGGAAAAACGACTCTTTTTTTTTTATTTACAAAGTCGGAAGGACGTGGTCCTTTTTGGGGTTTCTAGGAAAATAGTGGAATCGTCACACTAGTATATAGACCATCTCGCGGTCCCATATACTCATCGGATTCCACCACGCTTGTGAATCCTACATGTGTCGGGATTAAACTAAATTAATGTAGTAAATCATACATGCGGGGACGGATTTTTATTTTCGTCCAAAATAACCACTTTTGGGGACGGAGTTTTATTTCGTCCATTGCAACAAGTTGGTATGTATGATATGAAGACATTAGTTTAGGGAAATCTCGGCACATGAAAAACCGACTTGGTCACGGAGTGTTAGACCCTAGACTAGAATTGTGTGGTTTGTGCTCGGCTTGAATATGAGGCTTAAAGGTCACCCCCGGCATGTAGTCATGAACTACGCCACGGGCTGAGGTTTACCGCTTCGAAAGAGCCAAGGTCGAGTGGAGCTTGAAACTTTCTAGGACGGGCCTCGACGGGTTTGGGGTTGGACTTGTGCGACTCGATAGTGAGCAGTTGATAGGAATATGTGCATGTAGTGTGAGGTCTAACAAGTGACAAAATATATATATTTTTTTTCAAAAGAAATAAAAAAAAACAAATAATCACATAATTACAACTTTCGAATCACCCGTGTGACCGATAAAAATAAACAGAAAGTAAAAACTGTTTTGTGTAGGCCCGGTGCCCACACACTGTCAAAACCACTCTGTTCTGTGCAGTGTTCTGTTTCTGGAAAAATTCCCAGAAGCGCGCACATTAGGATGCCTACTCGGGAGGCGCGCGCGTTAGACAAAGAGGGGCAGAGGCGCCCGCATCTGGGTGACAACCTGTAAATCAGCGGGTTCAAGGGATTGCCTTGACCCTAAATAAAAATGCTTTCCCCTGCAGAATTTGTTAGCACAGAAACATGGAATGGAAGGACAAGAAGGAAGACGGGCGATTCTGGTAATTGGGGTCGGACGCGCGCGCTTTAGGCCAAGGAGGCCAGAGGCGCGCGCTTCCCACCCTTTTTACCAGAATGCCTAGAAAACAGTAATAAGAACACCAAAAGTTAACAACGCAAGTTTAACCCTCTAAATCGTCCCAGCGGAGTCGCCACTGTAGATACCCCGGGGAAACCACAGCTTGGCTAGAGCGGTGAATTATCCTAGGATGTCTAACTTGTTTTTAGATTGTTTAGAGTCGCCACCTATGTTTTTAAAGGAACATAAGAAAAACCTAGAAATAGCCTAATTTATGTACAAAACCAGAGATTCGGGAGAGAAGGGTTCGGGGGTTAGGTGACGGAGTGGGAAGTACTTAAACACCCACTCCGCCCCGCTTATGCGGGTCTTGCTACTATTGGTGTTCTAATGCTAAATGTCCTTCAATTTATTAACAATGCTAACAATTATAATGTAAAGAAAAAAGGGGAAAAGAATGATTTTATTAATTTAATGCTAAATAATTACATATTGGACTAGTGCTAAATGATTACATTAAGAAATGAAATATAAATTAAATGAAGTTTGGAATGTCGGGATGTAACCTTGGCCAAACTTCAATAGTGAAGTGGCCTTTTGGTTGTATCCCTTTTTATGGAGATTGCATACTAGTAAGACTAGACAAATAAAATAAGAGAAGAAAAGAGATGTTGTACCTTAAGAAAGAGGACTTCAAACTTGGACTTGAAAATGGTGTTGTTGTAGAGAAAATGTTGTGCAAACACTTTGTGTAGTGTTTTGTAGAGAAGGATTGTTGAGATGATTTGTGTAGAGTTTTTGTTCAAGTCTCAAAAATTGGGTCCCTTTCCAAGGTAGAAGATGATGGTTTTTATAGGTAAAAAAGAGAGGGAAATGATGGAGGGAAAAGATGATCATCCATGTGAAATGGAATTGACCAATCAAAAATAAGATAAATAAAATAATAAATAAAAGAAATAAAAGAAAATCAAATAAAATAAAAAGGAAATATTTTGTTTTAATGAAAAGGCTAGAAGTGTGGGATTGGGAGTTAATGAGAAAAAGGGGGATGAATGTGGATGTAAAAAGATGGTTTTTGTGATCAAGAAAAGATATTTGTAAATAAGAAAAGAGAGGGAAATAAGGTGCAATCCGTTACTGCCATATCGGACAGCGCGCGAGTCCCGCCTTTGACGGGAGGCGCGCGCGGCCCGTTAGCAGTTCCGGAAGCGCCCGCGGGTAAAAAATGACAGAATGACCCTAAAAGTTAACTCTGTTATGCAGTTTAGTCCAAAACTAACGGAATCAGTTAGGAACTTAACCAAAGTAATAGGAATTAATGAAAATAAGTTAAATAAAAATACTTTGTATGCAATCGGGGTGAGAGGTCCAAGGCGGGGTGTCTACAGGTGGAACCAAAACTGGAGGGCATGTCAAGTAATGCTTCACTTGGTCGAAAGATTCTTGGCAAGCTTCGGTCCATTCTAGAGCCACATTCTTCTTGAGTAGCTTGAAGATTGGCTTACACATGGAAGTGAGTTGGTGCACAAACCGACTGATGTACTGGAGTCTGCCCATGAAACCTTTGATTTCTTTCTGTGTCTTTGGAGGAGGCATGTCAATGACTGCCTTAATTTTTGAGGGATCTGCTTCAATTCCTCTCTCGGTGACCATGTAACCAAGAACTTTCCCTCAGATAACCCCAAAACTGCACTTTGCGGGATTGAGCCTCATTAAGCCTTTCAAAGAACTTTCGGAGGTCGATCAAATGTTGACCGTCGGTCCCTTTTGAATGGATGATCATGTCGTCCACATAGACCTCAATCTCTTTGTGAATCATGTCGTGGAACAAGTCTGTCACAGCCCTTTGATAAGTAGCCCCAGTGTTCCTCAACCCAAATGGCATGACTGTGTAGCAAAAGGTGCCCCACGGTGTTGTGAAGGTAGTCTTGTATCAACCCTCTTCGGCCATGAGAATCTGATTATACCCAGCGAAACCATCCACAAATGAGAGAACCTCGTAGGCGGCAGTGGAGTCGACTAGCATGTCGATATTGGGTAGTGGAAAGTCATCCTGTGGGGAAGCTTTGTTCAAATTCCGGAAGTTCACACAAACACGGACCTTGCCGTTAGCCTTTCTGACTGTCACAACATTGACGACCCCAAAAACCCGTCCCTATTTATTTTATATTTTTGGGGATTTTAATTTGACATTATATGTGCATTTTATGTGTTGCATCATATTTTATGATTTGCATATCTTACTTGATTAATTGTGTTATTTATTTAGTTAGTAGTAATAATGATTAAAGGAGTTAAATGATTAAGTTGAAACTTTAGGGTCCTTGTTGAAAATATAAGTTAAGGGGCTTAAGTGTTGAAATTGAAAGTCTAGTGACTAAAGTTGGAAAATGGGTAAAAAAATCTCATATAACATGTCTATCTTTCTCTCCCTCTGCATAGTCATTTCTCCCAGAACATTTCTTCCTCGTTTCTCCTAGGGTTAAGAAAGAAAAGGTAAGTTCAACCTATTTCGATTTAATTCTTTTTATTTACTTATCCGTTTTAAAAACTAATTATATAAAAATGATCAGGGCGTTGAATAGGTCATTTCTACCCGAACAAAATTTATTTCAGCGATACTTTTTCCCGAAATAGGTAAGTTACTAATTCCCCTTTAAATATTAAAATGGTCATATATGTTATACTTGATACTTGTGATTGTTATTTTTGTGATTTGGATAATATTTGTGATACTTGTAATTTTGGGACAAAGTGAGTATTTGGTCGGCTGCCCAAATAGGGCGTGCGGCCACACACTTATTTGGAAGGTTTTTGTCTTGGGGCAGAGTGTTTTGGGCGGCCGCATAGGCTGGTTTAGGCGACCGCCCAGGGTTGCTGAAAAATGGAGTTGTTCCATTTCAAGTGATTTAAAGTTCAAGCTTGGTCTAGGTCTTAGGTGATATCGTAGAGTACCTAGAGGGTTGTTGTGGAACACCCTAGTGTCTGAAATTGGTTCCTTTGTGAACAAATGTGTTATAGAATGTGAATAAGTGTTACATGGGGTATTGTTGAACATCTTTTGATGTGTGTTGGATTGGTTCATCTTTGTGATGTGTTTGGCTTGATCCCCCACTTTGGAATCATTGCCCCTGGTTGTTGTTTAAGCAAGTATTCATTACTATGCTCGTTTGGAAGTCCAGCTGGTACTTGTTGTAAAGTCGGGCAGTGGTAGGGATAATAATGGCACACGAGCCAAGTTCATTGTAAGGCTTCTACCATTTGGTTTCCCATTTTTAACCCCCTTCCTTGGGCCATGGATTGGGTCTGGGCTAGCTCTCCCTTGTGTGAGTTTAGTCACCGTTTGGGTTATGACTATGTGTCATTTTCCCCCTTTTGTTGTTGTTGTTGTTGTTGTTGTTGTTTGGTTCATGAACCGGTTTCATCCCTTTGGTGCTGCTCAGTTGATACCTCTCAGATGGTTATATGTTTGATTCTAGAACCTTGGCTCAGTATCCACGTATGAGTGTTTATTTCCGCCTTATGTGTGGTATGATGAGTTGGTCATTATTTCCAACCGGTGTGGGACGGTTGGTGATAGGGAGCCTCTCATGTTATGTGCTATGTGGATGTCTATTGACATTGTTCAATTTCGAGTATCATTTCAGCATGTAACGTAGTTGCATTTTAGTAGCTTATTGAGATTCATTCTCACCCTTATTTGTTTACTGTTTTAGATAAAGGAGAGCCCAGGGGATAAGTCACTGCACAAGGGAGGACGTCGAGGTGGTGATTTTGGGTAAGATATTTTGGGAAAGTAAGTTTGGTATGAAAAGGCTACAATATATAAATATATAACCTTTTGGGTAGTGTACCCATGACTTCATCTTGTTATCACCTATTTTTGGAACATGTTGGTGAGTTGTAAATTTGTAAGTAAAGTGTGTAAGCCTTATGGCTAAGTACTTTGGATTGAGAAAGTTTGTTGTGTGGAAATGAAATCAAGTTTCAAGTAAATGTGGTTGGTTATATGAAACTTTTATGAAAGTACATTTCGAAAAATTTTCCTAAAATGTTTTATGACGTCTTCCGTGCGTGTCCCGAGCGTGGGGCCAAGTAGGACCATGGGTACGGGGCGCGACAGTTGGTATCAGAGCTAGGTTGTAGATAGTCTAGAATGACTAAGTGGCCTAGGAGGGTAGTTGTGTATAGAGTGAGTAACGTTGAGTGTCTTATGCAGGTACTTATTGAAAATGGGTGAAACTGAAGGAGATCAGGCTGGTTCTTCAGGGCAAGGGGATGCCAGAGAAGAGGCCCGAATCATGTTTCAAGGGATGTTTGAAGCAGCCATGAAAACTTTAAATGATCAGAGGCAAGGAGGAAAATAGGCACCTCTGAGATATGGGTTAGAACAGTTCCTGAAGATGAAACCAATGGGTTATGAAGGAGAACCAGAGGTAATAAAGGTAGAGAGGTGGATTGAATCGATGGAGAAAATATTTGATGTCTTGAGATGTACAGATGAAGAACAAGTCAGGTTTGCTACCTATAAACTGAGTGGAGCTGCTGAGCACTAGTGGAGAGCTTTGAAAACAAATTGGGATGAGAATCATGTACCCTATACTTGGGAGAATTTTATGAAGAAATTCAAGGAACATTTCATTCCTCGGGTGGATCAAGACAAGAAGGAAATGGAGTTTCTTAACTTGGAGCAGAATACTATGTCTGTGGCTCAGTATACATCCAAATTCATGGAGTTATCCAGGTACTGTACTCACTTGGTGGCAACTGAGGAAAGGAAGGCAACTAGATTTGTAAAGGGTTTGAGAACTGTGATTCGAAGTCAACTAGTATCCCACAAGTTGCAAGATTTTCAAGATGCTGTTGATAGAGCATATCAGGTGGAGCATGATATAGAAGAGCATAAGAGGAAAATTGAATTGGCAGGTACAGGAAGGCAAGGAAGACCTCAACCACAGCGTGGTGATAATCGAGGAGGTTGGGGAACACCATCACAATTTAGAGGGCAACCGCAAGGACAATCAATTGTTAAGAATCAAGGTAGAAGAATATGTAATTACTCTCTGAAGGAAGGGCACACGGAAGAGCGATGTTGGAAAAAGCAAGGAAAGTGTTTGAATTGTGGTCAGCTTGGCCATTTTCAGAAGGATTGTCCAAGAGCAAGGATTGTACCATATGGGAGTGGAGCAGGATCATCTCAGGGTCAGAAGAGGGATGCCTCAGGGAAGCCTAAAGTGCAAGGTCGTGTTTTTGCTATCAATCAACAACAGGCTTCAAATTCTTCTAACGTGATAGGAGGCATAATTTCTGTGTCTAGTTTGAGGGCACGAGCACTTATAGACCCTGGCTCTTTGCATTCTTATGTGTCTGTGCATTTTGCTTCTCGATTGCATATTTCTTCTGAATCTCTACCTTATGTGTTAGAGGTGTCTACTCCTATAGGGGAGTGTTTGGTGACTAATAAGGTGTTACATGGCTGTGATGTGCATATTTGGGAGCATGTTTTATTTGCTGATTTAGTTGTTTTGCCATTACAAGATTTTGATATTATCTTGGGAATGGATTGGTTGAGTAAATACCATGCTTCAGTTGATTGTTATAAAAAGGTGTTACATTTTCTATTCCTGATGTGCCTGAATTTACTTTTGAGGCTGCTCCTTTGGGTAAAGGAATTCGTATTATTTCTTATGTGAAAGCTAGAAAGTTGTTGCATCGTGGTTGTACGGGGTATTTGGCTAGTATTTTTTATACTACTAAAAAGTTGCCTGAAGTAGAGGATGTTCATATTGTGAAAGAGTTTTCTGATGTGTTCTCTACTGAGTATTCTATGCCTCCTGATAGGGAGATCGAGTTTTGTATTGACTTACTTCCAGGTACTACACCGATATCTGAATCACCTTATAGAATGGCTCCAGATGAATTAAAGGAGTTGAAAGTTCAATTGCAAGAGTTGCTTGATAAGGGTTTCATTCGACCCAGTGTATCACCGTGGGGAGCTCCTGTGTTGTTTGTAAAGAAGAAAGATGGTTCCTTGAGACTATGCATCCACTATAGAAAACTGAATCAGGTGACTGTAAAGAACAAATATCCTTTGCCTCACATTGATGATTTATTTGATCAACTCTAAGGGTCAGTTGTCTTTTCGAAGCTTGATTTGAGGAGTGGGTATCATCAGTTGAAGATTCACTCAGAAGACATTCCTAAGACTGCTTTTCATAGTAGGTATGGTCATTATGAGTTTCTTGTTATGCCTTTCGGGTTAACAAACGCTCCAGCTGTTTTCATGGATATGATGAATCGAGTTTTCAAGCCTTATCTTGATTCTTTTGTGGTTGTGTTTATTGATGACATCCTTGTTTATTCTAAGTCTCAAGAAGAACATGAGAAACACTTGCGAATGGTTCTATCTATTCTTCGGGAGAAGCAGTTGTTTGCAAAATTCAGTAAGTGTGCTTTTTGGCTCGATGAAGTTTCTTTTCTGGGACATGTGGTTTCTAATAGAGGTATATCTGTTGATCCATCAAAAATTGAATCTATTGTGAATTGGAAGAGGCCAGAATCAGTTACAGAAATTCGAAGTTTCTTGGGGTTAGCTGGGTACTACAGAAGATTCATTGAAGGGTTTTCTAAGATTGCTACACCATTGAGTCAGTTGAGTCGAAAGAATGTGCCATATGTGTGGGATGACAAATGTTAAGTTAGTTTTGAAGAGTTAAAGAAGAGGTTGACCACCGCTCCTATTCTTGCACTGCCTAATGGGAATGATGACTTGGTGATTTATAGTGATGCTTCAAAAGAAGGCTTGAGGTGTGTTCTAATGCAAAGTGGGAAGGTAATTGCGTATGCTTCAAGGAAGTTAACTCCTAGTGAGCAGAATTATCCAACCCATGACATGGAGCTTGCAGCTATTTTTTTTGCTTTACACAAATGGAATCATTATCTATATGGAGCAAAGTTTGAGATTTTCACAGATCATCAGAGTTTGAAGTATCTTTTCTCCCAGAAAGAGTTGAATAATAGACAGCGTAGATGGATGGAGCTGTTGAAGGATTATGATTTCACCATTTCTTATCATCCAGGCAAGGAGAATGTGGTAGCTGATGCTATTAGCTGGAAGTCTTATGTAGCTTCATTGATGATACGGGAATGGAAGATGTTAGAAAATGCTCGAGATTGGTGTCTTTATGAGTCGAGGCATGGGGCTATATTTGCGAATATCATAGTATTGCCAACTTTAATTCAACAAATCAAGGATGCTCAGAAAGATGACCCCGAGTTA
This sequence comes from Campanula takesimana, assembly GCA_026119855.1. Taxonomy (NCBI): domain Eukaryota; kingdom Viridiplantae; phylum Streptophyta; class Magnoliopsida; order Asterales; family Campanulaceae; genus Campanula; species Campanula takesimana. Next base: position 919,687 of record JAOWBW010000418.1, on the reverse strand, counting down.
GTAAAGATTATAGGTAAAATCAAAGATAGCAGATTTGAAGACTTTTCTCTCAGTTCTGAAGGAGTATTGACTTTCAGAGGTAGATTGTGTGTTCCTAATGTTGATGGGATTAAACTTCAAGTTCTCGAGGAAGGCCATAAATCGAGGAGGAGGTATACTATTCATCCCGGAAGTACCAAAATGTACCAAGATTTGAAGCAATAGTTTTGGTGGAACAACATGAAGCGGGAGATAGCGGATTATGTGTCAAAGTGTTTGACTTGTCAACAAGTGAAAGCTGAACATCAAAGCCCCGCAGGTTTGCTTCAACCTTTAGAGATACCGGAATGGAAATGGGAACATGTTACTATAGATTTTGTGACAGGGTTACCTCGTACTCGGAGAAGGCATGATGCAGTTTGGGTGATTGTAGACAGATTGACAAAGTCTTCTCATTTCCTACCTATTGAGATTGGTTATTCGATGGAAACGCTTGCTACTTTATACATTAATGAGATAGTGAGGTTGCATGGAGTTCCTGTTAGCATTGTTCCTGATCGTGATCCTAGATTCACTTCTCGGTTTTGGCAAGCATTTCAGAAGGTTTTGGGTTCAAAATTGAGGTTCAGTACTGCTTTTCATCCTCAAACAGATGGCCAGTCAGAAAGAACCATTCAGATTCTTGAGGATATGTTGAGAGCTTGTTCAGTTGATTTTGCAGATTCTTGGGATATTCATTTGCCTCTCGTAGAATTTGCTTATAACAACAGTTTTCAGTTGAGTATTGGGATGGCTCCTTATGAATCATTGTATGGAAGAAAGTGTCGTTCACCTATTTGTTGGGATGAAGTTGGGGAAGCAAAGATTTGGGGTGTTAACATGGTTAATGACTCAGTTGAGAAGGTTAAGCTTATTCGGGATCGATTGACTACTGCCCAGAGTCGTCAAAAGAGTTATGCTGATCACCGGAGGTGAGACCTTGAGTTTGAAAAGGGTGACTTTGGGTTTTTGAAAGTTTCTCCAAAGGTGGGAATTAAAAGATATGGGAAGAAAGGCAATCTTGCTCCGAGGTTTGTTGGGCCTTTTGAGATTTTGGGAAGAGTTGGAGATCGAGCTTATCGTCTTGCGTTACCTCCTTCTCTTGACAAGATTCATAATGTGTTCCATGTTTCTATGCTTAGAAAGTATGTGTATGATCCTTCTCATGTGTTGTCTGAGATACCTGAAGATATTGAACCAAGTATGTCCTATGAGGAGCATCCAGTTCAGGTGATTGATTCTAAAGTTAAAGAATTGAGAACTAAGAGTATTCCTCTTGTTAGAGTTGTATGGAGGAACCATAATGTGGAAGAATCAACTTGGGAGCTTCGGGAGGAAATGGAAAGAAAGTATCCTTGGTTGTTTGATTCGTTTGGTAATTTATTCTAAAATTCAGGACGAATTTTCTTTAAGGGGGAGTGATTGTAACGACCCCAAAAACCCGTCCCTATTTATTTTATATTTTTGGGGATTTTAATTTGACATTATATGTGCATTTTATGTGTTGCATCATATTTTATGATTTGCATATCTTACTTGATTAATTGTGTTATTTATTTAGTTAGTAGTAATAATGATTAAAGGAGTTAAATGATTAAGTTGAAACTTTAGGGTCCTTGTTGAAAATATAAGTTAAGGGGCTTAAGTGTTGAAATTGAAAGTCTAGTGACTAAAGTTGGAAAATGGGTAAAAAAATCTAATATAACATGTTTATCTTTCTCTCCCTCTGCATAGTCATTTCTCCCAGAACATTTCTTCCTCGTTTCTCCTAGGGTTAAGAAAGAAAAGGTAAGTTCAACCTATTTCGATTTAATTCTTTTTATTTACTTATCCGTTTTAAAAACTAATTATATAAAAATGATCAGGGCGTTGAATAGGTCATTTCTACCCGAACAAAACTTATTTCAGCGATACTTTTTTCCGAAATAGGTAAGTTACTAATTCCCCTTTAAATATTAAAATGGTCATATATGTTATACTTGATACTTGTGATTGTTATTTTTGTGATTTGGATAATATTTGTGATACTTGTAATATTGGGACAAAGTGATTATTTGGTATGGTTGGTTTTGATGGGTTGAAAGGTTGAGTTGTGTAGCCAAGTTGTGTTACAAGCGTTTTAGTAATGTAAGTACTATACTTTTGGGACGGTGAAACGAAGGGAGTAAAATTAGCAAGTTTAGGGCCTGGCGGGTGTGTTGGGCGGCCCCCCAAATAGGGCGTGTGGCCACACACTTATCTGGAAGGTTTTTATCTTGGGGCAGAGTGTTTTGGGCGGCCTCACAGGCTAGTTTAGGCGACCGCCCAGGGTTGCTGAAAAATGGAGTTGTTCCATTTCAAGTGATTTAAAGTTCAAGCATAGTCTAGGTCTTAGGTGATATCCTAGAGTACCTAGAGGGTTGTTGTGGAACACCCTAGTGTTTGAAATTGGTTTCTTTGTGAACAAATGTGTTATGGAATGGGAATAAGTGTTACATGGGGTATTGTTGAACATCTTTTGATGTGTGTTGGATTGGTTCATCTTTGTGATGTGTTTGGCTTGATCCACTACTTTGGAATCATTGCCCCTGGTTGTTGTTTAAGCAAGTATTCATTACTATGCTTGTTTGGAAGTCCAGCTGGTACTTGTTGTAAAGTCGGGCAGTGGTAGGGATTATAATGGCACACGAGCCAAGTTCATTGTAAGGCTTCTACCATTTGGTTTCCCATTTTTAACCCCCTTCCTTGGGCCACGGATTGGGTCTGGGCTAGCTCTCCCTTGTGTGAGTTTAGTCACCGTTTGGTTTATGACTATGTGTCATTTTCCCCCTCTTGTTGTTGTTGTTGTTGTTTTGGTTCATGAACCGGTTTCAGCCCTTTGGTGCTGCTCAGTTGATACCTCTCAGATGGTTATATGTTTGATTCGAGAACCTTGGCTCAGTATCCACGTATGAGTGTCTATTTCCGCCTTATGTGTGGTATGATGAGTTGGTCGTTATTTCCAACCGGTATGGGACGGTTGGCGATAGGGAGCCTCTCATGTTATGTGCTATGTGGATGTTTATTGACATTGTTCAATTTCGAGTATCATTTCAGCATGTAACGTAGTTGCATTTTAGTAGCTTACTGAGATTCATTCTCACCCTTATTTGTTTACTGTTTTAGATAAAGGAGAGCCCAGGGGATAGGTCACTGCACAAGGGAGGACGTCGAGGTGGTTATTTTGGGTAAGACATTTTGGGAAAGTAAGTTTGGTATGAAAAGGCTACATTATGTAAATGTATAACCTTTTGGGTAGTGTACCCATGACTTCATCTTGGTATCACCTATTTTTGGAACATGTTGGTGAGTTGTAAATTTGTAAGTAAAGTGTGTAAGCCTTATGGCTAAGTACTTTGGATTGTGAAAGTTTGTTGTGTGGAAATGAAATCAAGTTTCAAGTAAATGTGATTGGTTATATGAAACTTTTATGAAAGTACATTTCGAAAAATTTTCCGAAAATGTTTTATGACGTCTTTTGTGCGTGTCCCGAGCGTGGGGCCAAGTAGGACCACGGGTACGGGGCGCGACACTAGCCTTGTCGGATACTCAATAACTTTGATGAAGCCCACACTGAGAAGCTTCTCTATCTCTTCTTTGACTTGTAAACCCGACATGTCTTTGTATGACCATGCAAATACATCCACGAACTCTCTGAGCAGTGTAGTCAATCTGTCTTTCTCTTCCCCTTTTAAGTTGCTTACGATCTTGGTTTCTTTCAGCTCCTCATCGGTACCCAGATTAACAACATGCAGCTCTTCGTCAGCCCCTGGACCATTTTCACCACGACTACGGACCTATTGAGCAAGTTCATTTAAGTATGTTGCGTTTTCGTGGTCTATTTCATCATTATTTGAATCGTTATTAACTAGTTCATTAAATTCATTATTAGTTAATTCATCATTCATGATGTTTGCAATCTCGAGGTACTCAGAAAGATCAAATTTTTCATTAGCAAAGAAAGGGAACACATGCTCGACTATTGCCTCCATATCCTATTGAGTGAGGATGTTGGAAACACTCTCGGACTCGAAAGTGAATGTTAACAAGTCTTCATTTGTAGCTTTGCGCGGTATGCAATCCATTTTCTTGATCAGGAAATCCTCGGATACCACGGGCCCCTTCGTTGAATACAGTTGTTGCTCGGCTTGATTTCACTGATAGGCTCGCTTCCCTTGTCGGTGCCGTCGGAGATGGCATTGGCTTGGCACTCGTCCATGATGGTAAATTCTTCGAACATGGAGGCTAGATTAGTTAACTCTTCCCCCACGGTATCTCTTTCTCGGATTCTATAGTCACTTTCTTGCCCCACCATTCTCGGGGTGACATAGGAGTTGGTTCTTCTTCGGATTTCTGAATCTCACAGTCGGAAAAAATTTTGAGACCGGGTTTTCTGATGCCCTTAATGTTGATCCATGGCTCGGGAAAGATTACGTACGGGATGTCTTACCCCTGGCGGACAAAGTAGCCATTTAGTGTTTTGCGATAAGGCCGTAAGTTAGGAATTTCATAGTGACGACCTTCTCTGCGAGCTCGGGCCTTTTCATTCTTGACGGCTTGCTCATATTTCATGTCGTCTTCGGATGGTTTGTATCTTAATCCGAACTTGTTCTTGACAAAAGGGACCTCCACGGGTTGCATTCTCCCTTGTTGGTATTTCCCTAGGCCTAAACTGGGAAAGTTGTTCATATTCCTCATCATGCGGAGGACTTTGTGATTGCCGAGGGTCCATGATCCGTTTCCCCCTTCTTTGTCGATGGCGTTGATTGAGACGCTGGAGAGGGTGGAGTCTTCTAAACCATGCTGAACTTGGTGAACGGGTTCCCTATTTCTGTGAATAGTGACATTTTCTGCCATGACGGTTACTATCTTATCCCCATTTCTGAACTTGACACACTGATGGAGATTCAAAGGGACGGCATTAGAACTGTGTATCCATGGTCGGCCCAAGAGCAAGTTGAATGAGGAGGGGACATCGAGCACTTGAAACGGGATGGACATAATCATACTCCCAAACTCAATGTCTATTTCCACCATACCTATGACTGTGCGGGCAGTGCTGTCGTAGCCTCGGATCACTTGAGTAGAAGGCCTTAGATCTGAACTCTTAAGCCCCAGTATGCCCATTATTCGGCCAGGCATTAAGTTGAGTGCGGAGCCACCGTCGACCAAGACTCTTGTAATAGGTCTCCCCCTTGCCCTTACTTTGAGATAGATGGCCTCATTGTGATTGGACCCAAATGGTGGAAGGTCCATATCGGCAAAAGTGATGACATTTCCAAAATGTATGTGGCCTATCATTGCAGTAAGGACATCGGGAGTTGTATCGGGAGAGATTGATGTGTCGTCGAGATTGCTGATGACAAGATCTCGATGTTTCTTTGAAGATGTAATGAAGTCCCAAATGGATATATTGGCTTGAGTCTTCTTGAGTTGTGTTAATAAAGGATCTTCGGGAGTGTCGCTGCAGAACCAATGGGCATTGACGTTATGGACTACATCAGAATTGCAATTCTTCTGCCTCTTTATACGACGACTCAAGACTACTACGCGCCTCTACTAGTAGATGAGTTCTTTTCATCTGTAGAAATCATAGAGACTGTTTCTGAAGTTAATGGGCACATTTACTACAGAGTTCATGCTACAGTTCATGATGTGGCAGTCATAATTTCTTATGGCACCATCAGGAATGTACTTGAATTTGAGACGACAGGACCTCAGAGTGTTTCAGGGTGCACAATGATTTACGTGCAGGCAGCACAGGATCTTATGGCGCATAATTACCTGAATGTTCCCACTCTCCAAAATAACATCAAGTCTGTGGAAATCAGAGATGGTGGATATTTGTTAACTCACATCGCGAATCTAGTGGATACTTCTATAGTGTTCAAGACAGGGAACATGAACAGATTTACAGTGGAGTAATGGGAGTATACGGTGGCAATAATGGGTCGAGCTAAACTCAACTGGCCTCAAGTGTTGATGAAAACACTTATGGAGCAGATTGGGAAATACAACAAGAGTAAGAATAAGGGTAAAACGAAGTTCAAAACCCACTGCCGCATATTGACCAAAATTTTCTTATCTTACCCAGACTTGGCGCGCATCCTCACTGGAAATGATGATCACAAGTCAGATGAGGTCCCAATTTTTGGTAAGGCAAACTTGGTTTTAAAGAGGCGCGGGAAGCGCATTGCTAAGCGCGCGCCCAGGGTTCGTGGAGAAGACTTAGTTGATGAAGACACTGAATCTGATGAGGCAGCAGCAGGAGTAGAAGATGGTGCAGAAGCTACACCTCAACCAGGCGCAGAAACTGGAGTCCAACCTGGCGCTGTTACTGGCACTGAAGAAGATAGAGGAAAAGGGATTGTTGATGAAGAGGGATTGAATGAGGTTGGAAGGGCTGAGTTAAGAAGAGTTCAACGTGGCCATGCACCCCGAGATCTATCTGGTGGCACGATTGACTTTATTGAGCGTGGCGGCCGACCACCAAAGTGCCCCAGAACAGACAAGGATACTGACAAGGATCTAAAGCGCGCTCAGGAAGCCAGCAGGATTGAAGCGCAAAGAAAAAGAGATGAAGACTATCAACTCAAACAAGCTGCTGCTTTAGCTCAAAAGAAGAGGCAAAAGGGTGCAGGCTCTAGCGCAGATGTTCATCGTGCGCCTGTTCCTTCTGTGCCTCTTCCTCCTCGTGCGCTGCCCTCTACTCAAGGACCACTAACTACTGCAGCTACTAAGGTAACTATTGCGCCTCGCCCATTTTTCAAGCCAGTTGTGCCAACACCAACTCCAACTCCAACTCCAGCACCTGCTAAACTCACCCATCAACAACAAGAAGTCAGAGATAGGATATCTTTTGAGTTATTTGGTGATCTAGGAGAGAACAAGTTCAGGGGAGCAAGAGCCTCTAAAAAGGCGCAAAACAGTTCCGGTGCCTCTGGCTCTTACGCCTCCCCCTCCTACTGAAGTTCCCACCACTTCATTTGACTCCCTGACCAGACATATGCTAGAAGATGCATTTGGTGAGTCAAGTGCTGAGTATACTCCAATTTCTCCTACACGCACGGTTGTTCCCTCACCTGCCAGACGCACTACTGCAGCGCCCCAATCTACTCATGCGCCTCCTCCACCAACTCCTGATATGAGTTTGGTTATTTCAATCCTCCAGCAACTTCATCAAAGGAAATTTCGTATTGAATCCCAATTAGAACTTCAAGCTTCAATGATTGCGAATCAGGCTGATGAGATTGCTGCCATTAAGGGGGAGATAACTCGCATCGGCAGTGATATTAGGGACAAACACTTCTTGACTCCTCAGCAATGGAATGACGTGATAGATCAGATGAATAGTTTGTTTCAAGCCACTCTTACTTCTCTCCATGAGAAAATTGATGGAGGCATTAAACTCAACGACAGCCAAGAATTTCTTGATGCTATAAAAGAAGTAGAGTCTGGCGTTACTTCAGACATTAGAAGACTGTTCGAGATGGTGGCTGGGGATAGTCAGAAATTGTTGAGTGTGGTTCACAAATTGAAGGAAGTCAAGGATGAGCTTGAAATCCTAGGAGTAACTGCTATGGCGCAGTACCCAAGGCGCATGTTACTCCAGCGCCCCCTCTGAGCATAGACTCTGGCGCGCCATTTGACTTCAGTGCCTTTCTTTTAAAGATCGATATTTTGAAGGAACTGATTGTCACTCATTTCAGCGCAGCGCATTCTAGCACAGATAGGTGCACTGAAAGAGTTTCTGCTGATATCATCTCAGCGAAAACTGCAGTTGAAGCGAACTTACAAGTGTTAGCTGAAAACTTCTCTCAACAGCAGGCGATAACTAAGAGGTCCATTGATGAGTACCAAACTATTAATGATGGCAATTTGCTCTATATCAGAGATGGAGTTTCTGATACTTTTTCAGTAGTCAACAGATCCTATCATCTTACAAAGCAAATCTCTCACTCAGTGAGTAAAATTGAAGAAGGATTGAAGGAAGACTCTCCAGCGCCTCCTAACCCTTAGTTCTTTCTTTGATTGTAAGTTGTTAGAAAAAAAATTTGATGTTAGAAACTTTTAGTGCTTAAATGTTTTAGCACCTTTTGATTTTGTTCTGTTGAATACTTGTAATCGTCAACTCTTATATTTCAAGTATTAATGAGAACAATGCATCACGTTTATCTCAAACCTTGTTCATTCAAACTTATTGTTTGTAGAGCAATGAATGTTTTGTTTAAAATCATATGCATCATATTTGAACTATTTCATATTTTCATGCATTGAGTTTAAACTTTGTTTAAACACATTTCAAAACTAAAACTCATATACTTTTGAATGTGTTAAACTGTTGTTTCTATCTTTCCATTTGAAATGATCTATCTTTAGTGGAATAGAAAAGAAATCTATATCTTGGACTAGTGTGTGCATTAACTTGAGACATGATTTACCAATTTCATTTATTTGGACATGTTGTTATCAAGTATAATGTTTGTCCCTGATATAGTAGGTAATGGAATCAATCAAATAGGGGGAGATTGTTGGGTATGCCCACTTATATCTCAGTTTTCAATGTATAGGATGATTAGATTTGATTGATCCATCACCTAAGTTTTATTTCGTGGACTTTAGACCCATATGTAAGAAGTATTTATACTTTATTTTTTAGATAGTCCATTTGAATATAATAGGCTTAAGAATAGGGCAAGGATATCAAGATTTAAGAAAATCAAGATTGAACATCACTACGCGCCTATCTCATTGCGCATCTGCGCCTATCTGGCATGCGCTTGGTTATGCGCCCAATGGCTCAATTTGCCTCATTGATGTGTTTCAACACTTAGAAGATTTTCTGAAGACTTGAAGACTTAAAGAAATTCAAACAACGCCAAAGATCCAACGGTGGTTAAATAACACGTATGCACTCAGATTTGAGGACACCTGTCCACAACGGTCATATTATTGTTATGTGTCTAACGGCTATAAAAGGACACGTGCTCCACTCAACGAGATCCAGCACATCTGTCCTTTATCTTATCCACAAAGGATTTCCAAATGCTAGTTTTTAAAGCTCACCTATAAATACCCCATAACTTCAAACGTTTGAAGTTGCTAAGTTGCTCTGAATTTCTCTCTCAAGTATTTGTTGTTTGAAGTTGCTAAGTTGCTCTGAATTTCTCTCTCAAGTATTTGTTGAAGATTTGAAGATTTCTCATTGAATTCCCAGATTTCTCAAGAACACCTTCATACCTTCTTACTTAGCCCAGATCCTCAAACAAAAACACTTTAGTTTTCTTGTGCTCTCAATCTCATAGATCCAAAGAGTCTTGATACTAAGAACACACACGCACCTCTTTAAGTTTGATCATTTAGATCTTTCTTTAAGAGATACACCGGTTTTGTCTAGGATTTGTTCTTTCATAGATTATAGATATTTGAGTTAGTATTGAGCTCAATCGTTGTAACTTGTAACACTCACTCATATTATAAGATCTTCATTAGGAATCCAAGACTAACCATCTTGGTAGAGGACGTAGATCATTTCCCGATCGAACCTCTCCAAATAGCGAGTATTTACTTATTGTCATTTACTTTTAATTTTATATCTTATCTTACTATTTGCTTATTTATTCATTGTAGATTGATTGGATTGAATTGTGTTGTGTTTGTTTCTCATTTGCCTTAGTTTCACCTTTCACTCACTTTGAGCAAAAATACTTAGAATGTGTGTGCGCCCCCTTTATCATACTTTGCGCCTATTCATTGTAGATTGATTGGATTGAAGGGTTTCACCATTTTTCCCTGGGGCATCTCAACCAGTGAGGCTATAGTGGCCAAAGCATCGGCGAAGCGGTTCTTGTCTCTCGGCAAATAGTTGAATGTGATGTCTTGAAATTGTTCAACCAATTCCTCGAGGTGTCGACCGTACTGCTGGAGGGTCGGCTCTTGGATTTGCCATTTACCCGATGTTTGATTGATAAGGAGCAGGGAGTCACCGAATACTTCTAGTTCTATGACATTTCTTTCTAGAGCTGCTTCTAGCCCCGCTATGCATGCCTTATACTCGACAATGTTGTTGGTAGCTTCGAATTCAAGACGGATGGCAATTGGAGTGTAGATGTCCTTTGGATCGACAAGCAACATTCCTATCCCATAACCGTGTTTATTTGCGGCGCCATCGAAAAAGAGTTGCCACTTATTTTCCTCAGTTGTAGTGCAAACCAAGTGCTCGTCGGGAAACTGTAAGTCCTCCCCCTTCACTTCGTCACACGGAAATTCAGCAAGCTGATCACTGAATACTTTCCCCCTGATGGATTTGAGTGTGACGTAAGTGATGTCATAACCGGCAAGCATGAAGTACCATTTGGCTATCCTTGTCCACATGAAAGGCTTCTCGAAGATGTAGCGGAGCGGGTCCACTTTTGCTACTAGCTTGATCGGAAAGGCTTCCATGTAATGTTTGAGCTTTTGAGTAACCCAAACCAGTGCTGCACATGACTTCTCCAAAGCGGAGTAATTCTTTTCACCTCCTTGAAATCGGCGACTGACAAAATAAATGGCATTCTCCTTTGTGGAGTCTCGTTGCTCTTGTGCTAGCATAGCCCCTAGGGCTTCATCGTTCACTGTGAGATAGAGCAAGAGAGGCTTCTCTTTGTGAGGTGGAACCAAAACTGGAGGACATGTCAAATAGTGCTTGACTTGGTCGAAAGCTTCTTGGCAAGCGTCGGTGCATTCTAGAGCCACATTCTTCTTGAGTATCTTTAAGATTGGCTCGTACATGGAAGTGAGCTGGTGCACAAACCAACTTATGTACTGAAGTCTGCCCACGAAACCTTTGATTTCTTTCTGTGTCTTGGGAGGTGGCATGTCAATGATCGCCTTGATTTTTGAGGGATCTGCTTCAATACCCCTTTCTGTGACCATGTAGCCAAGAACTTTTCCTCGGATAACCCCAAAAGTGTACTTTGCGGGGTTGAGCCTCATCTTGTGTTGATGCAGTCTTTCAAAGAACTTGCGGAGGTCGATCAAGTGTTGACCGTCAGTCCCTTTGGAATGAATGATCATGTCGTCCACATAGACCTCAATTTCCTTGTGAATCATGTCATAGAACAAGTCTGTCACGGCCCTTTGATAAGAAGCCCCAGCGTTCCTTAACCCAAACGGCATGACTGTGTAGTAAAAGGTGCCCCACGGTGTTGTGAAAGTAGTATTATGTTGATCCTCCTCGGCCATGAAAATCTGATTGTACCCAGCAAAACCATCCACAAATGAGCGGACCTCATAAGCAGCAGTGGAGTTGACTAGCATGTCGATGTTGGGTAGTGGAAAGTCATCCTTTGGAGAAGCTTTGTTCAAATCCCAGAAATCTACATAAACACTGACCTTACCTTTCGGACTGTGACCACATTAGCGAGCCATGTCGGATATTCAATAACTTTGATGAAGCCCACACTGAGAAGCTTCTCTATCTCTTTCTTGACTTATAGAGACCATTCTGGCTTGATCTTTCTGAGCTTTTGCTTGACTGGCTTGGCGTCGTCTCTGATCAGAATTCTGTGTTCAGCGACCTTTCTGTCCAAACTCGGCATGTCTTTATATGACCATGCGAATACATCCACGAACTCTCTGAGCAGTGCAGTAATTCTGTCTTTCTCGTCCCCCTTGAAGAAGCTTTCGATCTTGGTTTCTTTCGTCTCTTTGTCGGTACCCAGATTATCAACATGCAATTCTTCGTCAGCCCCTGGACCATTTTTACCACGACTACGGACCTGTTGAGCAAGTTCATTTAAGTATGTTGTGTTTTCGTAGTCTATTTCATCATTATTTGAATCGTTATTTACTAGTTCATTAGATTCGTTATTAGTTAATTCATCATTCATGATGTTTGCAATCTCAGGGTACTCGGAAAGGTCAAATTTTTCATTAACAAAGAAAGGGAACACACGCTCGGCTATGGCCTCCATATCCTCTTGGGTGAGGGTCTCGGAAACACTCTCGGACTCGAAAGTGAATGTGAATACGTCTTCCTTTGTGACCTTGCGCGGAATGCAACCCATCTTTTTGACCAAGAATTCTTTGGATACCACGGGTCCCTTCGTAGAATACCACTTCTTGATCGGCTTGGCTGGATCTCGCTAATAGTCTCCCTTCTCGTGTCGATATCGTAGATGGCATTGACTTGTCACTCATCCATGATTGCAAGTTCCTCGAACATGGAGGCTAAATCTGTCAATTCCTCCCCCACGGCAATCTCTGTCTCGGACTCTATGGTCACTTTCTTCCCCCACCATTCATGGGGTGACATGGGAGTTGGTTCCTTTTCGGACTTCTGGATCTCACAATCGGCAAATATCTCAAGACCAGGCTTTCTGATGCCCTTGCTGTTAACCCATGGCTCAAGAAAGATCATGTACGGAGCAGCTTCCCCTTGGCGAACGAAATAGCCGTTCAACGTCTTACGGTAAGGCCTTAGATTGGGAATCTCATAATGACGGCCTTCCCTACGAGCTCGGGCCTTTTCATTCTTGACGGCTTGCTCGTGTTTTAAGTCATCTTTGGAAGGATCATATTCCAAACCGAACTTGTTCTTAACGAAAGGAACCTCAATTGGTTGCATTCTCCCTTGTTGATATTTCCCTAGGCCTAAACCAGGGAAGTAGTTCATGTTCCTCATTATGCGGAGGACTTTGCGATTGCGAAGGGTCCATGACCCGCTTCCCCCTTCTTTGTCAATGGCGTTGATTGAGACGCCGGAGAGGGTAGAGTCTGCTAAACCATGCTGAATTTGGTGAATGGGTTCCCCTTTTCAGTGGATAGTGACGTTTTCTACCATAACGGTTACTATTTCATCCCCATTTCTGAACTTCACACACTGATGGAGAGTCGAAGGGACGGTGTTAGAACTGTGTATCCATGGGTGGCCCAACAATAAGTTGAACGAGGAAGGCACATCAAGCACTTGAAACGGGACGGACATGACCATGCTCCCAAACTCAATGTCTATTTCCACCATACCCATGACTGTACGGGCAGTGCTGTCGTAACCTCGGATCACTTGAGTAGAAGGCTTTAAATCTGAATTCTTAAGCCCCAGTATGCCCATGATTCGGCCGGGCATTAGGTTGAGTGCGGAACCACCGTCAACCAAGACTCTTGAAATAGATCTCCCCCTCACCTTGAGATAAATGGCCTCATTGTGGTCGGAACCAAATGGTGGGAAGGTCCATGTCAGCAAAGGTGATGCAATTGCCAAAATGAATGTGACCTATCATTGCCGTAAGGTCTTCGGGAGTTGTATCGGGAGAGATCGACGTGTCGTCGAGATTACTGATGACAAGATCTCGGTGTTTCTTTGAGGATGCGATGAAGTTCCAAATGGAGATGTTGGCTTGAGTTTTCTTGAGTTGAACCAATAAAGGGTCTTCGGGAGTATCGCGAGCTTTGCGGTCTTTAAGAAGAGGAGCTTGGTGCAGAAGTGGAGGGGTTGCTTGCTATGACTCGGCCGGATCGGGTTAGCATGTTGATGTTCCCATCTTGCTTCTTTTTCCTATTCTTTAGTACTTCCCTCATTACCTCATCATAAGTCACAACATAGCAAGAATTATCAATCTTATTCATAATATTGGAGCCCTCATTCACAATTGGGATTGAATGAGTGGTCTCCTCAAACTCTCCTACCTCTATTACATTGACATCACCCTCATTAGGAACTATGAATTCTTTTTTGTCTATGAGATCTTGGATGACGTTGCGGAGGACGAAGCATTCCTCGGTAGTGTGGCCGCTATGTTGGTGGTAGTCACAATGCTTGTGGTGAGCATGGTTGGGACGAAATGCCTTGGGTTTGTACCCTTGGAGAGGAGTAACTTCCCCTTTAGCTTTGAGAGCTTCAAAGGCCTCGGTGATAGTCATGCCATGGAGAGGAGTATAGACACGATCATCTTGAAACTTCTTGCCTTGTGGTGGAGGAACCCTTTTGTAATTCCCCTTTTCGGTAGTAACGGCATTAACTAAAGCCTCTTTAGTGGAGCTAGAGGCGGCCTTGTAACGGAGGGTAGGAGCACTTTTCTTGATTTCCCTAAGCAACTCATCTATTCGGATCCCCGCCTCATACATTTGAGAGAAATCGACATAGCAAGCCCCACTTAGGTGGGTGCGGAGATCAATATTTAGACACTTAAGAAAGATGTCCATTTGCTCCTTGGTGTTAGGTCTCTCGACAATTTCAGCAAGCTTGTCATTCCACCTTTTAGTGAAGTCAATAAAGGACTCGTTGTCCCTTTGAGTGGTGTTTTCAAGCTCTTTCTTGGTTGGCCGGTGGGTGGTGTTGCCTTGGTATTGAATCTTGAAGGCGAGCATGGCGGCATCCCAATCAAGATGGACTGTGAGCGGAAGAGTAGCATACCAATCCTTTGCCGCCCCCTCGAGAGTGAGAGGTAATCATTGTGCCATAACTTTCGGAGAGACCTTCTTTGGAACCATAGCCCATATGTAATTCTCGATGTGAGCCATGGGACAAGAGTTGCCCTTGAATTTGATGATTTCGGGCATTTTGAACTTGTCGGGGAGAGCGGCCATCGTGCTAATGAGAACGGAGGACTGATAAAGGATCGTGTCGGGACTTTTTCCCACGTTGAGGCCGTTGAAGCGTTGATCTATGTAAGCCATAATTGAATCAACCATCTTATGCTCATTGTTCTCGGTGCTCGGTTCCCCCACTTTCTTGGTACGGGCACTAACATAAGGGCTTTGAAACAGACCCTTAGTCCACTCGGACTCATCATTGTTCTCTTTGTCTTTACCACTCGAAAGCTTGGTGAGCTTCTCTTTCATTAGCTCCATCTCGGCCTCGTGGTCCTCCCTTTGATTGTCAAAGTGGGATTACCAACGATCATCCTTATTTTGGGCCTCCTTATTAAGAGTGGAGACTTGGTCTTGGAGCACTTGAACCATAGCTGAAAGTTGTTCGAGAGACATGGTGTTGCTGCTGCCGGTCATGGTTGCTGTCGGAGCTGTTGGAGTAATCACTTCACGGACTAACCGATTCGCTGAATCCCGGTAGACTCTGTAAGTACCGATTGAACCTATATTGCAGAAGAGGCCCTTGTCAGTCTTGAGTAACACTTTCGGTCCATGAAGAGGCTTAGAGCACACATTGGGCACACGACTCAAAACCATATTAGAAAAGACTCTTTTTTTTGTTTTTAAATAAGTCGGAGGGACGGGTCCCTTTTGAGTTTCTAAGAAAATAATGGAATCGTCACACTAGTACATAGACCATCTCGCGGTCCCATATACTCATCGGATTCCATCACGCTTGTGAATCCTACACATGTCGGGATTAAACTAAATTAATGTAGTAAAGCATACATGCGGGGACGGATTTTTATTTTCGTCCATAATAATCACTTGGGGACGGAGTTTTATTTCGTCCATGATAACCACTTGGCATGTATGTTTTGAAGACATTAGTTTAGGGAAATCTCGACACATGAAAACCGACTTCAGTCACGGAGTGTTAGACCCTAACTAGAGTTGTGTTGGCTTGTGCTCGGCTAATGAGAGGCTTAAGGTCACCCCCGGCATGTAGTCATGAACTACGCCACGGGTTGAGGTTTACCGCTTCGAAAGAGTCAAAGTCGGGTGGAGCTTGAAACTTCCTATGACGGGCCTCGACGGGTTTGGGGTTATAAACTTGTGCGACTCGATAGTGAGCAATTTATAGGAGATTGTGCACGTAGTGTGAGGTCCAACATGTGACAAAGCATTTTTTTACTTTTATTTTTGAAAGAAAAGCAAATAAGCACATAATTACAACTTTCGAATCACCCGTGTGACCGATAAATCGAAACACAAAAGAAAAACAGTTAAGAGGTCCAAAACATTCCATGATGCAGGCAACTGTGCCCACACCCCAATCACTCTGCTCTGCTCTAAAACTGTCCCTGATCTGGAAAACCACCTAGAAGCGCGCGCCTCTGGCCTGTGTTGTGGGATGCGAGCGCATGGTGCAGTTTCTATGGGAGGCGCCCGCTTCTAGGCAAACCTGTTAGACTGTCAGACTTTGGACTCAGGGGATTGCCCTGGTCCTGAATGTTTATTGTAACCCCTGCAGAAATGATTAGTGTAGAAAAAAAAAGAAGAAGAACATGAAGAACATCAGGGAGCGGGCGACTCTGGTACTTGATGCGTGCCGCGCGCGCCTTAGGCCAAGAAGTCCAGAGGCGCACGCTTCCCCCATCAGGAACCAGAATGCCCAGAAAATGTAGTCTTTGATCAAGAACGCAAGTTTAACCCTCAAACACTCCCCAGCGGAGTCGCCACTGTAAATACCCCGGGAGAGCCCAATACTTGGCTAGAGCGGTGGATTGTCCTAAGATGTCTATTTGTGTTTTGATTTGTAGATTCGCCACCTATGTTTTAGAGGAACATAAGAAAAACCTAATGTTTATAGCCTATGTTTGATTACGAAAACAAAGATTCTTGTTTATGAGGTTCGTGGGTTAGGTTACGAGATGGGAAGTACTTAAACACCCATCTCGCCCAACTAAAGTTGGTCTTTCTTGATCAAAATCTACATGAATGATAAAATGTTCTTCTTATTCTTTAATGAAAGACGGGGGGGGGGGGGGGGTTGAAAGGTGTTTTGGAATGTTGGAAGATAACTCCTTGACTAGCTTCAATGAAGTGAAGTAGCCTTTGGTGTCATGTCCCAAAATGTTTGGGTGATTGCACTTTGATTAAAAATAAAAGAAAGAGAGGAGAGATGAAGTAGAAGAGATGAGAGGAAAGAATAGTCTTTACCTATGCTTCCAAGAACTTCAAAGAGTGACTCTTGAGAAATGCCTTGCAAGTATATTTTGCGTATAGTTTTGTTAGTGATCAAAAATATTCCTCCCTATTCAATGGTGAATTAGAGGTGTTTATATAGGTGAAGAAAGTGAGTTTTTGGTGCCAAAACCAAGTCAACAACATCAGTTTCCCGGGCAAATCCTGTTAAAAGGAGCAAGGGAGGGATTCTTGGACAGAAATCTGTAACTGACGCCCAGGTGCGCGCTCCTCCTGCCTTGGTGGCGGGATGCGTGCGCCTCTGGCCTTAAAGGATGGAAGCGCGCGCCTTGGAGATGGCAAAAATGACAGAATGGACTAGAAATTCAGCACTGTTATTAAGTTTGGTCCCTGGACTTAACGAAGTCAGTCAGGAACTTAACGGAAGTAACAGAAACTAATGAGAAACACTTAAAATAGGAAGAAACACAAAACCAAATGTGCAATCGGGGTGAGCGGTCCAAGGTGGGGTGTCTACACAATGCTACGCGTCCAATAGGCTCTCCGCTCCTCATCAACATTGTTTCAACACTTGGAAGATTTTCTGAGGATATGAAGACTTGACGAAATTCAAACTATGCCTAAGATCCCCGGTGGAAAAATAAAACGTATGCACCTAGATTTGTGGACACCTGTCCACAACGGTCATATTGATGTTATGTGTCTAACGGCTATACAAGGACAAGTGCTCCACTCAACGAGCTCCAGCACATCTGTCCTTATCTTATCCACAAGGGATTTCCAACGGCAGTTTTGGAGCTCACCTATAAATACCCTCATAACTTTAAACATTTGAAGTTGCTAAGTTGCTCTGAATTTCTCTCTCAAGTATTTGTTGAAGATTTGAAGATTGCTCATTGAATTCTCAGATTTCTCAAGAACACCTTCATACCTTCATACTTAGCTAAGATCA
>JAOWBW010000418.1:684593-901820 GCA_026119855.1 Campanula takesimana | reverse complement strand
ATTCAAAGACATAATTCCCCCACAACTATTGTTAGATCCTGCATCATGTCTGTTGAAAGGAACATCGAAGTTGCAAATGAAGCTATTACCCAAGGTTCGAGACAACTCTCCACACCAATACTGATCTCAATGAGCAAGCGCTCCATTTCGAGACCATCCTCAACGAGCAAGCAACCCTCTTCCGGACTGCTCTCGACCAACAAGAAGCATACTTGAGACTGTCCTCCTCAAGCAAGTCGACCGCTTTCAAAAGAGATGGGCAAGGCTTTAAAGGACACAGAGAAGCGCCTTCTACTCTGATATTTATTGCATTTATGATACCTCGTCAGAGTGGGGCGAGTTCTCCCTCTTGCTCAATTTCAACACCCGTACGCTCCTCAAAAGTATTGGGCCATCACAGATTTCCCCCGTTGGGATGCCTCCTAAGACTACTCATCAACGACAGGTACCGGTACCTTAAACCACCTCAAAGACAGTTCGGAAGGACGAACGCGAGTACAATGAATTGGGTATGCGTTAGCCAACCTCTTCAAAAGTCTAGTTCAAGCCGGCAAGTTGTCTCCTTTGTCAACTATGAACCAAGTAGGGTGAAGCAAGGCTTGGATCCCTCCAAACACTGCCAATACCACCATACATTGGGCATGACACGAAGATTGCCTCCAATTGAGGAGAAAAAGATTCAAAGCCTCATTGACAGCGGAGCCATCACCCGCCAACGGAATACATGGCATTGGGCAAGAGAGGAAAATTGGGCTACTCCTTTAAATAAAAAAAGGAAAAGGGTCATTCAGTCTTCGTAGGTTCTAGAGTGTCCTTATTCAAAAGTCCACCTTGGACGATTTTGTTTCTTTAAGTAAAAGTCCACCCTGGACTAGTCGGTTTAAGTCTTTTAGTTCTAATAAAAGGGTCTTTATTCTTTTCTTTTCTCTCTAGACTTGAGACATAAGCTTGCATATATCAATTTCATGAAATTTGTCTTATTCACCATTTAGGTGATTGCTATATCTTTATATGATGAATTAATCTTAATCTTACTCATTAATGACAACTCATTAAAAGGTAAAATGGACCCACAAACCATTCACATAACTAAGTAAACGATTAATCCCAAAATAACAAATGCTTCGATCAATTGGGGATGAACGGATCACTTTCTCTTCTCTCTACATTCTATCTAACCCGTACACTCTCTTATACACTCACCCTTGTACACACTTCATGTACACTCTCTATATACACCTTCTCCCATACACTATCCTCATACGCCTCTCATCCCACCATTAGACCCATTTTATAAGGTTGTGACAAAAAGAAATGGGAATGCGGTGCTCATCATCAAATGACATCCATGCTGCCACAAATTAAAGGGTTGGTTTGTTCCCTTCATGAGTACTACATTGCCGTTACACTGGGGCTGTCCGTATTCCATCGCAAATGTAAGACAAGTGCACGAAGTCATTCATGCCATTAATTGGTGCACGTGATAATCCAATGGAGCTCTACCAGTGAAAATCAAGGGGCTAGGATGCCCGCCGCCAGCATAAAGGCCGCTTGAACTATAAGGAAGCTACCTCGCAATCGAGAGAGGCGAAAGCAAACTAGGGGCTTGTCTTGCCCAATGTTTTCATTACAAAATATAAAAAAAAAATATGGCGGCTAGGTTGAAACCCAAAAGGGCGACCTAGGCAAAAAAGTTAGAGCATTGCACAAAAAGAACCCGCTAGGTTGAAAACCCGAAAGGGCGGCCTAGGCAAAAAAATGGTGTGCACAAAGAGATAAAATAAAAAAGAAAAAGAAAAATAGAAGGGGCTATCACCATGGAAAAGTAAAAGTCCCATTTCTTTTCACCTCAAATGTTTCTATTTTCCTTTCTTTCCTTACAAAGTAGATAAACGGCAGCAACCCATGACAACTACGATGGAGCAATCCACTGCAACAACTACAAAGGAGTAATCCACCGCAATGAGCTACAAAGAACAACTCACCTCAAATGAAACCTCACACCCCTAAAAACTCAAAACCCAACTTCATCGTCAAACCGGGCAACCACTCAAAGCCAAAACATAACCTACCTTGGGCCAACTTTCTTTCTTTTCTTTCCTCCCACACATACCCACTGAAACCCGACACCATCGTCAAGCGGGTCATCCCCGAACTACACGGACTGAGCTCCTCACCTTGAGGAGAACGTTGGAAAACCTCCCGGTTCGGTCCAAAATATACACAACCCACCTCGAGCCAATTTTCTTTCTCTTTCTCTCTTCCCCTATATTTCTACTCCTGATTTCTTCACTCACAATTGATCAAAACATTTATTAATTTGAGGCTACTTGTTTACCAATTAAACCATAACTCATTAACTAATCAACGAGGTCCATTCTCGAGCAATCAAATGAGAATCTTGAATAAAACAATTTTCAAATGTCTCGACAAGTCTTCTGTTCTACAATCTAGGAAAGAGCTAAAACACTTACTTTCTGTCAAGCAGGGCTTTCTTCCTTTTATATACACTCAATTGTCCAAAGAGTCAAAATGCGAGTACTATCTCTCTCTCCCTCTCACTATCACCAAAATACCCCCGCATGTTTAAACAATTATTTTTCCTTTTTTGAGTCGACTGAATGATTTTCAAAAAAAAAAAAAAAAAAAGACACAAAAGAGATGCCCGCTAGATTGAAAACCCGAAAGGGGCGGTCTTAGGCAGAAAAAAGGGTGCGTCTTAAAGGAGGTAGGACCCCCACCCACTCTACACCCTTATCGAACTGGGGCTTCCCCAACAGAATGGGGTCGACTATGTGTTTTCTCGGAGAATACCGAGGTCCCAACAAGAATATACTTAGAAGAAGGGCATCCCTCATCATCAAGCTTGACGTAGAGTTCTCAAAGGAGGGAGGGTACCCGCTCACCAAATAGATAATCCCCAACGGAATGGGTTCGACTATGTGGTTTCCAGAGAATACCGAGGCGTCAACAAGGATACACTTAGAAGAAGGGCACCCCTCATCGTCAAACTCGGCAATGCGATGACCTATTTAGATTGATTAGAATCATAATTAATTATAAGGCATCTGTATAAGATCATAACACTTTCAAAAGTTTTCTCTTTCACGACACTTTGTTTATAAACCCGCACTCTCGGTCTCCACAAAATTTGTATAAACCTCCTCGGTCCACTCTGAGACCCATCTTTGTGATTCTTGAACCGACTCGTTCTTTCACCCTATTTCCTACACAATACGATACCCTTAGGTCCCAACCTACCTGGTTCAAAACCTTAGGTCCCAAGCCTAACCGGTCAGTCTTGCCTAAGTTACACCATAAACTCTCTAGGCCCCGAGCCTACCCGATCAGTCTTACCTAGGTCCCAAACCTACCCGGTGAGTCTTACCTAGGTTACATCATAACCTCTTAGCTCGACCTTCCGCAAGTTCATAGCATGACCCTTTCGGGCCTCAAACCGGTTCTACCCAAAACTTCAGACCTTAAACCAGTTAACCAAAGCCAAATCCTTAGGGTGACCCATTAGGTCCCGAACCTACCGGTCCCGAGCCTACCCGATCTCCTAGATCTCAAACCTACCAACACATACTCATCCTTACCGTCTAAGCAATAGCTCTCTTATCCTCCTAGGTCCAACCTCTTAGGTCTACTAGTCTAACCTGTTGAGCGATCCTTAGATCCCAAGACCACTCGAGTCTACCAATCGCCTATCTTTAAGTCTCTAGCATATCCGATCCACACATTAGGTCTCAACTCCTAAACCATTTAGATCACAAAACTGTCCACTCTCTAGGTCTATAACCTTAGACCTCTACCCTTTGGACTCTTTAATTCCAAGCCTACTTGGTCCGACTAAAAGCGACACATCTACGTCTCCCGACTCCGTCATGTCAAGCCATGACCCTACCACTCTTAAACCTACCAAGTACCAACCTAGTGTCACCCATTAGCCTCAAAAGACTTCCTAGTCTGACCTTCAACCCCTAAGGAATCTAAACCTACTTAATCCAAGCCGAGTCCAAACCTCGCCACCTACAAGGTCCACCTTGAAACTCCATGGATCTCAAACATCGCTCCCCCGACGAGTCCAAACCTTGAACCTGCTCAAAAACACATAGGATCTCCTGCGCACCGCGACATGCCTTAAGGATCTCAAAAACCCATCCGGTCAAGACTCTTGTCCTTAGCACTCTGGTCCCATCCCTAACCTACCTTCACAATTGCCAAACGAGCTTAGTCACACCGCATGACCTCTAAGACAAAATTAAGTCCTAAGCATACCCAATCCAACTTAGGCACCTATTGTTACTCGAGCAAAGTCTTGGACACTCAATCCCTTACCTAAAGCGCCAACATGGTCACATGTCCAGACCCATGTCTCGCACATGGCTCACACCTAGCACACCTTAGAGCCCAAACCCGACCATGCGTATTAGGTACTAGGATCATCCAATCCCAATCCATTGACCCTTGGCCGACCTCAAGCCTGCTTGGTCCTAATCCATAACGCGTTTTCTCTAGGACAAAAGACTTACCCGCTGGAAAGCCTTATGTCCTAACGCTACCCTGCCTAGCCTTCGATCTACTAGATCTCACGCCTACCATTCTATAGGCCCGGTCTCCTTAACACATGTCTGAGTCTTACCTTAGTTAAACCCTAGAACTTTAGCCTAGGTCTAATCTATCGAGCCTATCCAGCCACGAGGTATCAAGCTCATTTGCCCCAAACCCGCAACACTCTTAGACCTCAAACTTGCTCGGTCTAAACCAAAGACAAACCTTCAAATGCTTTCGGGCTCCAAACCCTAGCCTTAAACCTAGGGAAACACATTCTCTAAACCCTAGCCTCAAGCCTAGGTAGTCATATCATTCTCTCTGAACCCTAGCCTCAAGCCTAGGTAATTACATCCTTTCAAACCCTAGCCTAAAGCCTAGGAAGTTACATCCTTCTTAAACCCTAGCCTTGATCCTAGGTAGCTACACCCTTCCTAAACCCTAGCCTTGATCCTAGTAGTCAACAATCCTCTCTAAACCCTAGCCTTAAGCTAGGAAACCACAACATCCCCTTTAACCCTAGCCCAAATTCTAGGGAATTTCCAAAGCCCCGTATGCAACATCATTTCCAAATTCCCGAAACCCTAGTCTCGAAACCTAAGAAATTTACAATCTCAATCTGTTATTGAACCCTAGTCCAAAACCTAGGATATAATGCCATGTCCAAAACTCAATCAACCCTAGCCTCAAGCCTAGGAAGCCGCATTTCTCTAAACCCTAGCCTCGAGCCTAGGTAGTCGCACTCGCTCCAAAACCCTAGCCTCAAGCTTAGGTAGTCGCATTCGCTCTAAACCCTAGCCTCGAGCCTAGGTAGTCGCATTCGCTCCAAACCCTAGCCTCAAGCTTAGGTAGTCGCACTCTTTCTAAACCCTAGCCTCGAGCCTAGGTAGTCGCATTCGCTCTAAAACCCTAGCCTCAAGCTAGGTAGTCGCACTCTTCTAAACCCTAGCCTCGAGCCTAGGTAGTCGCATTCGCTCTAAACCCTAGCCTCGAGCCTAGGTAGTCGCATTCGCTCTAAACCCTAGCCTCGAGCCTAGGTAGTTCGCATTCGCTCTAAACCCTAGCCTCAAGCCTAGGTAGTCGCACTCTTTCTAAAACCCTAGCCTCAAGCCTAAGTAGAAATTATCCTCTTTAAACTCTATCATCAAGCCTAGGATTCAACATTCCCTTCAAACCCCAGTCCTAGATCTAGGAAACTCTTCACCTTAGTCTCAAAACGTAGGAGTTTACAGTCCTTAGCCTTAAAACCTAGCCTAAAGCCTAGGTTACCATGAACATTTCCAAGCCATAGTCACCAATCCCGAAAAAGGGTGAACCCTAACATCAAGCTTAGTGGACTTCCACAAAAGCAATCCCTCTTCCCAATGGTCCATGGTCTCAAGCCTAGAAGTCACAACCCTTTCAACTCCCAGCCTTAGGTCTAAAGCCAATGCCTTTGCAACCTCTGAACCTACCACAACTCAGCCTAGCCTCGAAGCCTAGGATACTTCTAAACCCTAGTCCCAAACCTAGGAGAGTCATGATCCTTAAACACTAGTTTCCAAACCCTTGTTCGAAAACCCTAACATCTAGAATTCTCAAACCTCAACCTCTCCAAACCTAGCCCCAAACCTAGGAATCTGCATTCTCTCTAAACCCTAGTCTCAAGCCTAGAAGCACCATCCTCTTTAACCCTAGCCCAAGTTCTAGGGAATTTCCAAAGCCCTGTGTGCAACATCCTTTCCAAATTCCCGAAGCCCTAGTCTCGAAACCTAGGAAATTTATAATCTCAATCCCCCGCTAGTCTTATGCCTAGGATACAATAGCCTTCCATATTCTCTCTGAAACCCTAGCCTCGATCCTAGGTAGCCGCATTCTCTCCAAACCCTAGCCCGTAAGCCTAGGAAACCCACATTGTATCCAAGACACAATCTCAAGTCTAAACAACCATAACATCTTTTGCATCCTTATCTCAAGGCTAAGAGTCTACCCATCCCCTTTCCTTAAAGCCTTAGGTCCTACCCTAAGCAACCAAGCAAAATGTCCCTTACCTAATACCTTCATCTTAATGGTTCGTAGCCTCATATTATGTATTCCTCCTAATTTAGGGTAAGCGGATCCCAAACATTACGCTTTCCGTGGTCGTCCTTTGCTCACCAAAGAGTCTTTACCTTGGCGACTCCCCGAGAGTCCATCACCTTTGCGACTCCCCAAGAGTCCATCACTTTTCGATTCCTTGAGAGTCTATCACCTTCATGACTCCTTGAGAGTTCATCCCGTTTGCGACTTAATAACGATCCATCATCTTTGCCTCCGCATGTAAAATCCAATTTTTGCCCCTGATCTTGTCTTTTAATTCATTCTAGGTGTTTTGACTGATGTTCGTTATCTTGGGTACGGGAAGCCTCTTAAAATTTCCATTCTTCACCGAATATTTGCTTAGGATCTGTATGATTGTAGAGACTTCGACGCCTCTATGACATACGTATCCTAGATCGATCGCGATTGGCAGAAGCCTCGGCGTTTCTGTTTGCGAGAGATCCAGCATCTATTATTTTAGCATTTCCTAATATTTGCTTAGGATCCGTATGATTGTAGAGACTTCAGCGCCTCTATGACATACGCATCCTAGATCGATCGTGATTGGCAGAAGCCTCGGCGTTTCTGTTTGCGAGAGATCCAGCATCTATTATTTAGCATTTCCTAATATTTGCTTAGGATCTGTATGATTGTAGAGACTTTCGGCGCCTCTATGACATACGCATCCTAGATCGATCGCGACTGGCAGAAGCCTCGGTGTTTCTGTTTGCGAGAGATCCAGTATCTATTATTTTAGCAGTCACCGAATATTTGCTTAGGATCCGTATGATTGTAGAGACTTTGGTGCCTCTATGACATACGCATCCTAGATCGATCGCGATTGGCAGAAGCCTCGGCGTTTCTGTTTGCGAGAGATCCATAATCTATTATTTTAGCATTTCCTAATATTTGCTTAGGATCCATATGATTGTAGAGACTTCGGCGCCTCTATGACATACGCATCCTAGATCGATCGCGATTGGCAGAAGCCTCGGCGTTTCTGTTTGCGAGAGATCCAGCATCTATATTTTAGCATTTCCTAATATTTGCTTCGGATCCGTATGATTGTAGAGACTTCGGCGCCTCTATGACATACGCATCCTAGATCGATCGCGATTGGCAGAAGCCTCGGCGTTTCTGTTTGCGAGAGATCCAGCATCTATTATTTTAGCATTTCCTAATATTTGCTTAGGATCCGTATGATTGTAGAGACTTCGGCGCCTCTATGACATACGCATCCTAGATCGATCGCGACTGGCAGAAGCATCGGTGTTTCTGTTTGCGAGAGATCCAGCATCTATATTTTAGCAGTCACCGAATATTTGCTTAAGATCCGTATGATTTGTAGAGACTTCGGTGCCTCTATGACATACGCATCCTAGATCGATTGCGATTGGCAGAAGCCTCGGCGTTTCTGTTTGCGAGAGATCCAGCATCTATTATTTTAGCATTTCCTAATATTGCTTAGGATCCGTATGATTGTAGAGACTTCGGCGCCTCTATGACATACGTATCCTAGATCGATCGCGACTGGCAGAAGCCTCGGCGTTTCTGTTTGCGAGAGATCCAGCATCTATTATTTTAGCAGTCACCGTATTTGCTTAGGATCCGTATGATTGTAGAGACTTCGGCGCCTCTATGACATACGCATCCTAAATCGATCGCGATTGGCAGAAGCCTCGGCGTTTCTTTGCGAGAGATCCGGCATCTATTATTTTAGCATTTCCTAATATTTGCTTAGGATTCATATGGTTGTAGAGACTTCGGCGCCTCTATGAACATACGCATCCTAGATCGATCGCGATTGACAGAAGCCTCGGCGTTTCTGTTTGCGAGAGATCCAGCATCTATTATTTTAGCATTTCCTAATATTTGCTTAGGATTCGTATGGTTGTAGAGACTTCGGCGCCTCTATGACATACGCATCCTAGAATCGATCGCGACTGGCAGAAGCCTCGGCGTTTCTGTTTGCGAGAGATCCAGCATCTATTATTTTTGCAGTTTCCTAATATTTGCTTAGGATTTGTATGATCGCAGAGACTTCGGCGCTCTATGACATACGCATCCAAGATCGATCGCGATTGGCAGAAGCCTCGGCGTTTTCTATTGCGAGAGATCTAGCATCTATTTTTGGCGGTCAGCAGAAGCCTCGGCGTTTCTGTTTGCGAGAGATCCAGCATCTATTATTAGGATTCGTATGGTTGCAGAGACCTCAGCGCCTCTATGACATACGCATCCTAGATCGATCGCGATTGGCAGAAGCCTCGGCGTTTCTGTTTGCGAGAGATCCAGCATCTATTATTAGGATTCGTATGGTTGTAGAGACTTCGGCGCCTCTATGACATACGCATCTTATATCGATCGTGATTGGCAGAAGCCTCGGCGTTTCTGCTGCGAGAGGTCCAGAGTCTATTACTTTAGCGCGATCGGCAGGGACCCTGGTGATCCTGATTGCGTTTAGCATTCCATCTTGGGGTTATTTAGACAACGTAGTCTTCATTTTTCCCAAATAACTTCATTGCTACGAATGTTCGTTCTTCATACAAGATAGTAGCCGTAGGTTTATTATCCGCAGCAGAAGTTCGATGTCTCGTCTTTCCCCAATATCTCTGAACTACGACCGGCTTGATTCCTCTGAGGATACGTAGGAAACCTGAAAAGGTTCATCCACCCGACCGACATGGTCATCTATCGTCCCAACAGGTGCATTTTCCCCAGCAGAAGACGATTGCTCCCCATCAGAGGACAATCATTCTCAATTTCCCAATCGGATTTGAACTACGTTTGGCTTGATTCCCCCCCGGATACATAGGTCGCCTGTCAAGGTTCAGCCGTTCCTTTACCTTTCATCTGTTTTGAAACTCATGTTTCAGACGGATCCTTCTTTTATCGTCGACCCCACATTGCCTTGCAAGAAGCGTCGCCGAGGGGCTACTGTTAGTACCCGACCTGAAAATGAGTTTATTAGGAGTTTCCCAAAAATACAAGGACTTTATAGGAATTAGAAACCTTGCAAAGATTTGTCCCGGATTCCCGAAATATCTCATTTATGACAAAAATCTATCAAAATAGGTAACAAATGGTTTCCTTAAAATCATGCAAAAAACCCTAGCTTGAAAATCACGTCAGCCTGCATCCTTGGCCACACGGCCAACCTTGCTGCGCATCGACCTTGGCCACGCGGCCACTCTTGTCGCCGTCTTCAGTCATGGCCAGGCGGCCACCCTTTGTCCCAGATGATCTCAGCCGTCAGATCTTCCCTTCAGTTTACTATATAAACCAATCCCAGCTCATTGGTTTAGGGATCGAATTTGAGAGCTCTTAATGGATGATTTAGCTCCCAAATCAAGTCATTCAAGCCTCCAAAAACACTCTCAAGAATCCCAAGAAGATCCAAGGTTATTTCTTGCCAACAAAAGGAGTGATAACGTTCAATATTCTTCTCTTGTTGTAATTTGACCCCGAACCCATTAAACATGCTTTTTCTCAATGTTTTGGCTATAATTAAAACGGCGTGGCGACTCTCATAATTTAATGTTACTATGAATATCTCAATTTCAAACACACGTATTCACAGATTGATATGAGCAAATAACACTGAACACTTCAATTCATTTGGGTACGGCCGTACACTATTATCAATCTCACTCATCGAGTGGCCAAGCAGATATCTCTTTTGAGAGAGGAACAAATCACATCTTGACTTATCATTCTTCCCTACAGGAATCCGATTATGCCGATCGTAACCTTTATAACTTCCCAGTTAGGGGTAGCATTTGAGTACGTCAAACATAATGTTCATCATGTAGAAGACTATGATAATCTCAGGTCTAAGGATAAATGATATAACTATTATGAGATTCAATATGACATTTGACCATGACATAAATCTCATAACGGGTCTATCCAGTACTTGTTCTCCAACATATACCCACAAGTTTAATCCACATCCTATGCGCTATAACCATCATATGATTATCCATTAAACTCATGCTAGCCCTTCATAAGTGCTAGGGACAATGATCATTATAATAAACATGCAAAAGATATAATAATCTGGTTTGTTATCTCTATAACAATGAAGCTATGATATAACGCATAGGCCTTTCTCAAGGGCCTAGGGCATAATATCCAAAAGATAGGGTCTCGTGTATAGTCTTAGTCGTTCCATTGAGCTTTCATTGTAATAGCATTAGGGAACTCTCGACTTGTACTCATTTCATATTATTATTAGTAAAGGTCTCGCCTTTTGAGGCATCCCTCAAGATATATAATTTATATATCTTGAGAAAATTTTCTGTGTTTTGATTCAGCTGCAAACTCTTTTCCGAAAATGTTTTATGCTCGAGTGTGTAAAGTGTTGCCAGAAGTGATATCGTTGTAGTGACAACACTTTGATATCACTCCCTTTCTGACTTAAGCCATTGACTTACTTTTTCAATGGCACCAGAGCTGGTTACTTGATATACTAAGTACTTCGATCCAGTGTGTCATGGCTTATGATCCAGCCAATCCCAATAAAAAAGCCTTCCTGTTCTTGATGGTTCGAATTACGCCTATTGGAAGATCTGCCTCCGTTCGTATATCAAATCAATTGATATCCGGGCTTGGCGATCTATTGTGAATGGTTATTCTGTCTCATTGTTACCGCCAGATGAAGATGGTGACGTTCAAGTCAAACCTGAATCCGGGGGGAGGACTAATGAGGAAAAACAACCTAGCTAGTTTTAATGAAAAGGCACTTAATGCCATTTATGAGTGGGTTGATATGCAACACCTCATCAAGCTTAGACTCGATCAAAAACCCAGAGGTACACCACTCTTCTCCTCATGTTTCTGATTCTAGTGATGAATCTGATTATGAGACTATTCGTGTAGAGGATAATAATGCTTTTCCTTTACCACACTTCTCTCTAGAATTTTTCAAAGACTCGGTTATGTCGTTTTGGCTAAAACATAGCAAAACCCCGTTTTGGGAAGAGAAAAATATAGATGAGATTGATTTAAAGAATAATGGTGTGTTCCAATCCTTGAGGACCGAAATTTTTGATTCCAAATACCCAAAGCCAAAGCCTTTGTTGACAAAATTGTGAGGAATTTTTATGCAAACTTGAGCCCTAATCTAGACAATGATCTCTCTCCCGAATTTGGTAAGGTTTTTGTTAGGGGTCGAGTGTATCTCTTTAACCTAGAAATCATTAACAAAGCCTTAGGTATGCCTAATATTATTATGGAGAGTTTCTATTGCAATAAAGATGTGATGGCCAAGTTCTTAACTCACAATGAAGTTCATGAGTGGCCAACCGATCCCAAAATCAAATTTCGCTTCTAAGCTTACTTCGCTTTATTCAGTTTTGCACAAACTTTACTTGTTTAACTGGCTCCCTTCCAAGAGTGATCAAAATCTGACCATGGAACAAGCCGAGTGTTGTATAATCTAGGGAAAAACAAACCTATCAATTTTGGAAATCTTTTGTTTAAACACCTTTCACTGGCCAAAGAGGAAAGACCCATCTTATTTCCCATATCCCTCCTTGATCTTTCGAGTGCTCACTTTCCAAAAACTCCCCATAGAAGCCTCTGATATTTTTTTCTTCTGGTCCGGTTTCTATGTTATGGATAATCAATTAAAGAGAGGAAATAGGTACAAAGATCTACCTTGGTCCAAACCGTCTCAAGCCTCAGGTTCCAGTTCTATTCCTACTAAGAGTACTCCCTCGCAAGCACAACCTTCTGCCCCAGATTTTACCTTCCCAATTCCTACAGGTACTGCTGGTGCTACCCCAAGTGTTGTCAACACTTCTGATAGCACTTCTGTATGATTCCAAAGGCAGATGTAATACAGGTTCTTCAAAGGATTATTGGGAATGTAGGGCATCAAGTACACTCCTGGATGAAAATTCATACAGATTTGCAGGCTTTTCTTGATCAGCTTTCTTCACAAACAGGGGGAGGAAATATTGCTGCCCAGGGTACTGCTGCAGGTGCTGGAGGCAATGATACTCAACAAGGAAATGAAGAGGACAAGGAGGAGGAGGAGGATTAAAACAGCGGGTTATGGTTCTGTTTCTTCTGAACCCTTTTATTTTGGAAATTGGGTGGTGATCAAAACAATTTTTATGTTAGTTGTTTAAAATTGTGGTGGTTGTCATTAAACACTTTTATTTGTTTTTGTTAGGTGGTTTGTTAAACAGTTGGATGGTTGGTAGAAGTGTGTTACACTTCGTTTTTGTTTGGATGTTTTGACCATGAACTATTTGGTCAATTAGTTTTAGTACTTGTTTTTAGTACTCGGTTTTAGTTAAAACCTTTTAAAGTCATTGATGTTTTCGGTTAACTCGCCTATTGAGGGGAAGTTAATTTTTCTGAGAAGACTTTATGTATATTCTAGTTGTGTGGCTAAATTTGTCTTGCAGGTCGCAGCATTATTTAGTTTGTGAAGAAATATACAATTAAGGGGGAGATTGTAAGTGCAGAATGTGGTGATACCACAAGTGCTGCCCACACTTTCCCAGTGATACCGACGGACTGTCTGGGTTATATTTGTATATTTGCTTCATAAATAATTGCTGGACTAATGTTTAATATTTGTGCAAGTATAGTATTTATGTTGGTCCATTGTTCAGGTATAACCTATGCTAGAATATTGCAAGGTAGTAAAAAGGAGTTATGGATAAATGAGATTTTATCCATAAACATGTGGGATATTCTCAACAATAAAAACATGAGCAATTGACCCATTCAAAGGCTGAATTGTTCAAGAGAAATGTACAAGGCGCAGGAGCATGGAGGTACAACACGGCAAAGCATTAACTTGGGCACAAAGGAAGTTTGTTCCTACAAAATAGGAAATGTGGAGATAATGCCCCCCAAGGCTCGGCCACTACTCCCACTCTCTCCCCACGTTTTTATGATCAACTCCAAGCCATGATGAGTATTCCCCAAGTATTTTTGAAGCCTATAAATAGAGAAGGAGGTGAAGCTTTGAAATGACAACACTTGAAGCAAGAACACACACTCCTCACAAGAAAAGTCTATACACTCCTTGGTTCCTTTAAACCCAATCCTCCCAAACCTTTTTCCATTCTTGTAATCGAGTATTATAAGTTTTCTTGGCTAGGATAGGGTCTCATGTATAGTCTTAGTCGTTCCATTGAGCTTTCATTGTAATAGCATTAGGGAACTCTCGGCCTTGTACTCATTTCATATTATTATTAGTAAAGGTCTCGCCTTTGAGGCATCCCTCAAGATATATAATTTATATATCTTGAGAAAAATAATTCTTGTGTTTTGATTCCGCTGCAAACTCTTTTCAGAAATTGTTTTCTGCTCGTGTGTGTAAAGTGTTGCTAGAAGTGATATCGTTGTAGTGACAACACCTTTGATATCACTTCCTTTTGACTTAAGGCATTGACTTTCTTTTTCAATTGGCACCAGATATGGTTACTTGATATACTAAGTACTACGATCCAGTGTGTCATGGCTTATGATCCAGCCAATCCCAATCAAAAAGGCTTCCTGTTCTTGATGGTTCGAATTATGCCTATTGGAAGATCCGCCTCCGTTCGTATATCAAATCAATTGATATCGGCTTGGCGATCTATTTTGAATGGTTATTCTGTCCCATTGTTACCGCCGGATGAAGATGGTGACGTTCAAGTCAAACCTGAATCCGAGTGGACTAATGATGAAAACAACCTAGCTAGTTTTAAAGAAAAGGCACTTAATGCCATTTATGAGTGGGCTGATATGCATATTTTTAAACTCATTCAAAATACTCCCACTGCTAGGAGGCATGGGATACTTACAATGATTTTGTGAAGGGGATGGTAGTGTGCGTGAAACTAAGCTTAGGAGGCTCACTAGCAAATTTGAAAGATTGAGGATGAGTGAAAATGAAAATATTACTTCATATTTTGAAAAACTTTTTGATATTGCTAATGAATGTCAAGTTTTGGGTGAACCTTTTACTAACAAACAACTTGTTTCAAAAGCAGTTAGAACTCTTCCTGAGCGCTTCAATATAAAAGTTTCATCTATTGAAGAGGCTCACAATCTTCCAACCATGGATATCAATACTTTGATGAGTATTTTGCAAAATTTCAAATTAAACATTTCTGATCAAAGTGATGCTATTAAAGGGAAAAGTGTTGCTTTGAAAATTAAACCCTCGATTTTTGAAAAAGATGAGGAAGAAGAGGTTTTCGAAGAAATTGATGAAAATGCTAGTGTTTCTTTACTTGCTAGAAAATATAACTCTATGTTAAGAAAATTTAACAAAGAAAATGTGCAGGTAAAAGCAAAGGAGCACCAAACCAATGTGTATGATTCGATGCCAAGGAGGTCACTCCCAACCACCCAGAAAGCAAACCCAATCCGAAGGGCATCCTCCGATCAGTCAAGCTCAAATCCCAATTATCTTGACTCTATTCAATGCCATACGTGTTCGGGATGGGGACACTATGCCAATGAATGCGCCAACAATCTGAGGAAGATGGGTAAGGGATTATGGGTGTCTCTCAGTGACAATGAAGAAGAAGGAGTGGACCATGCTCAAAACCCAGATGAGACTACCATGTTTGTCACTGTTTGTGACTCGGACACAGAAAGTGCTATCCCAAGTGATAACCCAAGTGGGGTAACACCTGTGAGAACACACAGCAGGTATAATGATTTCAATTTTACTAATGCTGTTGTTTTGTGGGGTCTATTAATCTGATTGCAGGAAGTTCTCAAGATGATGCTGAGATGAGTAAGGATGAACTCATAAGAGGATTAAGGAGTCTTTATGAGGACATTCTTGAAGAATACAAGAAGGAGCATAGCATGGTGCAATTCTTGACCAAAGAAAACTCAACAACTAAGGCTTAGCGTGTCTACTCTTGAAATCCAACTCACAAAGAAGGATGCTGAGCTGGAGAAAGTCAAAAAGAAATTGTCTCTAGCCGAAACCACACTCAAGAAACTCAGCACGGGGTCTACCAAACTGGATGAGTTCCTGATGTTAAGTAAACCTCTCAGGGCAGGTATTGGTTTTCAAAATTCTTTAGATAAGATCATTTCTTCTTTGTCTTTAGAAGATAATCAAACATGTTTTTTAAATGAACGTGGAAAGGATAATGATTTTTATTC
This sequence comes from Campanula takesimana, assembly GCA_026119855.1. Classification (NCBI taxonomy): domain Eukaryota; kingdom Viridiplantae; phylum Streptophyta; class Magnoliopsida; order Asterales; family Campanulaceae; genus Campanula; species Campanula takesimana. The sequence goes on along the minus strand of JAOWBW010000418.1, from coordinate 886,076 downwards.
TTTTAAAACCTCTGATAAAGGGAAATTGTGTACTTATTGTCACACTGCTGGACATTTTAAAAAAAATTATCATGCTTTTCTGAAAAGAAATCAGTCCGGTTCCTCAGTGTTACCTGAAGTGTTACCCACTACTTCTGATAACACTGCTTATCAGAAAAATAAAAAGCAAAGTAAGAAACAATGGAGACCTAAAAACAATCAAAGATGTGATGTTGTTTTTACTGCCTTAAGAACTAATGTTGAAGGTTCATGGTATTTTGATAGTGGGTGTTCATGTCACATGATGGGAACAAAATTGTTTTTAAAAGACTATGAATCTGTTCTTGGAGGTAATGTTACTTATGGTGGTGGAAGTAAGAGCAAGATAATAGGGAAAAGGAACACTAGATGTGTCCGGTTTCCCCGCCTTAAAAAATGTCTTACATGTAAATGGTCTTGTAGCTAATTTAATTAGTATAAGTCAACTTTGTGACGGCAATTTAGAGGTGAAATTCAACAAAAATACTGTGAAGTCTTTGATCGTTCTAACAAGTGTGTGATGTCAGGTACTAGATCAACCGACAATTGTTATTGTATTGAAAACAAACAGGTATGCAACTCCGTGAGAGTTGATGTCGCTACTTTGTGGCACCAAAAGTTAGGACACGCAAACTTCCGAAACATTGAAAAAATTGTTAAGCTGGTTCTATTCAAGGAGTTCCTAATCTGGATTTTAAAAACAAAATCATTTGTGAAGGTTGTCTTAAAGGCAAACAAACTCGTGTTGCTCACAGTGTGCCCAATACCATGAGCAGTACTCTGGAACAACACATTGTTTTCAATTTTTACATATGGATTTAATGGGTCCAGTTGAGGTTGATAGTTTGGGTGGTAAGAAATATTCTTTAGTAGTTGTAGATGATTTTTCTAGGTTCACGTGGATCTTTTTCTTGAAAGAAAAATCTGAGGCTTTTGAAAAGTTTAATATCTTACACTCAAAAATCAAAAACATGTTTTGTGCTTCTATTTCTCGTATAAGATCCGATCATGGTAAGAATTTGAAAAATGCTTCCTTTTCTTCTTTTGTGAGAAAATGGGAATCCACATGAATTTTCGGCACCAAAAACTCCTCAACAAAATGGGATTGCCGAAGAAAAAATCGGACTTTACTTGAATGGCCCGTGTAATGTTGTTTTCTAAACAAATTTCTAAAAGATTTTGGGCCGAAGCACTAAATACCTCTTGTCACACGGTAAATAGAGTTTTTCTTAAGACCCGGTACCACAATGACACCTTATGAGATTTTGAATGGCAAGAAGCCTAGAGTTGACTATTTTCATGTTTTGGGTGTGTATGTTACATTTTAAATGACCGGGATCAACTGAAAAAAAATTCGACTCTAAGAGTGATAAGGCAATTTTTCTTGGGTATGCTCAAAATAGTCGAGCATATAGGGTGTACAATCTAAGGTTGAAAACTATCCAAGAATCGGTTAACATTGCTTTTGATGACCTGTCGAGTATTGCAGGTGAAGGACCTCAGGAACCTCCCTTGACTCTGTTAGATGAACAAAATGATAACAGCGAAAATTGCAATTCTGTTGATGAAGCAGGTGCTGACCAAAGTGTTACCACTGTCGAGGCAACACTTCCGGTAACACCTGATTCCAGTACAGCTGCTAAAACAAAAGAAGAAAATCTAGACGGTGCAGAGGTTCATGAAGTTATAAGGAGAGATCCCCAAGCCAGAATAAGAAGGATCATCCTTCTACACAAGTGATAGGGGAGGTAAGTGAAGGAATTCAAACAAGAAACAATGAACCAATCAATTACCGGGAATGGTAAGGTATGTGTGTATGTCTACCACATATGCAAAGGTGAAGTACTCTTGATTTATTTCTACCTTAGAACATAAGAATATGATTGATGCTTTAAAATATAATTTTTGGATTCAAGCTATGCAAGAGGAGCTTGAACAATTTACCCGAAATAATGTTTGGACTTTAGTCCCCCGTCCCGCTAACACCAATGTTATTGAGACTAAATGGGATTTTCAAAACAAAAGTGATGAAACGGGTAACATTGTTCGTAACAAAGCTCGTCTTGTGGCTCAAGGCTACACACAAGTCGAAGGTATCGATTATGATGAGACCTTCGCACCTGTGGCTAGAATTGAGTCCATAAGACTTCTCTTAGCTATAGCTTGCTATCTTAAAATCACATTGCACCAAATGGATGTAAAAGGAGCATTTTTGAATGGGTATATTGATAAAGAAATCTATGTTGAACAACCTAAAGGTTTTAAAGACCCATTCAAACCACACCATGTTTATAAGCTTATCTAAGCCTTATATGGCTTGAAACAAGCTCCTCGAGCATGGTATGGTCTCTTAACTCAATTTCTGTTGGAATATGGTTTTGTTAGAGGAGAAGCCGATAGGACTTTGTTTATCTTAAGAAATGGTAAAACCCTTGTTATAGCTCAAATATATCTTGATGACATTGTTTTTGGCTCCACATCTGAAACGGATTTGAAAAAATTTGTGGATGCCATGTCTTCAACTTTTGAAATGAGTATTATAGGGGAACTAAACTTTTTCCTTGGTTTGCAGGTGAAACAATTGAATGAAGGTATCTTCATTTCACAAAGCAAGTATGCGAAAAGTTTGGTAACAAAGTTTGGGTTGGAGCATGCCAAGGCGTCTAAAGTACCAATGGGTTCTACACTGAAGTTGGGAAATGACCAAGTAGGGGAGGACGTGGATCCCACCTTATATTGCTCCATGATAGGTAGTCTCCTTTATCTTACCGCGAGTCATCCTGATTTAATGTTCAGTGTGTACGTATGCGCACGCTATCAAGCTATTCCTAAACTCTCTCATCTAAATGTTGTCAAAAAGATTGTCAAATATTTGTCAGGCACAAGTGATTTAGGAATATGGTTTTCTAAGGATACTAATACCAATCTTGTTGGTTTTAGTGATTCTGACTGGGCAGGTGATATGAATGATAGGAAAAGTACTAGTGGGGGGTGTTTCTTTTTGGTAATAATAACTTCGTTTCATGGTATAGTCGTAAACAAAACTGTGTGTCTCTTTCGACAGCCGAGTCCGAATATGTCGCGGCCGGTAGTTGTTGTTCCCAACTCATTTGGTTAAAACACATGTTAGACGACTATGGTCTTGATAGTAATATCTTGACCATGTATTGTGATAATCTAAGTGCTATAAACATTTCAAAAAACCCGGTTCAACATTCCGTACTAAACACATTGATATTCGTCACCATTTTCTAAGAGACTTGGTTGAAAAAGATTTGATTAACATAGAGCATATTGATACTAAGTATCAACTTGCTGACATTTTTACCAAGGCCCTTGACCATGAGAGATTTTCAAGTTTGAAAAGATCTCTTGGTCTTTGTATTTTTTAATCTGCTGTTTTTTAGTGTTACCCTGAGTGTTGTCAACACTTCTGGTAACACTGTAATAATAATAATAAAAAAAACAGATTTTTATTTTAAGTCTTCGCGGCGGCACATGTTGACCTTTTTGTTTCGGTAGGTTTATACTTTGTTAACATGTTTGTCAAATCCCCTTTGTACTCAAAAGTGACAAAGTCACTAATTTTTGTGATAACATAAAAGGCAAAAGGCAAAAAGCACTTATAATATTTCCTTAGTAACTCGTGGCACGGCGTTCGCTGCGACGATGCACTCTTGCCAAAAGGATATATTATATTGTGATTTCGTACTAAGTATTAGGAACATGGAGTTCGCTACTACAGTGTATCCTACTTGAAAGGTACAAATCACTAAAGTATTTTTTACACTTTATAAGGACTCGGAGCACGGAGCTCGTTACTACGATGCTATCTTGTAGATATTAAAGTGTAAACTATACTTATTTTTAAAGTGCTTGAAGATGAAGAACAAGCTTATTTTGTCTATCTTGTTAGATTTATTTTACCTCAAACACTTATAATTAAAAGGCTAGCTATGCCTCAAGTGTTTGAATTTGGGAAGCTTGTTTTTGCCTTAATTGCTTATTTAAAGAAGCCTAACAATTTGCCTCAAGTGTCTATAATGAGGATTGTTTTGCCTTATGTTTCATTAAAGTGAAAAGTTTTATCAAGGGGATAATTGACTTATATGTTTTCCAAAGTGTTACCATCATTGCCAATAACACTTTAGTATGTGCCACATTATTTTTTTATTATTTATTTTTGAAATTAATAATTAAATTTGGGGAGTCCGAAAGTCCCTTAAGTTTGGGAGTTTTTGACTTCAAAAAGGTTTTTATTAAATCTTTTTATTTGGTAAATCTAATTAGGTATAGATATTCCTAAAATTTTGGAGTCTAATTCAAATTGAATTTCAAAATTTATGGGATATATATTACCTATGCTGATTCCTTTTAAATAAATCTTGTATTTTCTTTTTCGTTTTTTTTTTTTTTTAAAAAAAAAGCTTTTTCGGAATAATGGCCGGTTGGTTTTAAAAATGAGGGAGAAGTGATAGAGTTAAACTCTAGCTAGAAAATAGGGGGAGATGATTGTTTTTAGGAATATGGAGAGTTATCTAAAATTAATTTTGGGTATCCATTTGCATACTTCCTAATTAAAACCCTAAATAAACCCTCCTCCCTCCTCAACTCGCCGATCTCATCCCTCGTCTCTCTCGGTTTATCAAACCCTAGAAATCCCTCTCCGAAATCCTTCCTTTTTTCTTCTCAAAATTCTCAATGGCATCTCCATCCAAACCATTTTCTGAGTCAATGGAAGTCTCTCCAAGTGAGGGTGAGGCTCGGTTTTTCTCTCCAATGGAGACATCACCGGTGACAACACCGGTGACATCACCGCCTTCCTTGGTGATTGTGGTGTCCGGTCCATCTCCTGTTCCAGTAGCCCAAGCTCCTCCCGCTGTGGCTCCTTCCCAACCGTCTGTTGCTCCCGCCAAGACCACCAAAAAGAAGAGGAAAGCCCCTTCTCAACCACCGGCAGCCCAAGCTTCAAAAAAGCGAACTTCCAGTCGGCTTAGGGCTATTTTCAACAAAGCCAACACCAACACCTCTTCTGATCCAGTCGAAGTCTCGGATGAAGATTCCCAAAGCTTGTCATCTCTACATGCTTCGGATGAGAACTACTCTGTGGAAAAATAAAATCCCGATGATGACTTTGATGATTGGGTGGATGAACAGGACAGTGAAACCCTAGCCGCTGCTACACAAAGGCTGGCCAAAAGAAAAGGTATACAGAGTGCTGACCCAAGTGTTGCCAGGAAGAGGACAGCACCTTCGGCAACACCTCATCAAGCTTAGACTCGATCAAAAACCCAGGAGGTGCACCACTCTTCTCCTCATGTTTCTGATTCTAGTGATGAATCTGATTATGAGACTATTCGTGTAGAGGATAATAATGCTTTTCCTTTACCGCACTTCTCTCTAGAATTTTTCAAAGACTCGGTTATGTCGTTTTGGCTAAAACATAGCAAAACCCCGTTTTGGGAAGAGAAAAATATAGATGAGATTGATTTAAAGAATAATGGTGTGTTCCAATTCCTTGAGGACCGAAAATTTTTGATTCCAAATACCCAAGCCAAAGCCTTTGTTGACAAAATTGTGAGGAATTTTTATGCAAACTTGAGCCCTAATCTAGACAATGATCTCTCTCCCGAATTTGGTAAGGTTTTTGTTAGGGGTCTAGTGTATCTCTTTAACCTAGAAATCATTAACAAAGCCTTAGGTATGCCTAATATTATTATGGAGAGTTTCTATTGCAATAAAGATGTGATGGCCAAGTTCTTAACTCACAATGAAGTTCGTGAGTGGCCAACCGATCCCAAAATCAAATTTCACGCTTCTAAGCTTACTTCGCTTTATTCAGTTTTGCACAAACTTTACTTGTTTAACTGGCTCCCTTCCAAGAGTGATCAAAATCTGACCATGGAACAAGCCCGAGTGTTGTATAAGCTAGGGAAAAACAAACCTATCAATTTTGGAAATCTTGTGTTTAAACACCTTTCCACTTGGCCAAAGAGGAAAGACCCATCTTATTTCCCATATCCCTCCTTGATCTTTCGAGTGCTCACTTTCCAAAAACTCCCCATAGAAGCCTCTGATATTTTTTCTTCTGGTCCCGGTTTCTATGTTATGGATAATCAATTAAAGAGAGGAAATAGGTACAAAGATCTACCTTGGTCCAAACCGTCTCAAGCCTCAGGTTCCAGTTCTATTCCTACTAAGAGTATTCCCTCGCAAGCACAACCTTCTGCCCCAGATTTTACCTTCCCAATTCCTACAGGTACTGCTGGTGCTACCCCAAGTGTTGTCAACACTTCTGATAGCACTTCTGTTATGATTCCAAAGGCAGATGTAATACAGGTTCTTCAAAGGATTATTGGGAATGTAGGGCATCAAGTACACTCCTGGATGAAAATTCATACAGATTTGCAGGCTTTTCTTGATCAGCTTTCTTCACAAACAGGGGAGGAAATATTGCTGCCCAGGGTACTGCTGCAGGTGCTGGAGGCAATGATACTCAACAAGGAAATGAAGAGGACGAGGAGGAGGAGGAGGAGGAGGATTAAAACAGCGGGTTATGGTTCTGTTTCTTCTGAACTCTTTTATTTTGGAAATTGGGTGGTGATCAAAACAATTTTTATGTTAGTTGTTTTAAAAATTTGTGGTGGTTGTCATTAAACACTTTTATTTGTTTTTGTTAGGTGGTTTGTTAAACAGTTGGATGGTTGGTAGAAGTGTGTTACACTTCGTTTTTGTTTGGATGTTTTGACCATGAACTATTTGGTCAATTAGTTTTAGTACTTTGTTTTTAGTACTCGGTTTTAGTTAAAACCTTTTTAAAGTCATTGATGTTTTCGGTTAACTCGCCTATTGAGGGGGAGTTAATTTTTGTGAGAAGACTTTATGTATATTCTAGTTGTGTGGCTAAATTTGTCTTGCAGGTCGCAGCATTATTTAGTTTGTGAAGAAATATACAATTAAGGGGGAGATTGTAAGTGCAGAATGTGGTGATACCACAAGTGCTGCCCACACTTTCCCAGTGATACCGACGGACTGTCTGGGTTATATTTGTATATTTGCTTCATAAATAATTACTGGACTAATGTTTAATATTTGTGCAAGTATAGTATTTATGTTGGTCCATTGTTCAGGTATAACCTATGCTAGAATATTGCAAGGTAGTTAAAAATGAGTTATGGATAAAATGAGATTTTATCCATAAACATGTGGGATATTCTCAACAATAAACACATGAGCAATTGACCCATTCAAAGGCTGAATTGTTCAAGAGAAATGTACAAGGCGCAGGAGCATGGAGGTACAACACGGCAAAGCATTAACTTGGGCACAAAGAAAGTTTGTTCCTACAAAATAGGAAATGTGGAGATAATGCCCCCCAAGGCTCGGCCACTACTCCCACTCTCTCCCCACGTTTTTGTGATCAACTCCAAGCCATAATGAGTATTCCCCAAGTATTTTTGAAGCCTATAAATAGAGAAGGAGGTGAAGCTTTGAAATGACAACACTTGAAGCAAGAACACACACTCCTCACAAGAAAAGTCTATACACTCCTTGGTTCCTTTAAACCCAATCCTCCCAAACCTTTTTCCATTCTTGTAATCGAGTATTATAAGTTTTTCTTGGCTAGGATAGGGTCTCATGTATAGTCTTAGTCGTTCCATTGAGCTTTCATTGTAATAGCATTAGGGAACTCTCGGCCTTGTACTCATTTCATATTATTATTAGTAAATGTCTCGCCTTTTGAGGCATCCCTCAAGATATATAATTTATATATCTTGAGAAAAATAATTCTTGTGTTTTGATTCCGCTGCAAACTCTTTTCAGAAATTGTTTTCTGCTCGTGTGTGTAAAGTGTTGCTAGAAGTGATATCGTTGTAGTGACAACACCTTTGATATCACTTCCTTTTGACTTAAGCCATTGACTTGCTTTTTCAATTGGCACCAGAGCTGGTTACTTGATATACTAAGTACTACAATCCAGTGTGTCATGGCTTATGATCCAGCCAATCCCAATCAAAAAAGGCTTCCTGTTCTTGATGGTTCGAATTATGCCTATTGGAAAATCCGCCTCCGTTCGTATATCAAATCAATTGATATCCGGGCTTGGCGATCTATTTTGAATGGTTATTCTGTCCCATTGTTACCGCCGGATGAAGATGGTGACGTTCAAGTCAAACCTAAATCCGAGTGGACTAATGATGAAAACAACCTAGCTAGTTTTAAAGAAAAGGCACTTAATGCCATTTATGAGTGGGCTGATATGCATATTTTTAAACTCATTCAAAATACTCCCACTGCTAAGGAGGCATGGGATACTTTACAATGATTTTGTGAAGGGGATGGTAGTGTGCGTGAAACTAAGCTTAGGAGGCTCACTAGCAAATTTGAAAGATTGAGGATGAGTGAAATGAAAATATTACTTCATATTTTGAAAAACTTTTTGATATTGCTAATGAATGTCAAGTTTGGGTGAACCTTTTACTAACAAACAACTTGTTTCAAAAGCAGTTAGAACTCTTCCTGAGCGCTTCAATATAAAAGTTTCATCTATTGAAGAGGCTCACAATTTTTCAACCATGGATATCAATACTTTGATGAGTATTTTGCAAAATTTCAAATTAAACATTTCTGATCAAAGTGATGCTATTAAAGGGAAAAGTGTTGCTTTGAAAATTAAACCCTCGATTTTTGAAAAAAGATGAGGATGCTGAGCTGGTGTAAGTCAAAAAGAAATTGTCTCTAGCCGAAACCACACTCAAGAAACTCAACACGGGGTCTACCAAACTGGATGAGTTCCTCATGTTAAGTAAACCTCTCAGGGCAGGTATTGGTTTTCAAAATTCTTTAGATAAGATCATTTCTTCTTGTCTTTAGAAGATAATCAAACATGTTTTTTAAATGAACGTGGAAAGGATAATGATTTTTATTCTTTTAAAACCTCTGATAAAGGGAAATTGTGTACTTATTGTCACACTGCTGGACATTTTAAAAAAATTGTCATGCTTTCTGAAAAGAAATCAGTCTGGTTCCTCAGTGTTACCTGAAGTGTTACCCACTACTTCTGATAACACTGCTTATCAGAAAAATAAAAAGCAAAGTAAGAAACAATGGAGACCTAAAAACAATCAAAGATGTGATGTTGTTTTTACTGCCTTAAGAACTAATGTTGAAGGTTCATGGTATTTTGATAGTGGGTGTTCATGTCACATGATGGGAACAAAATTGTTTTTAAAAGACTATGAATCTGTTCTTGGAGGTAATGTTACTTATGGTGGTGGAAGTAAGAGCAAGATAATAGGGAAAGGAACACTAGATGTGTCCGGTTTCCCCGCCTTAAAAAATGTCTTACATGTAAATGGTCTTGTAGCTAATTTAATTAGTATAAGTCAACTTTGTGACGGCAATTTAGAGGTGAAATTCAACAAAAATACTTGTGAAGTCTTTGATCGTTCTAACAAGTGTGTGATGTCAGGTACTAGATCAACCGACAATTGTTATTGTATTGAAAACAAACAGGTATGCAACTCCGTGAGAGTTGATGTCGCTACTTTGTGGCACCAAAAGTTAGGACACGCAAACTTCCGAAACATTGAAAAAATTGTTAAGCTTGGTTCTATTCAAGGAGTTCCTAATCTGGATTTTAAAAACAAAATCATTTGTGAAGGTTTTCTTAAAGGCAAACAAACTCGTGTTGCCCACAGTGCTGCCCAATACCATGAGCAGTACTCTGGAACAACACATTGTTTTCAATTTTTACATATGGATTTAATGGGTCCAGTTGAGGTTGATAGTTTGGGTGGTAAGAAATATTCTTTAGTAGTTGTAGATGATTTTTCTAGGTTCACGTGGATCTTTTTCTTGAAAGAAAAATCTGAGGCTTTTGAAAAGTTTAATATCTTACACTCAAAAATCAAAAACATGTTTTGTGCTTCTATTTCTCGTATAAGATCCGATCATGGTAAAGAATTTGAAAATGCTTCCTTTTCTTCCTTTTGTGAGAAAATGGGAATCCACCATGAATTTTCGGCACCCAAAACTCCTCAACAAAATGGGATTGCCGAAAGGAAAAATCGGACTTTACTTGAAATGGCCCGTGTAATGTTGTTTTCTAAACAAATTTCTAAAAGATTTTGGGCCGAAGCACTAAATACCGCTTGTCACACGGTAAATAGAGTTTTCTTAAGACCCGGTACCACAATGACACCTTATGAGATTTTGAATGGCAAGAAGCCTAGAGTTGACTATTTTTATTTTTGGGTGTGTATGTTACATTTTAAATGACCGGGATCAACTGAAAAAATTCGACTCTAAGAGTGATAAGGCAATTTTTCTTAGGTATGCTCAAAATAGTCGAGCATATAGGGTGTACAATCTAAGGTTGAAAACTATCCAAGAATCGGTTAACATTGCTTTTGATGACCTGTCGAGTATTGCAGGTGAAGGACCTCAGGAACCTCCCTTGACTCTGTTAGATGAACAAAATGATAACAGCGAAAATTGCAATTCTGTTGATGAAGCAGGTGCTGACCAAAGTGTTACCACTGTCGAGGCAACACTTCCGGTAACACCTGATTCCAGTACAGCTGCTAAAACAGAAGAAGAAAATCTAGACGGTGCAGAGGTTCATGAAGTTATAAGGAGAGATCCCCAAGCCAGAATAAGAAGGAATCATCCTTCTACACAAGTGATAGGGGCGTAAGTGAAGGAATTCAAACAAGAAGCAAAGAACCAATCAATTACCAGGAAATGGTAAGGTATGTGTGTATGTCTACCACATATGCAAAGGTGAAGTACTCTTGTTTTATTTCTACCTTAGAACCTAAGAATGTGATTGATTCTTTAAAAGATAATTTTTGGATTCAAGCTATGCAAGAGGAGCTTGAACAATTTACCCGAAATAATGTTTGGACATTAGTCCCCCGTCACGCTAACACCAATGCTATTGGGACTAAATGGATTTTCAAAAACAAAAGTGATGAAACGGGTAACATTGTTCATAACAAAGCTCGTCTTGTGGCTCAAGGCTACACACAAGTCGAAGGTATCGATTATGATAAGACCTTCGCACCTGTGGCTAGAAGAAATTAATAAGATAATTTTTATTATCAAGTCAAGAAAGATCTCACATTCAAGGGTCAAACACATAGTCACAAGATGAGCCAACCAATTGATCACAAGAGATAATCGTGCAAAGCATAAATGCACCAAGTATTATTCTTTAGGAGAAACGTCTTAATTGTTGGGGAATTGTGGTAAACTCGTGCAGTTCTTGCCCATACAATTCTGATAATGGTGAGAAACAACAACCATGCATACGAATAATATGAAAGTAATCAACAAGAAAAGAACACAATATTTGTTAACCCAGTTCTTCAACAACAATGACTACATCTGGAGGCACTGTCAAGACAGGATATTTCACTAATAGCATAATATGTGTCTGTTTACAATAAAGCCTACCACTCTATCTAGCAAGGACATAACCTCTCCATGTAAACGCTCCCATCACACATCTCACCCTAGACATGCTTCAACACATCCATGGAATGCCCCTAAGGGCACCCCCAATGGCTAGCACTCACTTGGCTCTCTTTGTGACTCACAGATTCTCTCTGGCTATTTTTCTCTCATGTGTGTACAATGTTTATTGCCATCACTTGGTTCATATAGGCAACACGTCCAAAACCTAAACTAAGTAGGATATCCGGAATAATTAAATTCTTAATTCCACTTAAACAAGGAATCCCAAGGAAAATTAAATTACAACCTAGTTAAACAAGGAATCCCATTAAATCCTTATATGACTCAAATTTAATTTCTTTTTCCTTGTAGGTTTTGTCTCCACAACCCAACATTATGTTGGAACATGGCTTGCAATACAAGTTATTTAAGACTTTCATAAATGAAGTCATTACTGTAACATTAATATAAAGTGTAGTTGATAATAATATGTGTAGAATTCCTGGATGTAATATTACCAATTTTTGATGGGCAAAGTGGTAATTTAACATCATTAAGCTTGAAAGGGTGTAGACGTGTAGTCCCTTGATGAAGTGTCACATTGTTCCTATTTAAAGACTCTTCCATCAAGCCTAGAACATACTACATTTACTTGATATCTCTCCTAAATTCTCCTCATATTATTGGAAGTACTTGAGAGATAAAGAAGACACTATCATTTAGAAGATCTTCATGTAAAGGATATTAGAATCCTTATATAATTACAATTGTATATTTCCTAGTGTTTATATTATTTACTTTCCTAATAGCATTGCTATTGTATAGTTTCCTTTTCCTTATGTAATTTAGAATAGTCTAGAATAGCTTGGAGAGTACTCCACCCTCTTGTATAAATACCCTACTCACATGATCAATAATACTTGAGTCATTCACACAATTATATTGAGTCTCTCATATCAATTATCTCTCTCCATGTATGATTGGCTGCGACTATCTCCTTCTCTAATCCTAGACATGGTATCAGAGCTATGATCCATGATGGGACTTCTTCGCCAAAACCCTAAGCTTCCACCACCCATCTTCAAACCCAATTTTAACTTTTTAACCTTAAACTAGCTTCCGCCACAACATCACCCCGGCAATACCAAATAGCCGAAACTTTTTTTTTCCACACGCTTATACCCACCGCCCAAGCCTTTCCCAGCTACCAATTTTTTGCTTTGCTTTGCTCCACCCATATTTCTTCTTCTCCTGCTCCCCCGTGTCAACCATCATATTGTTGACTGCACTCCCGGATTCACCGTCAAACAACCTGCTAATCAGGTTAACTACACCCACAAACACCAAAACCCAATTTTTTTTTTGTTTCCCCGACCACCCTCCTTTAACTCCTCTTCATTACTTTAATTTTTTTCCTGGCATCTCTGCCGCCTATCCCTGGCTTAACAGCCCTTTTACCTCAGCTTAACAGCCCTTTCTTTCTCGGCTTAACAGCCCTTTTTTCCGGCATCTCTGTCACCTCTCCTTATGGCCCTCAATATTTGGTGCCGCCCTAACCCCTGTAGCAATTTCCCACCAAGCTGCCCCAACCACACCTTCCCCAAACCGCACCTTCCCCAAAACCGAAAACCCAAACCTCCATTTTTTTTTTTGGAACCACCTTCGTCTGCAGTTCCATGTGTACCACCAGCATTTGCCGCTCATCACCAACTAGTTTTCCTAGTATGTTACACCAAAACCCACGCCAACCCTCTTTACCATGTTTGGTGCCGCCCTTAACCTTGTAGCACCTCAAACTGAACCTACCAACCCACATGCCCGGTCGAACAAAACCCCTCCACCCATCTCGCGACGTTAATGCCTCCACCCGTCTTGCGATGTAAAAGCCCGAATCTGTCTTGCGACGTTAATGCCTCCACCCGTCTCGCGACGTTAATGCCTCCACCTGTCTCACGACGTTAATGCCTTACCCCGTATCGCGACGTTAAAGTCTTACCTCGTCTCACGACGTAAAAGCCTGTACCCGTCTCGCGATGTAAAAGCCTTACTCCGTCCCGCGACGTAAAAGCCTTACCTCGTTACAACGCAAAATTCATAAACCCAACTTGTACAAATGTAAAGATTATGGTAACATCATCCACAACCGGGATCACGTCAACTCAACTCGCTTCATCAACCCGGTTCATCTCATTACTTTCAAGATTGGACTCTCCTATTGGATGTCCATCTTGCGGGGGCATGTAAAGGATATTAGAATCCTTCTATAATTACAATTGTATATTTCCTAGTGTTTATATTATTTACTTTCCTAATAGCATTGCTATTGTATAGTTTCCTTTTCCTTATGTAATTTAGAATAGTCTAGAATAGCTTGGAGAGTACTCCACCCTCTTGTATAAATACCCTACTCATATGATCAATAATACTTGAGTCATTCACACAATTATATTTGAGTCTCTCATATCAATTATCTCTCTCCATGTATGATTGGCTCCAACTATCTCCTTCTCTAATCCTTGACACTTCATCCCCTTAATCTTTCTTCTTCTTCTTATTCTCCCTACAACATCAAAGATGGATTCATCAAGTATACGCTTCCGCCTTCATCTTCTTCCTCAAATCTTATTCTAAAAGTGAGTGTGGCATTCAGGCTTAATATTGTTCTAACAATTGGTATCAGAGCCCCGCTCATTTTTTGTTTAAGTTTGAGTTCTTTTTGGAAAAGCTTTGTGCTTTTAATTTTGATTCATTTTTCCTGTTGAATCATAAAGATTTGATGTTGATTAGGGACTCTAATTCATTCATAGAGTACTGATAATCATCATATGAATTTAAGAAATGGTTTGAAAGTTTTTGTTCATTAAACTCAATGGTTCAAGTTTGACTATCCCTTCATAACATGGTTTTATGTTTTAGTGCATACCATGTGGATCTACTCACTTGATTCCATTAATTTTAAAAGCAAGATTATCCTAAATAGTGTGGTTTTATGTTTTAAGTACATAACATGCGGATCTACTTGCTTGGTCAAACACTTTTGTGTCAAAATAAATAATTGCTGAAAAACCCTTGCTCGGCCGAGCACTTCCCTTGACTCGGTCGAGCACTATAATTTTTCATGAATCGGTGCATTTGGAAAAAGCACTGCTCGGCAGAGCACCACCCTTGACTCGGCCGAGCACTGTTGCATCAGATTACAAAGTTTTTGGAAAAGGCTTGCTCAGCCGAGTCAAGGGAGGTGCTCGGCCGAGCACTAAGTGTGACAAAAAAAATTGACTTTCTGAGCAATAACATACATTTTCAAGCCTTAATCTTGATTAATTATATGCTTAAACAATTTTATTTATTATTTAAATAATATTATCACCAAAGTGATTAACGTTATTTAAATCCAAAATTGTTAAAGTGTTGAATGTATGAGTTAATATGTGAATGACTTGAATTTTCCAAAGAAGATCTTGACATTTGACTAAACTTGTGCATTCATGTGTGTAAGTACCCCAATCTGAATTTGACCTACCTTAGAGGAATTCTTGGTACCATTTAGGGATAAACCAATGGGCCAGGACCTCACTAGGACAAACCTGATATTCCAGGACTGAACTGGAATTAAACTTAGAAAAATCCAGAAGCTCGCCAAGTCGAGTCGTACGGATGGTTTGGGTGCATGAGGTCCCTAGCCGTACGGCTATGTTGGGAACCCTCAGTCCCTATAAATTGAACCCCATGCTGATCATTTCAGGGGGGAGAAAACGTTTTGTGTGTAGAAACTCTGCCAGTTTGAGAGCATACACAAACTTGAGTGAAAAGAGAGGAAGTTAGGCCATAACCATCATAGGTGAAGCATCCTTCTCCCCATCTTCTTCTTCATCTCAAACTATTTTATTGTTGTTCATATTATTGCTCATTTTTGTGTTATTTATTATTATTCTTGCAAGTCTTGTCCATTTCAAGCATTATATATATTATTATGCAAGTCTTGTCCATCTCAAGCACTATATATATATATATATATATATATATATATATATATATATATATTACACAAGTCTTGTCTTCTCAAGCTATATATTATGGTTATATATGTATATTGGAACCAAATCATGACGTGATTCAAGGTTCCCTTCATGCCTAGTGTGTGATTATGGGGTAAAACCTAAGGATGATCATGATTTGTTAAATTTTATGTTTATTTTGTTCTTGTTTGGCCATGAGAGTCATGATTGGGTGATAAAGTTTCAATCTTTATCATCCCAACCATGTCCTA
The DNA here is from genome assembly GCA_026119855.1 of Campanula takesimana. NCBI lineage: Eukaryota > Viridiplantae > Streptophyta > Magnoliopsida > Asterales > Campanulaceae > Campanula > Campanula takesimana. The sequence goes on along the minus strand of JAOWBW010000418.1, from coordinate 870,331 downwards.
GCCATAAAATCATCAAGTGAAAGACATAAAGATCCAATCTTTATGTCATATTATTGTCCCTAAAGGTTTAATCTTGCTTAATAAGTCCATTTTAATGGCAAAGTTTCAATCTTTACTCATCAAATGGTCATTTTGGCCCAAAGAGCATGTTCATCACCTTTCTCAAAATTTCCCCAATGATTGTCTTGATCACACCCAAAACCTTTGTTTTTGGTGTCTAATTTGTGATCAAATAACATAGGGATGATCAAACTCATGTTTTTGCTAAAGAAAATAACTGAAAGATAATCATCCCAGTCCAGTTTCAGCAAGAACACTCTGTTATACCTGAAACTGGACAGTTTTCTGGTAAACTGTCAAAAACCCCTGGAATGCTCTCCCTAGCCGTACGGCTACTTTGGCCAGGGAGTGCATTTTCCAGTTTTGCCCATTTTCTGTTAAACTGTTTGCAAAATAACCCTTTTCTGTTAAATAATTAACCATTTTCGTTTAAAGGTCGGTTTGTCCCTTTTTTGAAATACACACACACACACATGCACTTTGTTAACTAACGTTAGGGAGACTCGGTCCCATCCGAGGCGGCTTGGGTGACGTAAAACTCTTCCCAAGGCGTAACCTGACCTCCGAACTAATAGAATCTCTAACCTTTCCATTTGTTGGGTTAAATAATTAACAAATGTGGCGACTCCGTTATATTTTGCATGACAACCGTGTTTGGCGTTTCGCCCCCATACTCGTCGCGTTTCCGCGTGGGGCAGGATCCTAACAGTGGCGACTCCTCTGGGGAGTAAAGTGTTTGCAAACTTCTCTTTAGAAGCTTTGAGGACACTTTTGTGTGGGTCAAACTCCCGTCCCCCGTTTTCGTTAACTTTTGTGTTTGTTTTGTGTGTGCTGTGTTTCTGTTTGAATCTTCTGGAGTGGAAACTGTTCTGGAAATGCAATAAACTGGGGCTTGATGATCAGAAGTTGAAAAACGGCAAAAAAAATAATTGCCAGGATGATATAGCCGTACGGCTATGTTGGGCAGGGAACATAATACTTCAAAATTTAACAATTTTGTGCAGAGCAGAAACATTCTGTGTCCCTTTTGCTTCTGCTTATCCAGGTTCCAAATTTACAGATTTATTTGTGCACATAACCTTCTTCTTTTCTAGCCAAAACTTGGTTTTTAAAGCTTGGATATGCACAAGTCTTTTTGGACATAAAATTGGGTTTTCAAACCTCCTTGTGCATAACCCCTTTTATAAAGATTTTCTTTTTGAGTCCTTTTGTTGTGCACAACTTGCAAATGGTTTTCAAAAGGGTTGTCTCTTATGAGGTTTTGATTTCAAAGAATTCTTTGGTTGAGCACAATTTGTTGTATATACAAGTTTTGGCTTTGTTTGTTCATGTGATTCTTTGTTTGATTGCTTGTGTAAATAGCTTATTCCTGCTTGTTCATTTTGTTGATTCATGCTTGTTCATATGTTTATTATACATTTCTCATGATGTTAAAACAAATCGAAAATCTCTATTTTGACTCAAAAGAGAACATAGAATGGCTTCACACTACGCGCACTTGACCTTGCACGTTCCAAATGCCCTTTAAACCCGAGATGGATGCCACGATGAAGCTTGATTGGTTCTCTTGTGCCCTTCAATGCGCGCACAGATCAATTCCACCTCCCCTTCCGAGCCGAGTCAACCACACATGTCTGTGACACACAATTACCGTGACCTTGGTTGGTTTTTGGTCTAGCTCACGTTACCACATCCCTAATACATGTCCAAGATTAATTGTGGCCAAGTTAATGCCCGAGTTACGACTCCTTGATGAAATGCAAGCGTGGCCTAACCAGCCTTTAACTCGTGCGTTAATTATGACCCAATTGGCCGAAGTCATGTATTATGGATAGGGTGGCACTGTGTTGTCAAGCCCTAATGAATGGTCCATACTAATCATCCTTAAGCCCATGGATAAGATTCGAGAGCCCTCATCAAAGATGAGGTTATGCTGGAAGTCCCTTAAGTCCCTAAGACGAATCTCGATCTTAACCGGGGCTTAATCATGATTGGAATGGTTCGCGCATTGGGGGTCTTGCAATGCACTAGACCCTAGGTTCGTTTATTTTGGTCGGTGGAAGCCGCTTGCCCTATAGGACCCTCGCCCGGGACGGTCCGTCCTTGGGAGTGTGCAAGGCAGGTGAAAAACGAGTGGTCTATAGGCGTAGTGATGGCCTCCACTGATCCAAGACATAGAATAGTTGCGAAAAAGAAGAGAAATCTTTTCCAACCAGTTAGGGATAATACATGTTTTAAGTAAACAGGAACAATAAATGTTGAGCCTTTGAACTGTGCCCTAACGTTTGTTCATGTGACAAAGCTGCCTAAGAATGATCAAAAGAATAAACAGAAATTCGTTTTCTGAAAGCAAAAATTGCTAAATTCATCAAATGTATGGCTTGGGCCTCCCCCCCCCCCCTAAAAAGGGTCAAACTTGTTTTCTCTTTTGAGTCAATGTTCGTTCGTGTCAATTTCCGCCTTACTCAAAGCATGGATTTTCAAAAATCCTTTCACGGTACCCTTACGGCTCGTCGGTCCTTTGTATCATAGGAAGCAATGGAAAGCAAGTCCCAAGTGATTGAGGTAGATATCCGGTTGGATGAACAGGCCCGGTTGGATGGCAGGGTGAAACTCCTAGAAAGGACGGTGAACACGATGAGGGATCATATACGAAAGTCGGAGGTCGATCGCAATGAAGCGATCAAGGTGGTTCAACAGCTCCGAAAGGAGATCAAGGAGGTACTCCATAAAAAGGTCGAGGAGCTATAGGAAGAAGGTGGTAAGAGACTCAGGAAAGACCTTGAGGAAAAGTACGATTGCCGGTACGAGCTCCTGCATAGCCGAGCGGAATTGACGGACGAATTAGAAAGGCACAACTCAAGGAACACCCGAGAATGTCTCCATGAAATTGTGAAATCCATTGAGGAGATCAAGAAGTCCTTGGAAAAGTCATCCTCCTCACCAAGGACCACCCCCGACTGCCTAGTCCAAGGCAAGAAAGAGTCTCGTGATCAACTTCAACTCGTCACAGTATCCCATGGGAAGCCCACGGCAGTTGTGGGAGGATTTCACCCCCAAGGCAAGGAAGCTCACTACCGTTGGTTCCATGAGCTGGGAATGTCCAGAGAACAAATGTTGGGTCATCTACTCGAGATCGGTAAGATCGAGCTCCTCGGCCGTCACGTGATATGGACCGAACCGATCGGAGCTCGCTACGATCCAAAGCAGCACTGCAAGTACCACTAGGCCCCGGGTCATTCTACGAATGCTTGCTTCACCTTGAGAAACCATGTCCAAGCGCTCATCGACGAGGGTGTCATCACCAAGCAAGGATACCATTGGGTTTGAGTTGGAGATGTAAGGAGGTGGAACAAGGAAAGAAGGAATCGTTAGGAGTGGCTTAGTGTCAAGGTTCTAGAGGGTCCCCAAAGTCCGTTGTGGACATAGTCTTCTTCTTTTTTTACTTTCTCAAAAGGCCCTGCGAGGCAAGAGTATGTAAAAAGCCCCGGTTTGGCAATGGTCGAGTCAATGTAATCAATAGTCGAGTCTAAAGTTGTAAAAATCGAGTCCCCCATGAAATGAATCGTTTTTACTTCTATTCTCTCTAGACTTGAGGCATTATTTGAAAATTACATTAACTCTCGGAATCGCTTTGATTAATGTTTCCAAATGATCGCTATGTCCCCAAAATGACGAGTTGACTCCCCAAACGTGAAAGTCAACAACGACTCATTAAAGGATGAATGGATCTAAACATAAAAAGGTGCTAAATTCAAACGATTAATCTTGATGTGAATGAATGTTGTGATCAATTGGCATGGAGAAAACAATTAATGGCAAATCTTCCCCCATACACTCTCCCGATACACAACCCAATACGTCTTTCTGAGATAAATCCCTACTACACACCAAAGGCATCCAGAAGACATTGGAAAAGTGAGGGCGTTGTTGCCCAACCACCAAGGTTTAACCATGATCGCGTGTACGCAATCAGGCAAAGGGTTTCCTGGATTTTCAAAGTGACAGGCACACCGCCAAGGGGCTACGAAGGAGCTAATACCTGAGAAAGCGAGCTAGGGCCAATGTTTGCCTCCTTCAAAAAAAAAAAGAAAAAAGAAAAAATGATGAATGAATGAATGAATGAGAAAAGAAGATGAATGAATGAGAAAAGAAGATGAATGAATGTGAAAGAAGAAGAGGAAAAGGCAAAAGGAATGTTTGCCTCAAAAGGCCCGTTCACCCCAGGGAGATTGCCGCAAATCGAAGTGAGCAACAAAGCTGCCGAGACAGCAAAAGGAAACCAATCCCGGTAAAAGCTGCCCAAAGGCAGAACTACGGCGACCTGAGCTCCTCATATTGAGGGGAACGTAGGCAACCTTCGGGTCCGGTCATAGCATGAAATGAATCCATGAACCTCGGTCCCCCAAAAATGACCCGGTTCTCTCTTCCCTTGGTCCCATGAATGACCAACCTCCCAAATAATGACTAATCCCTCCTAAACACACTTTGATCTTGCCATAGATCGAATCTGAATCTCAAATGATCACAACATTCAAGCATGTTAAGTCTAGTTGCTTAAATTTTGACCTAAAATTGAACACGGTTCATTCGAGCAATCATTTTGATGACATTAACTAAGGCCGATTTCGAATGCCTCGACAAGTCTTCTTTTCCACATTTTAGGAAAGAGCCAAACACTTGAATTTCTATCCATATGCTTCCTCCCTCAGAAAAGGGACTCACTCCCGTAAATGCCTATGTGTGTCTATTCGTGTGAGCAAGCGTGACTTGCTCTTGTCCATGTCAGAGTCAAATTTTGCTCTTGTCCGTGTCAAAAGTCAGCTAGGCCACTCCTAGAAAGAGAAGACAGTAGAAATGTGAGAAAGAGAAAAGCGATATGATTGGATGCTTAGGGAGAAGAAACCCGGGAGAAGAGCGAACCGCGTCCCGAGCAAGGGAAGATGCGCGCCCAAAGGGAAACGGTGAAACCCGAGGAATGATTCCCGGCCAGGCAAGACACTGGGGCTGGTAAGCCATAACTGTGAAACCCGAGGAGTAGTTCCGGCCAGGCAAGACACTGGGGCTGGCAAGCCATGATTATGCAATGGAAGGACCAACGAAGAGTCATGCTTTGGGTAAAACGGTCTGAGTCAAATAAGGTCTCTCGTCTGCCAAAAAGTCCTCAGAAAATTTGGTCAAAGAGTCAACCATGCTTGTATGATCCGTACGGCTGGTTTTTCCATGAGAGAAATTTTATATCATCAGCTTGTATCAGCTGATTTCCCACAAGTGGAACTCATTTTCACTTGTTCAAAAACCTGTCAGATACATGTCAAGGTCCAAATAATTGAGTCCAAACACGTTTCGGGAATCCCGACGGTCCAGTAATGACCACAAAGCCCTCTCGAGGCCCAAGTTATGCATAAATGGTGAATTTACAAATAAAAGGAACAACGTTTTAAACAACCAAAGATAAAAAAAATCATACATTGTTTTTAAATAAAGCAAATCAGAAGAAAGATTGTTCAGGTTGGTGCATCCTAGTCTGAGTCCGGATAGGGGTCCTCCGCTGGCGAATGAATCCTCTCCAAAGGACGAGGCGGGTACATGCTGGGGTCAAAGAAGAAAATGGACTCTACCATGCTTGAGCCTTCACCCGAAGAGGATTGGCTCGGGAAGAAGGAAGGAGGAATCTGGGAATGAGGACCCGAATGTCTGGCCGGCAAGGGATCCACACGCTCTAAAGCCAAATGGGTAAATGGGTCCAGAGCAATCTCGTGGGAGCCAGGATCACGGAGTGAATCACAGAAAGTCTCCAAATCAGCCCCGCCCAAAGTATGGCGGCGAACGAAGGACGGCGGTAGCTCCACACTCGAGGACCGACGGAAAGGCTCTCCCCACCACTCACTGAGTTTCTTCCCGGCGTGAACCTAGATTCAGTCCGAAGCCCCTTGGAAGAGCGCCCAACAAACCTCTTCAGCCATCTCTTGACTGTTTTATGAGGGAAGGCCTCTCCAGCAAAGTTCGCTCAGCAACCTGCACATGAAAGTGAAACTGCTCAGTGGAAAAGAACAGGGATATGTGATAAGTGTGTGCAAAGGAAATGAATGGGAACGTACCACTCCCTCAGGAGCATCCTCGGGTGGGACTCCCTCTCCTACCATAGATGTGGCCACCATGTGGACTCGGCCATCTGAGTATATATATGAAAAGTCCTGCCACATCGGGGGAACCACCCCAGAAACCACTACCTGCGGCGATCTCAGCCTCCGGGTCATAAAGCGTCCATATGGCTCGTCGGTGATAAAGTGGGAGGCGTTCGCCCCCATGAGATAAGGGTCTTCCCCTCGGTCGGCAACAAACATGGTGTCAGGAGGGTCAACAGGAGCCCTCTACATGAGCCCGAGCCCGTGTTGCCAGAGCACCCTCTCCCCCAAATAAAAAGCCTCCCCCCAGAACCCTACCAGGAGTGTCCTCTCCCGTGCAACCCGCAGGGCCTCAGATAGGACAACGCCTAACCCTTGCCGCTCATACCTCAACCAAGGAAAAAGGTTGAGCTCGGCTGGCATGGCACCCCTCAGTACTGCACTGACATTGGCATGACGGACGGAGACACGTCCCTTGGATCCCCTCTTCTTGCGAGCCTCTCGAGCCCAACAGACCATGGCTAGAAATGTGATGGCAGGATCAACGGTCAGCTCCCATGGGTAGCCACCGAAGACCTCGTAGTACCAAGCCTGAAAGGAAAGGGCCAAAAATCATTAAGATGCCGAAAAAAGAAAAATGAGGGAATGAAAAGAATGTACCTCCAAGGCAAACTGAAAGCAAGCTAAGGACTTGCTTGCTTTCTGACTAAATTTGTCGAGCTCTATGTATAACTCAGCCAACCCAGCCTCTCCCCAAGCAATACTCCGGACGGTCTCAGGGGTAGACAATGATCCAAGCAGGGGAAACATGCATGTGGTATCAGCATTAGCAAAGAGGGTGTTGCTGAGAAGGAGCCACACATAAGCTCGCCCGAGCTACTCCGCAGTCACCAAACCCGCCAGGTATTCTGGAATTTTGGCCCGAATGGCCCGGTCAACATCCTGCACGGTGATACCCAAGCCCTTGGTAGGACCCGAGAAACCAATGAGTGCCTCAATGTCCGCGGAAGAAAGCCGGTCGGTCCAGATGACTGGTCAGCCACCGAAGGAGAGCCCGGTAATGGCAGAAAAGTCTGCGGGAGTCACAGTCACCTCCCCCCAACTCAAATGAAATGTGTGGGTCGTATCCCACCAATGCTCGCCCAAGGCAGAGATAAGTCCCAGGCTCCTGTTGGTGCTAACCAGCTGGCCTACGTCATGAATGAATGGCACCAAGCCGGTGCCCTCCACACACTCTCTCGGACCAGGCCCATCGCCGACAGCCTCGGGCATGGCCTCCCACAAGGAACATCACATGTCGGGAGATCCCCTGGATTTGGGATCACCGCCCTGCAGGTAAACACAGCAAAGGTATGAATAATTCAGGTTTAAAAATACCAATGCATATGATCAATGGATATGATGAATGAATGTAACGTGATTTTACCCTTTTCAAATTGCGTCGGGCGTTTGAGGGTATGTTTTGTGAAAAATGTGATTTTACCCTTTTCAAATTGCGTCGGGCGTTTGAGGGTATGTTTTGTGAAAAATGTGATTTTACCCTTTTCAAATTGCGTCGGGCGTTTGAGGGTGTGTTTTTTTTGTGAAAAATGTGATTTTACCATTTTCAAATTGCGTCGGCCGTTTGAGGGTGTGTTTTTTGAAAAATGTGATTTTACCCTTTTCAAATTGCGTCGGGCGTTTGAGGGTGTGTTTTGTGAAAAATGTGATTTTACCCTTTTCAAATCGCGTTGGGCGTTTGAGGGTGTCTTTTATAAAAAAAAAAAAAAAAAAAAAAAAAATGTGTGTTGTCCCCTTTTAAAACTGCGTTGGGCATTTAAGGGTGTGTTTTGTTTGAAAGGTTTTGTTTGAAAGAATTTCCCCCTGTCCCAAAGAGCGAAATCCGTCCCCATTTTGAGGCTTAGTGTCCCAAATTTCCACAAATATGCAACAACTTATCCTAGGAAATGCTAGCGTACACTTAAATGTGTCAAAATGACTAGTCGAACCTAAGGTACAAGTAGTTTATGCATGAATCATGGGACAACGCACTTTGATTTTAGAAAGTATAGCTAGGCATGTCCAAGTGATGATATGAACACATGCCCTTGTCCCTAGTGATCCCAATAACGTGAAAATGAAGCCAATTTTGTGGAATCGCACCTAGGAAGGCGAAAACCCCAAATTGTGTGAACATGAACCCTAGGACTAGGGAATGCACAAAATAACAAAGATCGAGTGGGAAATAAGGCTTACCACTCGGTCATGGCATAGGTGAGCGGTAGGAGACTTGTAGAACCCCGCCTCCACGTCATTGAGAGCAATGGTGTAACCCTGGAAATTACGGACCATGTCAAGCCGCCTATCCGCCCCTCTTGGGTAGCCTCTTCGCGTCCGAGCATCCATAGTATGAGCCTCAAACGATTTAGGAAGAGATTTTGGAAAACTTGATGAATTTCCCTCTTGAAATCGCCTCTCTCTCTAAGATTTTCGGCTGTGATTTAAAAAAATGAGCAGACCATCCGTATGGCTGCTGTTTTGAAAAAGAAGGAGACGACTTCTTAAGCCGTACGGCTGGTTTGGGCGAGAGAAAATCTTAGCCCACAATTTACACTTTGGCCCCTGGCGCCTTGAGCATGGTTTCCCCTAGGTTTCTGAAATAGAACTTAGGCCCCCTCTCTTTGGAAAGTGTTTAAAATGCCCCTTTTGGCTCATGCAACTTGATTTGAACCTAGAAAGATTAGGTTCCTGTGAATACGTGTGTTTGAATTTGGGATATTCATAGTAACATTAAAATTATGAGAGTCGCCACGCCGTTTTAATTATAGCCAAAACATTGAGAAAAACATGTTAATGGGTTCGGGGGTCAAATTACAACAAGAGAAGAATATTGAACGTTATCACTCCTATTGCCCGAATTGATCGGTCTTTCTATCATGATGAATGTGTTAGTAGTGTGTTAGTGATTGAGACCGGATCCGAAGATTGCCTACGTTCCTCTCAATGTGAGAAGCTCAGGTCAACGTAGTTCGAGAAGAATTTAGAATAGGCAGAAGAATCGGGATCATGCATAATGAGGGGGAATTACCTAAAGTTTAGGGTTTAGAAGTAGTTCCTAAATCATCCTTGGGTCGATGAACCCTAGATCATCATCGGCTATGAAATAACATGCAAACATAAAGATCGCAACCCTAAATATAGCATAAATAAGGTTTTAATCTATGAACACGATGAACATATGAATGAACATGCGAAGCATATGAAGAAACTATGAATAAACATGCAAGAACATGAATATTAAAGATCTACATTAGAAATAATGCAAGAACGTGAAGAAATAAGTTAGAAAACTTACCTTTGTTGGCAAGAAATAACCTTGGATCTTCTTGGGATTCTTGAGAGTGTTTTTGGAGGCTTGAATGACTTGATTTGGGAGCAAAATCGTCCCTTGTGGGCTCTAAATTCGGATCCTAAACCAATAGCATGGGATTGGTTTATATAGTAAACTGAGGGGAAGATCTGACGGCTGAGATCATCCGGAGCAAGGTTGGCCGCCTCGCCATGATTGAAGCCGGTGCAAGAGTGGCCGCGTGGCCAAGGTTAAGGCGTGGCAAGGTTGGCCGCGTGGCTAAGATGGAGGGCGGCGGCGAAAGTGGCCGCGTGGCCATCGTTGCGCGCTGACTTGAAATTCAAGCTAGGGTTTTACTGTTCATACAAGGCAACCCTAAATGTCCATATTTAATATTTTCTAGAACATTGAGCTATTTTTGGGAATCCGGGACAAGTCTTTACAAGGTTTCTAATTCTTATAAAGTCCTTGTATATTTGGGAAAGCCCTAATAAACTCATTTTCAGATCGGGTACTAACAGTAGCCCCTCGGCGACGCTTCTTGCAAGGCAATGGAGGGTCGACGATAAAAGAAGGATCCGTTCTGGAACATGAGTTTCAAAACAGATGAAAGGATCGATGGAATGGCTGAACCTTGGAGGCGACCTACGTATCCACAGGGGAATCAAGCCAAACGTAGTTCAGATCTGATGGGAAATTGGGAATGATTGTCCACTGGTGGGGAGCAACATCTTCTGCTGGGGAGAAGTCTGATCTGAGGAAAAAATGCATCTGTCGGGGAAAATGCAACTGCAGGGGATGAGAGATGACCATGTCGGTCGGGTGGCTGAACCTTTTCAGGTTTCCTACGTATCCTTGGAGGAATCAAGCCGGTCATAGTTCGAAGGGATTAGGGAAAAACGAGCCATCGGACTTCTGCTAGGGATAATAAACCTACGGATACTATCTTGTATGAAGAACGAACATTCGTAAGCAATGAAGTTATTTGGGACAAATAAAGACTACGTTGTCTAAATAATCCCAAGATGAAATGGTAAACGCAATCAGGATCGCCAGGGTTTCTGCCGATTGCACTAAAGTAATAGATGCTGGATCTCTCGCGAATAGAAACGCCGAGGCTTCTGCCAATCGTGATCGATCTAGGATACGTATGTTATAGGGGCGCCGAAGTCTCTACCACTATACGAATCCTAAGCAAATATAATAGATGCTGGATCTCTCGCAAACAGAAACGCCGAGGCTTCTGCCAATCGCGATCGATCTAGGATGCGTATGTCATAGAGGCGCCGAAGTCTCTACAACCATACGAATCCTAAGCAAGTATTAGGAAATGGTAAAATAATAGATGCTGGATCTCTCGCAAACAGAAACGCCGAGGCTTCTGCCAATCGCGATCGATCTAGGATGCGTATGTCATAGAGGCGCCGAGGTCTCTACAACCATACGAATCCTAAGCAAATATTAGGAAATGGTAAAATAATAGATGCTGGATCTCTCGCAAATAGAAACGCCGAGGCTTCTGCCAATCGCGATCGATCTAGGATGCGTATGTCATAGAGGCGCCGAAGTCTCTACAACCATACGAATCCTAAGCAAATATTAGGAAATGGTAAAATAATAGATGCTGGATCTCTCGCAAACAGAAACGCCGAGGCTTCTGCCAATCGCGATCGATCTAGGATGCGTATGTCATAGAGGCGCCGAGGTCTCTATAACCTTACGAATCCTAAGCAAATATTAGGAAATGGTAAAATAATAGATGCTGGATCTCTCGCAAACAGAAACGCCGAGGCTTCTGCCAATCGCAATCGATCTAGGATGCGTATGTCATAGAGGCGCCGAGGTCTCTATAACCTTACGAATCCTAAGCAAATATTAGGAAATGGTAAAATAATAGATGCTGGATCTCTCGCAAACAGAAACGCCGAGGCTTCTGCCAACCGCGATCGATCTAGGATGCGTATGTCATAGAGGCGCCGAGGTCTCTGTAATCATACGGATCCTAATCAAATATTCGGTGAAGAATGGAAATTTTAAGGGGCTTTCCGTTCCCAAAGGTAACGAATATCAGTCAAAATAGTGCTAAGGGCACCTGAAATGAACAAAGGGGAATGTACTAGGGGTAAAACTGAAATCTTGCATGTGGAGGCAAAGATGATGGATTGTTATGAAGTCGAAAATAGGATGAACTCTCGGGGAGTCACAAAGGTGATAGACTCTCGGGGAGTCACAAGGGTGATGGACTCTCAGGGAGTCACAAAGGTGATAGACTCTCGGGGAGTCACAAAGGACTCTTTGGTGAGTCACAAGGGCAAAGGACCCTTACGCGAAGGAGATGGACTCTCGGGGAGTTGCTAATATGGGAAACATGATCTGGGTTCTGCTTATCCTAATTTAGGAGGGAATGAGGCTACGAGCCATTGAGACCAAGGTGTTAGGTAAGGGACATTTTTCTTGGTTGCCTAGAGGTAGGACCTAAGGCTTTTTAAGGAAAGGGAATAAGGAAGATGGTGATATCCTAATCTTGAGATAGGAATGCCAAAGATGTCCCGGCTTCTTGGGCTTTAGATTATGTCTTGGAGATAATGTGGGTTTCCTATGCTTACGGGCTAGGGATTGGAGTTCATTTAAGCATGAGGAGAGTATTCTATCCTAGGCTTAGTGCTAGGGCTTGGAAAGGTTGAGGTTTGGGAACTTCCTAGATGTTAGGGTTTCGAACAAGGGTTTGGAAACTGGTGTTTAAGGACCATGACTCTCCTAGGTTTGGGACTAGGGTTTAGGAATTTCCTAGGTCTAGGACTGGGGTTTGATGGGAATATTGAATCCTAGGCTTGATGATAGAGTTTAAAGAGGATAATTTCTACCTATGCTCGAGGCTAGGGTTTAGAAAGAGTGCGACTACCTAAGCTTGAGGCTAGGGTTTGGAGCGAATGCGACTACATAGGCACGAGGCTAGGGTTTAGAGCGAATGCGACTATCTAGGCACGAGGATAGGGTTTAGAGCGAATGCGGCTTCCTAGGCTTGAGGCTAGGGTTTAGAGCGAATGCGGCTTCCTAGGCTTGAGGCTAGGGTTGATTGAGTTTTGGATAGGGCATTATATCCTAGGTTTTGGACTAGGGTTCAATAAAACAGAGAATTGAGATTGTAAATTTCCTAGGTTTCGAGACTAGGGTTTCGGGAATTTGGAAATGATGTTGCATACGGGGCTTTGGAAATTCCCTAGAATTTGGGCTAGGGTTAAAGGGATGTTGTGGTTTCCTAGGCTTAAGGCTAGGGTTTAGAGAGGATATGTGACTGCCTAGGATCAAGGCTAGGGTTTAGGAAGGGTGTAGCTACCTAGGATCAAGGCTAGGGTTTAAGAAGGATGTAACTTCCTAGGCTTTAGGCTAGGGTTTGAAAGGATGTAATTACTTAGGCTTGAGGCTAGGGTTCAGAGAGAATGATATAACTACCTAGGCTTGAGGCTAGGGTTTAGAGAATGTGTTTACCTAGGTTTAAGGCTAGGGTTTGGAGACCGAAAGCATTTGAAGGTTTGTCTTGGTTTAGCAAGTTTGAGGTCTAAGAGTGTTGCGGTTTGGGGAAAATGAGCTTGATACCTCGTGGCTGGATAGGCTCGATAGATTAGACCTAGGCTAAAGTTCTAGGGTTTAGATAGGGTAAAACTCAGACATGTGTTAAGGAGACCGGGGCCTAATGGAATGGTAGGTGTGAGATCTAGGAGATCGAAGGCTAGGCAGGGTAGCGTTGGGACATAAGCTTTCAAGCAGGTAAGTCTTTTGTCCTAGAGAAACCGCGTTATGGATTAGGACCAAGCAGGCTTGAGGTCAGCCAAGGAGCAATAGATTGGGATTGGATGATCCTAGTACCTAATACGCATGTCGGGTTTGGGCTCTAAGGTGTGCTAGGTGTGAGCCATGTACGAGAAATAGGTCTGGACATGTGACCATGTTGGCGCTTTAGGTGAAGGGATTGAGTGTCCAAGACTTTGCTCGAGTACAATAGGTGCCTAAGTTGGATTGGGTATGCTTAGGACATAAGTTTGTCTTAGAGGTCATTGCGCGTGACCAAGCTCGTTCGGCGATTGTGAAGGTAGGCTAGGGATGGGACCCCAAAGGTGTTAAGCGCACGAGTTCTGACCGGACGGGTCTATGGCATGGCGCGGTACGCAGGAGATCCTATGTGCTTGAGCAGGTTCGAGGTTTAGGCTCGTTGGGGGAGCGATGTTTGAGATCCATGGAGTTTGAGGAGAGGATCGCGTAGGTTCGAGGTTTGGACTCGAATTGGATTAAGTAGGTTGGAGACCTAAGGGGTAAAGGTCAGGCTAGGTAGTCTCTCGCGGCTAATGGGTGACACTAGGTTTGTAGAGGGGTTTAGACCCAAGAAGTATGGATAACATAGATTTAGTTGGTCAGACCAAGAAGGCTTGGGAGCTAAAGAGTTCTAAGGGACGAGCTCTAAGGTTATAGACTTAGAGGGTAGACAGTTTTGTGATCTAAAGGGTTTAGGAGTTGAGACCTAAGGTGTGAATCGGATATGCTAGAGACCTATAAGGTAGGTGTTTGGCGGCCTTGCATGGACTTGGGATCTAAGGGATCGTTCAACAGGTTAGACTGGGTAGATCTAAGAGGCTGGACCTAGGAGGATAAGAGAGCTATGGCCTAGATAGGGTAAGGACGAGTATGTGTTGGTAGGTTTGAGATCTAGGAGATCGGGTAGGCTTGGGACCGGTAGGTTCGGGAGCTAATGGTTCATCCTAAGGACTTGGCTTTGGCCAAACGGTTTAAGGTTTGAAGGTCTGGGTAGAACCGGTTTAAGGCCTAAGGGGTCATGCTACAAACTTTCGGAAGGTCGAACTAAGGGGTTATGATGTAATCTAGGTAAGACTCACCGGGTAGGTTCGGAACCTAAGGAGTTATGGTGTAACCTAGGTAAGACTGACCGGGTAGGCTTGGGACCTAGAGAGTTGAGGGTTTAGTCCTAAAGGTTCCCTAAAGTGTAGGAGATAGGGTAAAGGACCGAGTCAACTCTGGGAATCACATAGATGGGTCCCGGACAGACCGAAGATGTTTTTACAATTTTATGGAGACCGAGAGTGCGGGTTTATAAACAAAGTGTCGGGGAGGAGAAAACTTTATGAAAGTGTTATGATCTTATACAGATGCCTTATAATTAATTATGATTCTAATCAATCCAAATAGGTCGTCGCGTGCCGAGTTTGACGATGAGGGGTGCCCTTCTTCTAAGTGTATCCTTGTTGACGCCTCGGTATTCTTTGGGAAACCACATAGTCGACCCATTCCGTTGGGGATTATCTAATTTGGTGAGCGGGTACCCTCCCTCCTTTGAGAAACTCTACGTCAAGCTTGATGATGAGGGATGCCCTTCTTCTAAGTATATTCTTGTTGGGACCTCGGTATTCTCCGAGAAAACACATAGTCGACCCATTCTGTTGGGGAAGCCCCAGTTCGATAAGGGTGTAGAGCGGGGTATCCTACCTCCTTTAAGACGCACCATTTTTTCTGCCTAGACCGCCCTTTCGGGTTTTCAATCTAGCGGGCATCTCTTTTGCGCCATCTTTTTTTTTTTTATTTTATTTTTGAAAAATCATTCAGTCGACTCAAAAAAGGAAAAATAATTGTTTAAACATGCGGGGGCATTTTGGTGATAGTGAGAGGGAGAGAGAGATAGTACTCGCATTTTGACTCTTTGGACAATTGAGTGTATATAAAAGGAAGGAAGCCCTGCTTGACAGAAAGTAAGTGTTTAGCTCTTTCCTAGATTGTAGAACAGAAGACTTGTCGAGACATTTGAAAATTGTTTTTTTCAAGATTCTCATTTGATTGCTCGAGAATGGACCTCGTTGATTAGTTAGTGAGTTATGGTTAATTGGTAAACAAGTAGCCTCAAATTAATAAATGTTTTGATCAATTGTGAGTGAAGAAGTCAGGAGTAGAAATATGGGGAAGAGAGAAGAGAAAGAAAATTGGCTCGAGGTGGGTTGTGTATATTTTGGACCGAACCGGGAGGTTGCCTACGTTCTCCTCAAGGTGAGGAGCTCAGGTCCGCGTAGTTCGGGGAAGGCCCGGATGATGATGAAGTTGGGTTTTGAGTTTAGGGGTGTGAGGTTCGTTTAACTGAGGTGAGTTGTTCCTTGTCGAGGCAGGCTGCATCATTGCATCTCATTGCCGTGGCTTGCTCCATTGTCATGGGCTGCTGCTGCCGTGTTAATCTTCTTTGTGGGGAAAGAAAGAAAAATAGAACATTTGAAGTGAAAAGAAAATGGGACTTTTATTTTTCTATGGTGATATCCCCTTCTATTTTTCTTTTATTTCTTTGTGCACACCCTTTTTTTGCCTAGGCCGCCCTTTCGGGTTTTCAACCTAGCGGGCTTCTTTTTTGTGCAATGCTCTAACTTTTGCCTAGGTCTCCCTTTTGGGTTTCAACCTAGCGAGCCCCCTTTTTTTATATATATATATACATTTGTACATGAAACATTGGGCAAGACGAGCCCCTAGTTTGCTTTTGCCTCTCTCGATTGCGAGGTAGCCTCTTTATAGTTCAAGCGGCCTTTTGCTGGCGGCGGGCATCCTAGCCCCTTGATTTTCACCGGTAGAGCTCCATTGGATTATCACGTGCACCCATTAATGGCATGAATGACCTCGTGCACTTGTCTTACATTTGCGATGGAATACGGACAGCCCCAGTGTAACGGCATGTAGTACTCATGAAGGGAACAAACCAACCCTTTAAATTGTGGCAGCATGGATGTCTATTTGATGATGAGCAACCGCAGTCCATTTCTTTGTCACGACCTTATAAAAAGGGGTCTAATGGTGGGATGAGAGGCGTATGAGGATAGTGTATGGGAGAATGTGGATATAGAGAGTGTACATGAAGTGTGTACAAGGGGTGAGTGTATAGAGAGAGTGTATGGGGGTAGAATGTAGAGAGAAGAGAAAGTGATTCGTTCATCCCAATTGATCGAAGCATTCGTTATTTTGAGATTATTCGTTTACTTAGTTATGTGAACGGTTGTGGGTCCATTTACCTTTTAATGAGTCGTCATTAATGAGTAAGATTAAGATTAGTTCATCATATAAAGATATAGCAATCAAGCGAAAATGGTGAATAAGACAATTTTCATGAAATTGATATATGCAAGCTTATGTCTCAAGTCTAGAGAGAAAAAAGAAATAAAGACCCTTTTATTGGAACTAAAAGATTTAAACTTACTAGTCCGGGGTGGACTTTACTTAAAGAAACAAAAATCGTCCAAGGTGGACTTTTGAATAAGGACACTCTAGAACCTACGAAGACTGAATGACCCTTTTCTTTTCTTTTATTTAAAGGAGGTAGCCCCAATTTCCTCTTTTGCCCATGCCCATGTATTCCGTTGGCGGGTGATGGCTCCGCTGTCAATGAGGCTTTGAATCTTTCTCCTCAATTGGAGGCAATCTTCGGTGTCATGCCCAATGTACTGGTGGTATTGGCAGTGTTTGGAGGGATCCAAGCCTTGCTTCACCCTACTTGGTTCATAGTTGAACAAAGGAGACAACTTGCCGGCTTGAACTAGACTTTTGAAGAGTTTGGCTAACGGCATACCCAAGTCATTGTACTCGCGTTCGTCCTTCCGAACTGTCTTTGAGGGTGGTTTAGGTACCGGTACCTGTCGTTGATCAGTAGTCTTAGGAGGCATCCCAACGGGGGAAATCTGTGATGGCCCATACATTTGAGGAGCGTACGGGTGTTGAAATTGAGTAAAAGGGAGAACTCGGCTGAGGTAATCATAAATGCAATAAATATCAGAGTGAAGGCGCTTCTCGGTGTCCTTTAGAGCCTTGCACATCTCTTTTTGAAAGCGGTCGACTTGCTTGAGGAGGACAGTCTCAAAGTAGGCTTCTTGTTCGTCGAGAGCGGTCCGGAAGAGGGTTGCTTGCTCGTTGATGATGGTCTCGAAATGGAGCGCTTGCTCATTGAGATCAGTATTGGTGTGGAGAGTTGTCTCGAGACCTTGGGTAATAGCTTCATTTGCAACTTCGATGTTCTTTTCAACAGACATGATGCAGGATCTACAATAGTTGTGGGGGAATTATGTCTTTGAATTGAGCTTAGATTTATAATTAATGACAAGGCATCGTTATAAAATCACTTTTTGGAAAAGAGTCGGTCTCCACATTTTTGAAATGCATTTTAAAAAATTGAAAGTTTGACTGGGCCGAAGTTGCCTACGTTCCCCTTATCATGAGGGAGAGGTCCCACACAATAAGAGGCTCAGGTCGCCGTAGTTTGAATCAAGTTAGACTTTTAAAAAGAGGTGAGAGGTGACCATAGGGGTCAAAAAGAGAGGGAGATGACTCGGTACTTGGTCAAGCATGGGTGAGGAAGACCTATAGGAATCGGGTAAGGTTTGACTTAAGGTTTGACCTAAATTTGACCTAAGGTTTGAGACAAGAATTGGTTCAAGCTAGAATGCGTCGATGATGGTGGGTTGACGTAGATGGGTAAAGGATAGGTCGACCAAAATGAGAAGGGTTGGATTGACCTATATGGTGAATGAATCAAGATAGCGGGTTGTAGCGGGTTGCCTATGGGATGATCTAAGCGGGATAGATATGGTTTGACCTAAGCGAGTCTAAGGTTGACCTATTCGGGTTGGTGGACCAAGGAAGGTTGGAGATTGACCTAGATGGATCCAAGATAGGTAAGTCGACCTAAGCGGGTCGCGGGTTGACCTAGATGGGTCAGGGATTGACCTAGTTGAAGGTCGGTAGATAGATTCAAGACGGGTAAGTTGACTTAAGCGGCCAAGGATTGACCTAGATGGGTCAAAGGTGAAGGGGTAGTTTTAACCTAAGACGGACAAGTTGACCTAGATGGGTCGAGGATGGGATGTGGACCTAAACGGGTCGAGACAGGTTGACCTAGGTTGGTATGGACAACGGTGGGTCAAATAATGACCTAGGTGGGTCAGGATGACGGTTTGACTAAGCGGGTTAAGGTCAAAGGTAATTGGGTTCACCTATGGGACCAAAGATTGACCTAAAGATCAATAGCGGATAAGGTTGACCTAGGGGTCAAAGGTTGACTTAAGAAGTCAAAAGGTGATTGGGTTGACTTAGGGAGTCAAAGGTTGACCTCAGAGGTCAAAGGCGGATAAGGTTGACCTAAGTGGTCAAAGGTTGACCTAAGAGATCGAGGGGTGATAAAGTTGACCTAAGGGGTCCAAGGTTTGACCTATGAGGTCAAAGGCAGATGAGAATGACCTATGGGGTCAAAGGTTGACCTACGAGGTCAAAGGCGGATGAGGTTGACCTAAGGGGTCAAAGGTTGACCTAAGAGGTCGAGGGTGACCTAAGAGGTCGAAGGTGATAAGGTTGACCTAGGAGGTCAAGGGTTGACCTAATAGGTCGGAGGTTGATAAAGTTGACCTAGGGGGTCAAGGGTAGACCTAAGAGGTCAAAGGCGGATAAAGTTGACCTAGGCGGTCAAGGGTAGACCTAAGAGGTCAAAGACAATAAAGTTGACCTAGGGGGAGGTGGTAAGGTTGACCTAGGGGGTCAAAGGTTGACTTAAACGGATAAGATTGACCTAGGGGGTCAAAGGTTGACTTAAACGGATAAGATTGACCTAGGGGGTCAAAGGTTGGCCTAAGAGGTCAAAGGGTCGTAAGGTTGACCTAGGAGGTCAAAGGTTGACCTAGGGGGTCAAAGGTTGGCTTAAGAGGTCAAAGGTAGATAAGGTTGCCCTTTTAGTGATTGAGACCGGATCCGAAGATTGCCTACGTTCCTCTCAATGTGAGAAGCTCAGGTCAACGTAGTTCGAGAAGAATTTAGAATAGGCAGAAGAATCGGGATCATGCATAATGAGGGGGAATTACCTAAAGTTTAGGGTTTAGAAGTAGTTCCTAGATCATCCTTGGGTCGATGAACCCTAGATCATCATCGGCTATGAAATAACATGCAAACATGAAGATCGCAACCCTAAATATAGCATAAATAAGGTTTTAATCTATGAACACGATGAACATATGAAGAACATATATGAACATATGAATGAACATGCGAAGCATATGAAGAAACTATGAATAAACATGCAAGAACATGAATATTAAAGATCTACATTAGAAATAATGCAAGAACGTGAAGAAATAAGTTAGAAAACTTACCTTTGTTGGCAAGAAATAACCTTGGATCTTCTTGGGATTCTTGAGAGTGTTTTTGGAGGCTTGAATGACTTGATTTGGGAGCAAATCGTCCCTTGTGGGCTCTAAATTCGGATCCTAAACCAATAGCATGGGATTGGTTTATATAGTAAACTGAGGGGAAGATCTGACGGCTGAGATCATCCGGAGCAAGGTTGGTCGCCTGGCCATGATTGAAGCCGGTGCAAGAGTGGCCGCGTGGCCAAGGTTAAGGCGTGGCAAGGTTGGCCGCGTGGCCAAGATGGAGGGCGGCGGCGAAAGTGGCCGCGTGGCCATCGTTGCGCGCTGACTTGAAATTCAAGCTAGGGTTTTACTGTTCATACAAGGCAACCCTAAATGTCCATATTTAATGTTTTCTAGAACATTGAACTATTTTTGGGAATCCGGGACAAGTCTTTACAAGGTTTCTAATTCCTATAAAGTCCTTGTATATTTGGGAAAGCCCTAATAAACTCATTTTCAGATCGGGTACTAACAGTAGCCCCTCGGCGACGCTTCTTGCAAGGCAATGGAGGGTCGACGATAAAAGAAGGATCCATTCTGGAACATGAGTTTCAAACAGATGAAAGGATCGATGGAATGGCTGAACCTTGGAGGCGACCTACGTATCCACAGGGGAATCAAGCCAAACGTAGTTCAGATCTGATGGGAAATTGGGAATGATTGTCCACTGGTGGGGAGCAACATCTTCTGCTGGGGAGAAGTCTGATCTGAGGAAAAAATGCATCTATCGGGGAAAATGCAACTGCAGGGGATGAGAGATGACCATGTTGGTCGGGTGGCTGAACCTTTTCAGGTTTCCTACGTATCCTTGGAGGAATCAAGCCGGTCATAGTTCGAAGGGATTAGGGAAAAACGAGCCATCGGACTTCTGCTAGGGATAATAAACCTACGGATACTATCTTGTATGAAGAACGAACATTCGTAAGCAATGAAGTTATTTGGGACAAATAAAGACTACGTTGTCTAAATAATCCCAAGATGAAATGGTAAACGCAATCAGGATCGCCAGGGTTTCTGCCGATTGCGCTAAAGTAATAGATGCTGGATCTCTCGCGAATAGAAACGCCGAGGCTTCTGCCAATCGTGATCGATCTAGGATACGTATGTCATAGGGGCGCCGAAGTCTCTACAAGGTTTCTAATTCCTATAAAGTCCTTGTATATTTGGGAAAGCCCTAATAAACTCATTTTCAGATCGGGTACTAATAGTTCCCAATGAAAATGAAAATCGGGCAGTCCCTAGATGGACGTAAGACCAGCTTTGTGAAATTAGCCCGGCCGTACTTCGTAAGTCCAGGTTAAGCTTTATGAAATTAGCTCGGCCGTCCTTCGTAAGTCCAGGTTAAGAATATGAAATGCCCTTTGGCCGTCCGGTGTGGCGTAAGACCATTAGGTTCTGATTTGTCCGTTGGCCATCCGGTGTGGCGTAAGACCATTAGGTTATGTGGAGATAGGTCCTTTGGCCGTCCGGTGTGACGTAAGACCATTAGGTTATGTGAGATATGTCCTTTGGCCGTCCGGTGTGGCGTAAGACCATTAGGTTCTGATTTGTCCTTTGGCCGTCCGGTATGGCGTAAGACCATTAGGTTATGTGGAGATAGGTACTTTGGCCGTCCGGTGTGACGTAAGACCATTAGGTTATGTGAGAATTGCCCTTTGGCCGTCCGGCGTGACGTAAGACCATTAGGTTATGTGAGAATTGCCCTTTGGCCGTCCAGCGTGGCGTAAGACCATTAGGTGTCGTGAGAATTGCCCTTTGGCCGTCCGGCGTGACGTAAGACCATTAGGTTCTGATTTGTCCTTTGGTCGTTCGGCGTGACGTAAGACCATTAGGTTATGTGAAGATAGGTCCTTGGCCGTCCGGCGTGACCTAAGACCATTAGGTTCTGATTTTCCCTTTGGCCGTCCGGCGTGACGTAAGACCATTAGGTTGTGTGAGAATTGCCCTTTGGCCGTCCGGCATGACGTAAGACCATTAGGTTCCAATTTGTCCTTTGGCCGTCCGGCGTGACGTAAGACCATTAGGTTATGTGAGAATTCTCCTTTGGCCGTCCGGCGTGACGTAAGATCATTAGGTGCCGTTAGAATTACCCTTTGGCCGTCCGGCGTGACGTAAGACCATTAGGTTCTGATTTGTCCTTTGGCCGTCCGGCGTGGCGTAAGACCATTAGGTGTCGTGAGAATTTCCCTTTGGCCGTCCGGCGTGATGTAAGACCATTAGGTTATTAATTGCCCTATGGCCGTCCGGCGTGGCGTAAGACCATTGGATTTTGTTAACCCGGCCGTCCTTCGTAAGTCTGACCATTTAGTCAACCCTCTCCCATAGAGCCAAGTTGACCATGTTCCGGCCGTCCTTCGTAAGTCCGACCATTTAGTCAACCCTCTCCCATAGAGCCAAGTTGACCATGTCCCGGCCGTCCTTCGTAAGCCCGACCATTTAGTCAACCCTCTCCCATAGAGCCAAGTTGACCATGTCCCGGCAGTCCTTCGTAAGCCCGACCATTTAGTCAACCCTCTCCCATAGAGCCAAGTTGACCATGTCCCGGCCGTCCTTCGTAAGCCCGACCATTTAGTCAACCCTCTCCCATGAGATAAGTTGACCAGTTTGCATAGTCAACCCTCCGCCATGAGAAAAGTTGACCAAAATTGACCAATGTGCCCCGGCAGTTCTTAGTCGGATGTAAGACCAGTTACCCTCGAGTCGACCCTCTCCCAATAGATCCTAGTCGACCGAGCAGCCTCTGAGCCATACCCATTATTTGAGCCTCTGATCCATGCCCATTATTTGAGCCTCTGAGCCATGCCCATTATTTGAGCCTCTGAGCCATACCCATTCCTTGAGTCGACCCTCTCCGATAGAGCTAAGTCGACCAAGTCCGGCCTTCGAGCCTTGCCTGTTTAGGAAAGGATGAATGAATATCCACCTAAGGCCCATAGGTTTGAGTAGCCTTGAAATCTCTCACCCAAACTACGTTAGGCTTGATTCCCTCGAATAGGGATACGTAGGAATCCTATACCTCTAGGTCCAGCCATAGAACAAATCGGTCAAGCCGTCCTCCCATCAGATTGGGATGTTTATTTTGTCGACAACCCCGCTTTCTTCAAAAGCGACGTTGCCGAGGGGATCTGTAAGTACCATAATCTGAATTTGACCTACCTTAGAGGAATTCTTGGTACCATTTAGGGATAAACCAATGGGCCAGGACCTCACTAGGACAAACCTGATATTCCAGGACTGAACTGAAATTAAACTTAGAAAAATTCAGAAGCTCGCCAAGTCGAGTCGTACGGATGGTTTGGGTGCATGAGGTCCCTATCCATACGGCTATGTTGGGCACCCTCAGTCCCTATAAATTGAACCCCATGCTGATCATTTCAGGGGGGAGAAAACGTTTTGTGTGTAGAAACTCTGCCGGTTTGAGAGCAGAAATTGAGTGATACACAAACTTGAGTGAAAAGAGAGGAAGATAGGCCATAACCATCATAGGTGAAGCCTCCTTCTCCCCATCTTCTTCTTCATCTCAAACTCTTTTATTGTTGTTCATATTATTGCTCATTTTTGTGTTATTTATTATTATTCTTGCAAGTCTTGTCCATTTCAAGCATTATATATATTATTATGCAAGTCTTGTCCATCTCAAGCACTATATATATATATATATATATATATATATATATATATATATATATATATATATATATATATATATATATATATATATATTATACAAGTCTTGTCTTCTCAAGCTATATATTATGGTTATATGTATATTGGAACCAAATCATGAGGTGATTCAAGGTTCCCTTCATGCCTAGTGTGTGATTATGGGGTAAAACCTAAGGATGATCATGATTTGTTAAATTTTATGTTGATTTTGTTCTTGTTTGGCCATGAGAGTCATGATTGGGTGATAAAGTTTCAATCTTTATCATCTCAACCATGTCCTAGCCATAAAATCATCAAGTGAAAGACATAAATATCCAATCTTTATGTCATATTATTGTCCCTAAAGGTTTAATCTTGCTTAATAAGTCCATTTTGATGGTAAAGTTTCAATCTTTACTCATCAAATGGTCATTTTGGCCCAAAGGGCATGTTCATCACCTTTCTCAAAATTTCCCCAATGATTGTCTTGATCACACCCAAAACTTTTGTTTCTGGTGTCTAATTTGTGATCAAATAACATAGGGATGATCAAACTCGTGTTTTTGCTAAAGAAAATAACTGAAAGATAATCATCCCAGTCCAGTTTCAGCAAGAACACTCTGTTATGCCTGAAACTGGACAGTTTTCTGGTAAACTGTCAAAAACCCCTGGAAATGCTCTCCCTAGCCGTACGGCTACTTTGGCCAGGGAGTGCATTTTCCAGTTTTGCCCATTTTCTGTTAAACTGTTTGCAAAATAAACCTTTTCTGTTAAATAATTAACCAGTTTCGTTTAAAGGTCGGTTTCTCCCTTTTTTGAAATACACACACACACACATGCACTTTGTTAACTAACGTTAGGGAGACTCGGTCCCATCCGAGGAGGCTTGGGTGACGTAAAACTCTTCCCAAAGCGTAACCTGACCTCCGAACTAATAGAATCTCTAACCTTTCCATTTGTTGGGTTAAATAATTAACAAATGTGGCGACTCCGTTATGTTTTGCATGACAACCGTGTTTGGCGTTTCGCCCCCATACTCGTCGCGTTTCCGCGCGGGGCGGGATCCTTACAATGTGGTAACAAGTAAAATGAACATTAAGTTGTTTTATTAGATGCTTAAGTCGGCCCAAAGGAAGATTAAGTATTTATTAAAATATAGTTCAAATTACTTGTTACCTAAGGCAATCATTTGTGAGTCAACTCGCAATCCAAAGATTAGTTTTGATGTCATGTTGATTGTCTTGTTGATGGATTTCATTGATATAATTAATCATTTATTCATTGTGTAGTTTCTTATTTATGTTTTGTCTTCATTCTTGTTCTCAAAATTCCAACAGATTTACTTATTGTTTCATCCGTTATTACTACTATGAGTATCGTACCAATGCTTAATGGGACTAATTTTAAAACTTAGAAAACAAATAATTATGATCTTGGGCTATATGGACCTAGAACTCGCATTAAGGGATCCGTTTCTCTTCTTGTTGCTTAAGTGCTAAGAAGTGGAAACAATCCAACCGCGTGAGCCTAATGATAATAAAGAATATTGTCCCGGAGACCTTTTGGACAGTGTCTCCGAGGATGTTGATGCTGAAATATTCCTTGATACCCTTGAGGAAACTTTTTTCCATAAGGTATAAGGGTATCGGGAATTTAATAGAGTACATTTTAGAAATAGTTCGCCTATCGACAAAACTAAAAGCACTTAAGTTCGGGATATCGAAAGATATTCTTATGCATTTAGTTTTGATCTTCTTCCTCCTCAGTTTGGTCACTTTGAGGTGACCTATAATTGTCAAAATATAAGTGAAATATTAATGAATTACTTTCACTTATGACACAAGAGGAAGATAGGTTAAAAGCAATTTAGAACTAAATGTGCTCATTTAGCATCTACCTTTCTCATGGGACAAGAGAAGAGGGAAAGAAACTGTGGTTGCAAGTAATAAGAAGTCTAAGGGATCATCTAAATGATCATAAAGAAATGCTTCTTTTGCAAGGACCTCACTAACATGAAGTTTGATTACCCTAAGTATCACACTTGGCGTGAAAGGTATATCATTCAGCCTTGTTTGTATTATATTGAGGCTAATTTGGTTTCAATTCCTACATATACACGGTGATTGGATTTTGGTGCAAACAATCACATAAGGATGTTTAAAGTAGGATTGCCTAAATTACCGAAGACCTAGTAAAGATGAAGAAATTCATCTATATGGAAACTAGGAATCCGGTTAAAGTAATAGGCATAGGGGCCTTTAAATTATTGTTTAAGTACTAAGGTATTATTTTGTATTAAATAATACATTTATTGTACCATCATTTAATCGGAATTATGATATTTATCACAATATTAGACAAGGAAGGTTACTCTTGTTCATTAATAATAAGTGTGATCTTTATTTCAATTCCAAAGGTTGTTGGTACTAGTATTTTGTCAAGTAATCTTTATTTACTTGACATTATTCAAACAATAAATGAGTCCCATAATAATAAAACCAAAAGTGAAACGAAAGTTATCAAGTAAAATTTGTTGTTCCTTATGACATAGGCGTTTGGGTCATATCTCCGAGAGGAGAATTGATAAGCTTGTGTCTAAAGGAATCTTGATCATACTTGATATTCCGGAAAGACTTTTGCATTCAATGCCTTAAAGGAAATTTACAAACAATTAAAAAAAAAGTATCCTCGAGAGCATCAAGTGTCTTAGACCTAATACATTCGGGTATTTGTGGGCCATTCATTACTCCTTCATGGAAAGGTCAACAATACGTTATTACGTTCATAGACGACTACTCTTGATATGATACATTTATTTACTTCATGAAAAGTCTCAAGTTTCGGACGTTTTCAAGTCTTATAAGGCCAAAGTTGGAAATCAACTTTAAAAGACTATTAAGAACGTTAGGTCCAATCATGGTGGTGTATACTATGGTCGGAATAACAGTTCGAGGGAACAACGTCCGGGTCCTTTTGCTCGCTATTTTGAGGAGTATGAGATTGTCTCTCTCTACAATAAGCCGGGTACGCCTAGCATAAGTAAATGTAACAGAGACATAATAGAATCCTTAAGGATATGGTAATAAGTATGTTTCTTGTACTTCTTTACCTCACTCATCATGGGCGTTACATTAACCGCAACCTATATTCTCAATAAATCTTCCTCTAAAGCTACTAATAAAACCCCTTATGATTTAAGAACGTTTTCTTATTCGTCCTTAAATCATCTTCATGAATGGGGTTGTCCAGCAGAAGCTAGGCCTTATAAGCCTAATAAGGGCAAGTTGGACATAAGACTGGTAGTATCTAGTTTGTGAGGTATGCCGAGAGATCTAGGGGCCATAAATTTAACAACCCGAAACTAGAACATTTTTTAACGAGAAATGCTAGGTTCTTTGAGGATGTTGAATTTAGTAGGAGATTAGGAGTAATATTTTGAATTTGAGGAGGAAGAGGCATCTGTTTCTATACCTTTTCCTATAGTTCCTATTGGATATCAAGATGTTGTACTTGACATTCAAGAAGAACATACAATTCAAAATAATGACTTCCCTATAAATATTGAACAACATGAAAATGTTGATCATAAGAAGGAAATTCAACAACCTCAAAATCAGGAAGAACCGGTGCCCTTAAGAAAATCCAATAGAGTAAGAAGAAATGCAATTCCAGATAATTATGAAATGTATCTTGCCGAGAATAAAGGACACTTAGGTTTAGTGGGGATGAGCCACTCACCTTCCATAAAGCCATTAATAGTCCTAATTCTCATAAGTAGATTAATGCCATAAATAAAGAGTTGAAATCTTTGAAAGATAACGACGTTTGGGATCTTTTTACATTACCTAAAGATGTGAAACCTATAAATGGGTCTCTAAGACCTAAAATGATTCACAAAAGTAATGTGGAAAGATATAAGGCCCGTCTAGTCGCTAAAGGTTTTTAACTCAAAAAAGAAGGCATAAAAGAACATTTTTCTGGTATCTTCTAACAACTCTTTTAAAGATCATTATGACACTAGTAGCACTTTTGGCCTTAAGATTCATCAAATGGATATTAAGACAAGCTTTCCTTAATGGAGACATTGAGGAAACTATCTGTATGAAGGAATTCATTCATGGGCTTAAGCAAACTTCTCGTCAATGGTATTTAAGATTTAATCAAGTAATTCTTTCATTTGGTTTTAAAACGAATCTTGATTAATATTGTGTATACCATAAGTTCAGTGGGAGTAAATTTTATATTTTGGTCTTATATGTGGATGATATTTTTCTTGCTAGTAATGTTTTAAAACCTTCTTAAGGAAACTACGAAATTTCTTTGGAATGAAAGATCTTGGTAAGGCATATTTTGTATTTGGAATCCAAATTCACCCGTGATTATTCACGAGGTGTTTTAGGATTATAACAAAAGGCCTATACGGAAAAGGTATTACAAAGGTTTAGCGT
Organism: Campanula takesimana; assembly: GCA_026119855.1. Taxonomy (NCBI): domain Eukaryota; kingdom Viridiplantae; phylum Streptophyta; class Magnoliopsida; order Asterales; family Campanulaceae; genus Campanula; species Campanula takesimana. The sequence goes on along the minus strand of JAOWBW010000418.1, from coordinate 842,517 downwards.
GAAAAAGTGAACCACTTGAAACCCCTGTTTCTAAAGGAGACAAGTTTAGTCTCAAACAGTGTCCTAAAAGTAATTTCAAATCCAAGTATATGGAAAATATCCCTTCTTTGCATCAGCAGTTGGAAGCTTAAAATATGCGTAAGTCTTGCATATAATGTTGGGATGCTTGGTCAATACAAAAGCAATCCGGAAAGAACGTTAAGTAGCAGCCAAAAGAATGATAAAAGTATTTACAAAACACTAAAGAACTACATGCCTATTTTTCAATCGGATAATCTTGAGATCATTAGGTATTCCGATATTTGTTAAATTATATGGCTGCATAAGTTTAAGGGACTGCAATTTGTCAAAACAAGTGTCGAAAGACCGATTAAGATATATTATGACAATCAGGCAGCAGTCTCATACTCCAACAAACAAGAGTTTATCAAAGTCTAAGTATTTAGACATTAAGTATCTTGTTGTAAAGGAAGAGTACAAAATGAACAAATAAAAATACAAACTTATTGAAACAGACTCCATATTAACGGATCCGTATACTGAAACGTTATCATCTTTAGTGTTTCACGAGCATGTTGCTCATATGGGTGTAACAACTTTTGATAACATTTTATTTAATGGGAGTTTTGTGTAGGTATTTAATTAATTGTTCTATTATTTAAAGTTTTGATCTCATTTGGTTAAGTTGGACTAGTTGGAAGAATATGTATATATTCATTATGATTCCATGCTACACATCTACACTTTTGATCTATGTTATTTAGTTGGATTTGTACATGTGATTATTGTGGGTTTAGTTGCGAATCAATTACAACGACTGCCCATTTAGTCCTTATACTTATATGGCTAATGGACGGGATTGTTATAAATGACAATAAAGTGCGCACATAAGGATTGTCATTTATGTTATATTCATGATTTAACGAAAGAACTTGTTTTGCAACCCAAGTGGGAGATTGTTGGAACATGGCTTGCAATACAAGTTATTTAGGACTTTCATAAATGAAGTCATGAATGTAACATTAATATAAAGTGTAGTTGATAATAATATGTGTAGAATTCCTGGATGTAATATTACCAATTTTTTATGGGCAAAGTGGTAATTTAACATCATTAAGCTTGAAAGGGTGTAGTCCCTAGATGAAGTGTCACCATGTTCCTATTTAAACGCTCTTCCATCAAGCCTAGAACATACAACATTTACTTGATATATCTCCTAAATTCTCCTCATATTATTGGAAGTACTTGAGAGATAAAGAAGACATTATCATTTAGAAGATCTCCATCCCCTTAATCCTTCTTCTTCTTATTCTCCCTACAACATCAAAGATGGATTCATCAGGTATACGCTTCCGCCTTCATCTTCTTCCTCAAATCTTATTCTAAAAGTGAGTGTGGCATTCAGGGTTAAGATTGTTCCAACACATTAATCCTCTAACCCGCAATCGACCCGACTTGTCTTACCATTACCTAAACAGGTTACCAAAGAGCTCAAGTGGTATTTGGACACACACACACACACACACACACACACACACAAAAAACGCGTCAGGCGCACGCGCACAGTCCGCCCATTCAAAAGGCGCCATGTGTCTGCTTGGCTGGCCCCATTTTTTCCTTTCAACCGGTTGAAGGGTTTCAACACTCAATATTTTTCATCAGTCCTTCTATTACCCATTGCAACCCTTCAATTATTGAAAATATTTTTCGCCATTGTACATGGTCTTCGGTGTAAGCATAGTGGAAAGATGAGTAGGAGGTGTTATCTGACAACTCTTTTGTGATGACTCATCAAAATGAAAAAATAATATAAATGTGCTAGTTTGGCTTTGGCCATCTGGGCATCGTCATTTATGAAAGAAAGAGGGAAGAGAGCATCGTCATTTATGAAAGAAAGAGGGAATTTGGGGTTAATATTCGGTTAGTTTGATGTCCGTATTTAGCAATTTTGAGGTAAGAGATTATGCAGTATTGATTTCGTGTTACTTCTTTTATATTCGTCTTGTCGTAGTACTTCGTTTAATTGATATGTATATTGTTAGTTCGGTTTCGATTTAATTATTAATTTGATATTGAAATTGTCTCGCAACTACTATGGTTATTATCCTTTATATGTAAGTGGTTATCAAAATGAGATTTGTTATATGGAATAGCTTCGATGTAGCTAATTTTGTGGCGGTCGCAGTGGACTCGGTTATTGTGTTTGTGTTGGGTCGGCTCTATATAGGCGGCCAACAATTCCGTTATGTTTCATTGGCTTCTGTTGTAATGTGAATATCCTTTCTTACTGAGCCCCCAAGCTCACTCCCCTCCAGATTTGAGTCAAAGCAGTTTACAGAGCAATTGAGATATCTTTGTATAGTATTTTGGTGATGTGTAAATTATATATATATATATATATATATATATATATATATATATATATATATATATATATATATATATATATATATATATATATTTTAAGAAACCAGGGCGGCACCTGGGGAGATTTTATTAATTATAAAATATAAGTACAAGAGGGGGACAACCACCCGACTCATTATCGGATATGGAGCCGGGCCTCGAAATCCAAAAAATAAACCAACTCCTCAAAAGGTAAAATCATCTAAAAAATAAAAGCCTGAAAAAATTAAACCAAATAACAATCCTAATAAATTCAAAGGAGCCCAATGATCCATCAAATGTCCAAGTCCAAAGCCTGAATAAGTTGATGTTGATAACCAATGAGGCCCAATCCACCAAATATCCCAACTGAATCCAACCCAGAGGTGACCCATGCCAAGGCAACCCGCTCCAGAGAGAAAGATAGCGGACGTTCCATGCGCTGATGATCAGTCCGTGTGATACCCCATAGTCCGTGTCAGGAATCCGTGTGCTCTCCATACGTGCCCGTGTGGCCATGGAACACACACCATCAGTACGTGTGAAAGGGGCGCATCCCACACGGGCACGTGTGACCCCCACACGGGCCCGTCTGCCTTCCCTGCAACGAAACGAGTCTGTGTGCCTCCCCACACGGGCCCGTGTGCCTCTTTTGCAACCGAAACGAGTCTGTATGCCTTCCTTGCACTTAAGAAACTATTCCAAAGAACCAAACACCATAACCAAGCCGCAGCAAACACCAACAACATCAAATAATTATTGACGCTCAACATAGTATCCACTTTCATCAAAACGTAACGCGTCCAAGACACTCCGAGGAAGCTCCCTTGACGATCCATATGTCCAAACCGTTTTATGAATATGAGCTTCAAAAGCCAATCTATCCGCAACCCCATTTGCTTGACGAAGAACATGACGTAACTCATACCCTCCAATCAAACTTTCACATTCCCGCAATTCATACGTGTATTGCCACGGACACTTATTTCGCCCTTTTAAAATATTCACAGCTACTAAGGAATCTGAGTTTGCCTGAACAGAAAGTAAACCCCAAGAATGACATAAGCGCAGGCCATCACGTAAAGCAAAGATCTCCGCCTTCATGTTGGTTCCATCTCCGTAGTAGTGTGAAAAGGCACAAACAAAAGCCCCATACCATCCCTTATAATACCACCACCCGTGCACTAGCCGTTTATCGCGAAACCATCCGTATTCAAAGTAAAAACATGAGAACGCGAAGGCTCCCATCTCAACAGCCTCTGCCGCCTAAACTTATGCTCTGCCACTTTGAGGCCTAAGCTCTCCAACAAGACACGGTCATTCCCACGAGGAGCCCCTTTCGGGACTAGGAATGAGCACATCTCAATAAGAGAATTTTTAACCCCATCCACAATTTTGGCACTATTCATAACAGTTCCTTCGAAAATCGATTTACACCTTGCTTTCCAAATCTCCCAACAAGTAAAAAGCATAATACCCATACGAACTAAACCAACCTGTCGGCGCTTTGACTGTCCACCACACCAAACAGACCACAAATGATGCAAATCAATATAATTATGAGTCAAAGGGAAAAGACTAACCCAATGCCTCCAAACAGACTGCGCAATCGCCGACTGTAGAAGTAAATGATTAAGAGTCTCCCTATGACCACCTCCAGGACAACACACACATCGAGATGGAATATTGAAGCCCCGAGACTCCAGTTTTTCATCCACCGGAAGACCATTGTGCATAGCCCTCCACCAAAAACCACTAACCTTTGTAGGGATGTTGGGATGCCAAACCTTAGCACCCCATTCCACCAAAGGGCTGCGGACCCGAATATAATCCCACCATGCAGCTGTCTCAAAAGTTCCCTTTTTGAAAGAGTGAAGACCGGACGATCCTCACTATGCTCATCAATACGCACCCTACGAAAATTGGCATGTAGATCCTGCGGGATAAACTGAAGCATGTCCTCCAAAACCTGAATACCATCTCTCACTGTCAAAAGTTGATCTTCAGGAAGCGGGCCCCCAAGCCGAACCCCACACCAATTATCAGTCCAAAATCTGATATCTCCTCTGCCAACAACCCAACGACTGCAATCATCCAACTGATGTAAATATGACGATGCAGCTTGCCACACATGCGAACTAGAGGCTGCAGGTTGACATTTATACTTGACACGGACCCATTGTGACCATAGGGAATTGCCTCTGGTGGCCACCCACGCCAACTTGGCTAACATAACCTAATTCATATCCTCCACCCTCCGAATTCCCAAACCACCTTCTTGGATAGGTCTACAAACCACATCCCAAGAAACCCAATGAGCCCGTTTTTCACCTCCACTGCTCCATAAGAAGTTGGACATAATGCTTTCCAACTTACGAGTTACAACCTTAGGAACCTTGAGCACACCCAAAGAATAAATAGGAATGCTTGAAAGCACAGATTTGATGAGAATTACCTTCCCACCAAATGACAGAAGCCGTGCTTTCCAACCATCCACCCTTTTCATCATCTTTGCTTCTAGCTCCGCAAAGTGTACCCTCTTGACTCTACCTTTGAACAACGGGATCCCCAGATATTTGAGCGGAAACTGCTGGTGCGTGCAACCCGACCATCTTCGAATATTTTCTATCTCGAACTGTCGCCTTTTAGCACCCACATAAAAACCGCTCTTCTCCAAATTAATCAATTGACCCGAAGACCTCTCATACATACTCAGAACCTCACGAAGACCCTCAATGGATCTCTGACGCCCATTACAAAACAAAGCATGTCATCCGCATAAAGCAAATGGGTCAATGGAAAATTCCCCCTACCATGTTCAAACGGCCTAAACACCTCCTCCTGAACAGCTCTGTACAGTGCCCGGGACAGTATTTCGTGAGCAATAATGAATAACAATGGAGAGAGCGGATCTCCCTGTTTCACCCCACGAGTTGAGGGAAAATAACCATGAGAAACACCCCCCATACGAACAGAATACCAATTACCCCGCACTAACCTCGAAATCGGGCTGCAGCAGTTGGCATCAAACCCAAACGTCTCCAAAGCTCTAAATAAGAAATCCCACTCTAGTCGATCATACGCCTTAGACATATCCAGCTTGAAGAGAACATTCCCACCCACAAATTATATTACTGTGAGATTTATGGAATTAGAATTTTTGGGATGTTACAACCAACTGAAAGACCTACCCCAATCTAAGTTTCAACCGAAACAGCCACTCTCTTATGTGAAAGAATCATCTTCTGGCAACAAAAACTAGCGATATTTTCAGCCAGTATTATGCTGCTAATAGGTAGAAGGAAGGGGAAGAAATAGAATATCATACTTTTAATCTTCAATAACATTAAACTTCAATAACATTACATCACAGTCAAGAAATAACATTACTTCATGCAATAACATTAAACTTCAATAACATTACATCACCGTCAAGAAATAACATTACTTCATGGAATACGAAATAACTTTAGGCCAATGAAGGCTAAACACAAACAAGTTTAAATAGCAAATAACTTGTATGGTCAATGAAGGATAAATAAAAACAAGTTTAGATGCAACTTCACTACTTCAACAACAGACCAGCCCGCTACACTTCGGCCTTTCATTCATTCCCCAAGCTTTGACAAAAAAAAGTCCCCACTCCAGCTGCCCGCACAACCTGCAAGTTTCCAGATAAAAAATAGTATGACTTAAACTGGATGCTGCAATGAATAAATACAATCATGTAACCAAAAAGGAAGACAAAAGAAACGTAACACACACAACCAAAACGAATATCCGCCATAAAAGTAGACCTAAACAGGCAATGTCTGGTATAAACAAAAACCTACAAGTGAGTACTATAGAGTCTCTCCAACTTCCACCTGGATTGTTAAGCAAAAACAGACCACCACGAAACATGTGAATGAAAAATGCCGCACTTTTAGGTTTGAAAAAAGAAAGAAAAAGAAAAACATGAGTTTGAAGAAAGCTAATGTGTGAATCTGCCACGATGGTAGTAACATGCATGGACAAATATAGCATTAAGATCAACATGATTATCAAAAGTACCAACAGATTTTAAGCTTGGTACTTGGTAGTCATACCAATCTTCACTTTAGAGGCAATAAAGATTGACCACGTAATACCCAGAATATAAGCAACAGAACACATTAGTCATTTAATCTTACAAATGGCCCAACTACCTTCATTGATGTGGCAGCCAGAGCAGTGACATTGATGAAAATCTAGCACTCCGCTTTAATGGAGACTTACACAACCTTGGATAATGGAGCAAACTTGTAGTATGAGAGACATCCAGGTCCTTAACTTTTCACTTATAGGCAACAAGGCTTAGGACCCTATAATGTAACATGATTCAAGCAATTAAAACGCATAGGAAAAAAGGGTTTCTGAGATTCAACCATAGGTTGGAAAGCACAAGTAAAGGCAAAGAAAAAGACAAACATGGAATCAGATAACAAAATCAAGAATTAATAGATAAAATTAAGTAGAAGTATACGTTAGTTCTAGAAACAACATTTCTTCTATCCTATAAATCATCAAGTGGAGACTTACTTGTATCATTATTTAACAGCATGAAAATGCCTTGGAACCATATGTGTCTTGCTGACATACTTGTATCGTAAGGCATTCTAGCACTTGGCCTTTACCTCTACCTCCGCGCCGTCGTCCAAGCCACAACTAATATCGAAAATGTCAACAAGAAAATGATAATTTTCTGGGCAATAGTCTGGTGGCTCGAAAGTACGAACAAGACAAAAAGAGTGACAGTCAAAATAAAAGGAACCCATCACGCGTCCCCAACCACTACCAGATAAAAAATCAGGTGCTCGCTTATAATTCTGCCGGAGACCATCCACCTCCCCTAATCTTTTAAAAGGGCCAATCCGTTTTGGATCAACATTCTCATCCTTCCATGAGTATAGTTGTGGTAGAGGACTGTTCTTTGGCGCAGCTAAGAGAATATGACAACCCCATTTTTCTACAACACCCACATTACGTGCTGAATCAAATGGGAGTGGGTCCCCACGAAGTTCACGCCAAACTCTATTACTTGTAGAATATACATATATCTTAGTTAAACAGCTGGAGGAAAGTAATATGTTTGAACCACAAAGAGCAGAGGCTGAGTTAAAAGTCAACCCACTGAAACTGGATGGAAGACTGACAACGGTCCAGGTATCACTAACCACATCCAAAATCTCCATACTAGGTTTGACATCAATAGGAACTGAGATTGAGGCACTAAACACATAAAATTGATGACGATTGACAGGCCCGAAAACGAAGGGAATAGGCTTACCTGAGTTCATAGAATCAATCTTTTTGGTACCTTTGTTCGGAGAAGCAGCGTCAAACATGTATGCCGCGCACGAGTAAATCACCGAATCTGGTTCAGCTACAAATCGATATCCCCCACAAAAATAAATCTTGGAACCGAATGAAAAAATAATCATCGCCGGTGGATACTCCCCCAAATTTAGGGCTTCAACCGGCATCCCCAAATCCTTAACGTCTTTGGCTCCCCTTGCACACTCAACCAAATCACCTGCATCCTCAGCCGGATCAAGTTTGTAAATCAAGTATTTTACTAAATCAGGACCGGATCCCAGCACAATCGCCTCAAACACGGCATACATTTTATGACGACGTCAGTCACGACGGTTGATGAGAGACAGCGTTTCATGACGGCGGCGAAAACACCCCCATGATAGAATAGAAGCTCTGCACTCAGGTTTTAGGGCTAGGGTTTGGGAAAGTAGCATTTGCTCTAAACTCTTTTGGATATATAAATTGATCATAGATAGACGGTGGAATCAAAAACAAAATCTAGTCTGTCTTTTGTGATGATATAGAAATTTTTAAAGGCCCCGTTCAATGTTCTATACCCAAGCATCTTGATTTTAGGCTTTACTATATTCGAGATATTGTTGAACAAAAAATCGTTAGTCGTTAATTTGTTGGAAATATAATAAACGACTGAATTAAATTTTCATAAGGTCATTGTTTTTTTAGAGATGCTTTTCTCTCGATGTAAGTGAGTTTAGTTGATTGCACAAGTGTGCGAACAACTGTCTGCATCTCTGTATAATTGTATATTACAGAAAACACCAAAAAAAATAAAAAGAAAAAAAATATGCATTCATGCTTTGCATGATTATCTCTTGTGATCACTTGGTTGACTTATTCCCGTGACTCTGTGTTTGACAATGTGAGACCCTACTGAACCTGATAATAAAAATTATCTTGTTAATTTCTTCGTGTTGTTTATCATGAAGTGGTCACTTAATCTATGGTTACGGGGAGAATAAGCTGCCTCCTATCTTTGAACTACTCATTTAGGCAAAATGCCGATGTTGTACATAAATACATCACTTGAGGAAAAAAGTATGGTGACACTGTATTGTGAGAGTGAAAAGCTCCTCCCCGTAATTGATTCAATGCCTCAAAATGAAGTGTTCTAGAGGCTACATTATTGAAGGATATCTCATTGAATTCTTGTGTGTTAAAACAGGGTCACTGGATATGTTGACCATACTATGTCACACTTAATTGAGATTAATCTCCACTATGTATGCTTGTTAGGCATAACTCAAAATTAGAATTTCTTTGGCCTCGTGAAAATTTCATTTAATTGATTATTATTTTCATCAAATTGTAGGCTAATCCTTTCTTGGTTAACAATATGTTTAATGAGTGTGTACCCAGCTTTATGTGCAAAGGAATTCTGAACAGAACAATCTTTTGAGGCTCAAGTGGAAATTATCTTCTATGATATTGCTATGGGTCGCAAAATACATATAAAATTTTGATTTCTAACTTCATGTTCTTTGGCCAATTTGATCCTCCAAAAGGTTAGGTCACCTTGATTGACTTTCTTTGTTCCTGAACTGAATGCCTTCTTTCTAGCTATAATCAGCAACATTGATCTCTTCTCTCTCTCTGGAAATTACATTTTTTTGTGAGAATGTCATCCCTACAGTTGTCTATGCTGTTGTTTTGGAAGTTATGTGCACATATCTGCACTCAACTGGTTGCACAACTGTGGAGTTGTTCTCTTATTCTCCAAAAAATCTGTAAGTATTTTCTTTTTCCACATTTTCCTCTGCCTCTGATCCTCTGAAGCTGTAGCTTTGATCATAATTCACAAAGGGGTTTCTTAAGATATTTTCATAATGTACGCACATTTTGTTTCGAAAATATTTAAAGAAAAGGGGGAAAATAAGGAAATGGTCAATCAATGGAGGAGATAATCATCAATGGAGATGCAGAAGATGATCATCAAGAGAGATATAATCCATTTAGGGGGAGTTTCTAATGCAGGGGGAGAGATTGTGGTGTCCAGTTAAGGGAGAGCAAGCTCGAATTCCTTTCCTAATGCCATGAATGAAGATGAAATCAAGTTCAATGTGTGAAGATTGAGGTTTGAGTTATCTTGTGCTAACTTTGTTCATGCAGGTTTTAAATCAGAACCATAAAAATAGGGGAGATTGAAAGAGTATAAAATACTCTTAATATCTTTTTGTTTTTGTAATTCTGATTTGTATTTTATTTTAATTTAGTTTGTAATATTATCCATATTTAAGTTGTTTATAATTTAGGTTATTTGTATTTATATAAGGTTATTTATTTATTTTTGGTAGTTTTATTTTAGGATTTATATTTTGGTATTTATCTTTTACTAACAATACTAATCATTTCCTTGTACAAAGTGGATCTCTTATTTTTGTAGGACTCTAGGATTGAAGACTATATAAACAAAAAAAAAGATCAGCCATTGATGGATTTTTAGAGCATTCAAAGAGAGAAATAATTTTTTTCATAAAGAGTCTTTCTTGTCCTTGAAGTTGGTTTATGATCAAGATCTAAAGTCTTTTGATTCTTCAAGGTTGTTTTGTGTTTTATTAGTTCTAGGAGTCTAGAACTCATTTAGTTTTTTTATTATTTTTATTTCTTTCATTGTATTCATTTAGTATCTTGTATTCTTCAAGATCTTTTATTAATGAAAGTTTTCCAGCAAGCATAGTCTTGCTGAAGTGTTTAATTCGTGTTTTATTTATTCCGCTGCGTTTTACTAAGTTTTTACTGGGTTTCTGTCAGTGGACAGTTGTCACGACAGTTGTGTTGTCACTTGAAAGAGTATAAAATACTCTTAATATCTTTTTTATTTTTGTAATTCTGATTTGTATTTTATTTTAATTTAGTTTGTAATATTATCCTTATTTAAGTTGTTTATAATTTATGTTATTTGTATTTATATGATGTTATATGTTTATCTTTGGTAGTTTTATTTTAGGATTTATATTTTTGGTATTTATCTTTTACTAACAATACTAATCATTTCCTTGTACAAAGTGGATCTCTTATTTGTGTAGGACTTTAGGGTTGAATGATATATAAACAAAGAAAGATCAGTCATTGATGGATTTTTAGAGCATTCAAAAAGAGAAATCAAGTTTTTCATAAAGAGTTCTTCTTGTCCTTGAAGTTGGTTTATGATCAAGATCTAAAGTCTTCAAGGTTCTTCGCAATTGTTCTTGCATTGAGAACATCTATTGCTGATCATATTTGGCCTTGAAGCTTTGATTTAAGTCTTTTGATTCTTTAAGGTTGTTTTGTGTTTTATTAGTTCTAGGAGTCTATGACTCATTTAGTCTTTTTATTATTTTTATTTCTTTCATTGTATTCATTTAGTATCTTGTATTCTACAAGATCTTTTATTAATGAAAGTTTTCCAGCAAGAATAGTCTTGTTGAAGTGTTTAATTCGTGTTTTATTTATTCCGCTGCGTTTTACTAAGTTTTTACTGGGTTTCTGTCCGTGGACAGTTGTCAGATCAGTTGTGTTGTCACTTGTGTGATCATCCTTGATCACAAGTGTCCTGACAAGTGGTCGTTCCCAGAAACAGTCCTAGCTACAAATCTTTCAATTTGAATATTGGGAATGTCTTAAGTACAAATATGCATATCAGTATTACATATCTCAAAATATTCTTTTGTTGTATAGCAGTAGTATTTTTTATTTTTTTTTTCGAGCAAGTATAGTAGTAGTTTTTTTTTTTTTTAAAAGTTTGTAAAATATCATTTAAGGCAATTGCCATCGTGTTACAAACTCCTATGAAGTCTATTACAGATCTATTGCCCTATCTATTACAAATTCTTATATTGGAATCTATTACAGTGATACTTGCCGCTCTAGAAATCACTCGTAGACGTTCCTGCGCCATAGACGTCCTCGGGCTGATAACACAAGTTCTCCACAAACTTCCCGTAAGAAGGCGAACCTGGGACCTTCAACAAAGTGGAGGCCACTTAATTATTGGGGAATGGGGGGAGGGGAATCGAACTTGGGACCTCCCGAAGGAAATCCCAAGCCGGTACCGCTGGGCCAAATCCTCGCAGGTAGTATAGTAGTAGTTGATATTGCCAGTTTTTATTAAAGAAGACAAGTGGGGGAAACTAGGGATTCAGCTAACTGTCTGAATTTATTAGAAATGTTATCATGTTTAGCATCTTGCTTATCGAATGAATGGTTTGAGTTGAAGCATGCCAATTAATATTCGCTCCTTTTTTTTTTTTTTTAGGACGGAAAATAGTTAATACAAAAGATTAGAATCGGAAAGAGTATATTTGCGCAACGAAACACAGTTACTCCCTCTGTACCGATACCGGTCCAAACTAATCATTCCTTTAAATAAAAAAACATTCGTCCCATTTGAAGCTTCACCAAAAATGGTGATAACACACAAATTAAACAAATGAAGAAAAGAGATAAGTTGTGAGGGGGAAAAATTAGTGTGTTCTACAAGTGAGACTACAATTTAAAATGTGAGAGGAAAGTTAGTGGGTATAACAAGTGGGCTCCATAATTAACTACTACCTCCGTCCCACCTCACTTGAGACCTAAGAGGTGGGCACAATACAACAACAACAACAACAACAACAAAGCCTTAGTCCCAAAATAATTTGGGGTCTGCTAACATGAATCCTCATATGTCATCGTGATAAAAGGAAGAGAGAGAGAGAGAGAGAGCGAGAGCGAGAGAGAGAGAGAGAGAGGAAAAAGATGGAGAAAATAAAATAAAATAAATAAATAAATAATAATAATAAAAAGTACGATCAACCCCCATCATTCACATGAATTTTCGCACTCCACTCCGGCCTCTTCAACGCCACATCTTCATCCACTCCGAGTAAACTCATATCATTTTCAATCACCTTAATCCAAGTTTGCTTGGGTCTTCCCCTACCCCTCACCATTTTATCACTTCTCCACTCTTCAGGCCTCCTAACCGGTGCATCACTCGGTCTCCGTCTCACATGACCAAACCACCTTAGACGATGCTCCCTCATTTTATCCTCAATGGGCGCAACTCCTACTTTACCCCTGATCACCTCATTTCTCAATCGATCCTTTCTTGTATGCCCACACATCCATCGTAGCATATGCATCTCCGCTACATTCATCTTATGAATATGACACTGTTTCACGGCCCAACATTCAGTGCCATAAAGCTGTGCAGGCCTAATTGCCGTACGATAGAATTTTCCCTTTAATCTATTTGGCATGCCACGATCACAAAGAAACCCTGTGGCACTCTTCCACTTCAACCAACCTGCTTTAATCCTATGAGCCACATCTCCATCCAATTCTCCATCTTTTTGGATAATAGATCCAAGATAGCGAAAGAACTCGGAAGCTTGGACAATCTTTCCATCGAATGTGATCACTCCTGCCTCTCTGCTTCTAACTTTGCTAAATTTACACTCCATATATTCAGTTTTGCTTCTGCTTAACCTAAAACCTCGAGATTCCAAAGTGCGTCTCCACAACTCCAATTTATTTTCAACACCTTCTTTTGTCTCATCAATCAGCACAATATCATCTGCAAACAACATACACCATGGAATAGCATCTTGGATTGACCTCGTCACTTCATCCATTATCAGGGCAAAGAGAAAGGGACTAAGTGCAGAGCCTTGATGCACTCCAATCGTGATAGAGAACTCTCATGTCTTCCCAACACTTGTCCGTACACTAGTACTAGAGGTGGGCACAATAACTAAGGAAAAATAAAAAATAAGGAAGTGTGGTAGAAAATGAAGAGAGAGAATGAAGGGTTAATAGTAGGTTGATTGAATGAATTGTGAGGTGGAAAATGAAGAGAAAGAATGAGTGGGTGGGTGGGGTAAATTGAATATAAAATTATAAAAATATTACCATTTTGAGAAGTCTCAAGTGAAGTGGGATGAACCAAAATGGAAATAAGTCTTAAGTGAGGTGGGACAGAGGGAGTATGTGAGAGGAGGAAGTGAGTGGGTATGATAAGTGGGCTTACATTTTTTACCATTTTAGGAAAGGATGAAACTTTTAAGAGAACACCCATCTTGGTAAAATGTAAAGCTTCAAATGGGACCGGGGGAGTATTATTTTAACATGGTGTCTATCAATGTAAGAAGCAACTTCTTTTTTCAACCACTGTTGTAGACGCCATTTTGTCATAGAAAAAAAGTACTTTCTGTTGTATTAAATCCAATAAAATATTTAAAGTAATTTGTCATATACTCCCTTCATCTCATTTTAAACTTCAAAGTTAATGTGAAAATTGTTAACTTCATTGCACTTTGACCAAGAATTTGTAGAAAAATTGATTATTCTAATGAAAAACTAAAAATTGTTTATGAGAGTATTTGTAATGGTGGATTAATAACAATTTTCAAAATTTCATTAGGATAATTAAGTTTTTGTAAGTTTTCAGTCAAACTATAATTAAGTTGATAAATTTTGCTTTGACTTTGAAGTTTTAAACTGGCACTGAGGGAGTATTTTTTATGTTACATACTTTATTGAGATACTTTCATAAACTGCATTTTTTTAAGGATGGAGTAAACGATAACGTAAATTTCTCAATCTTCATTCATTAAAATGGATTTTTTATTTTATTTTTTGCGTGAGGAAGATTTGTGTTAGACTATTTTTTTAAGATGGAGTAGTATGATATATTTATAAAACTAAAATACATATAATTTGATATCGGCTAACATGAATTGTCACACATCATTGATAAAATAAAAGATATGAAAAAATAATTTTAAAAAGTAGCAGAGGAGAATAAAATTTGAGAAAGGAAAAGAAAAAGTAAATATTATTTTTATATATATATATATATATACTCCATCCGTCCCATTTAAGAGTAAAAAATGGGTGGGTTCAAGAATTAAGGAAAATGTGATGTGTTGTGAGTGTTGATAGTTAGGTATGAGAGAGAAAGTGGGGTAGAGAAAAGCTAGTGGATAATTGTTGTGAGTATGACATGTAGGACTCACTTTCCATTTTAGGATTTTGACTCTTAAAACGAGATGTTTTAGGAAATTTTTGACTCTTAAAACGGAGGTAGTATGTGTGTGTGTCTGTGAGAGAGAGAGAGAGAGTATATATTAAAAATGAATAAAAATAAAAGGAAAGAAAATAAAAAATGAGCAAAGAAAAGAAAAGATATACTCTGTCTCATAACTATGTGCACAAAATAGGTTTTGCACGGGAATTAAGAGATGAATAGCAATGTGTAGTTGTTGTGAGTGTGAAAAGTGAAGTATGAGAGAGAAAGTGGGGTAGTGAATAGTATGTTGATTGGTGTTGTGAGTGTAAAAGTAAAACATGAGAGAAAATGAGTTGGATGAATAGTAAAGATTCTTTGTTATTTTAGAAAAGTATGACTTATCAATCGGACATCCAAAATGACAATTTATGAACATAGTTATGGAAAACGGGGGGAGTACTAGAGTCGGGTATAGACTAATGGTATAAAATTTTAATATTGGTATTTAATAGCAGCTTGCACATTTTTAAAGGGTCTAAGAGAAACTTTTATGTTGAAAAGAAAATCGGTTTTTCTAACATGTGCCCTAAGGGCACATGTTAAGTGATTTAAATAAGGAAATCGAAGTGTTTATTAAACTTGCTTTAACTCATTCATTTCCATAATTAACAAAATATATTGTTTATATATGTAAACTTAAATATTTATGGAAGCATATAAAAGTGTTGAATTTCATATTTAAATCGTTTAACCCTTAGGGCACACGTTAGAAAAACCGAAAGAAAATCTGTACATGTACACCTTAACTTTTGGACTATTTAGTCATCTGAAAAATAAAAGCTATCCAAAAAACTTGCACCAGCCGGGAATCGAACCCGGGTCTGTACCGTGGCAGGGTACTATTCTACCACTAGACCACTGGTGCTTGTTGATTGATAATGGACTGTTTTACAAATATATATACTCCCTCCGTCCTATAACTATACGGCCAAAATGAGTTTTGCATGGGAATTAAGGGATGAATGGTAGTGGGTAGTTGTTGTTAGTGTAAAATTTGAAGTAGGAGAGAGAAAGTGTGGTAGGGAATAGTAGGTATAAAAGTAAAGTAAGAGAGAGAATGAGTGAGATGAATAGTAAAGATTTTTTACCATTTTAGGTAAGTGTAACTTATCAATGGGACACCCAAAATAAAAATTTGCCCACATTGTTATGGGACGGAGGGAGTATTTATTTAGATTTGATATCCATTACCTTTGGATATTTTCCCATCAACAGGAAATTAGTCCTTCCGCCTAAAAATATATTGTATTTTCAAAGGTAATGGCTATCAAATCTAAATAAATACTATATACTGTATTTTCAAAAGTTTTTAAAACTTATTTCATAAACACCTAAACATTATTTACTTCCTTGAGCGAGTTAGGAAATACACATCCAGGTAAATAGATTATTGAGCTATCAATTGTAAGATTCAGATATAAAAAAAAAAAAACAAAAACTATAGAGTAATCTCCGCTATAACTAATACTCTTTGTGTCACATAACAATGTGCACAAGCTTTCTTTTGGGTATTTGATTGATAAGTCACATTTTCTTAAAGTTTAAATTTTATATATTTCTTAAATTAATGAGACTCACTTATCATACTCACAGCAACCAGAGGTCTCGCGTTCGAGAAATGGGAAGTCATTTTATACTCACAACAACTAGCCATTACTATTCCCTCTTTAATTCTCGTACATTCTTTATTATGTGCACACTGTTATGAAATGTAGGGAGTATATATATATATATATATATATATATTTTAAATTAGTGTAATTAGAAGTGGTAACCCATGTCTTACCATTAACATTAGTTTAATTAAGATGTTGGGTTGAGTAGGACAAAGGGCATAATGCTAAGATATGAACATGGGTTATCACATGACAATCAGTGTCACACCACCACATTTGTTTTTTTCCTGTCCCATTAATGACAACCCCATCCTCAATTATAATAATCACTTAATAATATTTGTTCCTAAAACACAATCCTTCGCAATCTCATGTCTTTTCACTAATTATACTTATATTTCTTAATTTTTTTTTTCCTTCTCAATGTGACACTGAAAATCTCCACTGCTCAGATTAGGACAATCATAATCTTAGATTAGCCACAATTTCATCTTATTGACATGCATTTAGACTATTTATGACAAAAATTGACCCAAAACAACCTTAAGATATGTATGTAAAATTTTCACAACAATGCTTGCTTGTTCAAAATTCAGTCTTGCCTTTAAATAACTCAAATCGCTTGTAAGCGCGTGAATAAAAATAGTTCGACAAAAATTTATGTGAGACGGATCTCGTTGAGAGAGTAAATGGTTTGCTCCCCTATTAGCGGGGCGGGGAAAGCCCATTTCTTCTCTAAACAAAATCCGTCTCATGCGTGAGATCGTCTCACACTAAACTTCCTCAAATTCCTCAAATAGTAGTTTGTTCGAGTTTTTGACTTTGATTTTCAGTTATCCAAATTGCTTTTTAACAAAGTAGGAACTAGGAAGATAAACATTGTAGCCAAAAAGAATCTTTCTTCCACTAAATCAAGTTACAAATTAATCCACCCATCTTTACTTTAATTTCCATGATCATTCTCATTTTAGTCAAAAAAGGTAATAAAAGCAAACAACTGTGGAAGAAAACCTGCCCATACTCATATAACATTACACACCAATCATCACCCAACTTTATCATCTCAAAACATTATAAATTCCTCAACATGAATGCATTCTTCCTAACAACTCCAACTCACTGAGATTTTATTGCACCACCAAAGTCAACTCCAAACTGTTGATCAATTGTATTGTTCTAAAAAAGTCAAAGGAGAGAGAAAGAGGGTACCCTTTTCAAAAGGGTAATGGAAAAAACTCATCTTTCTGGAAATCCATTTTGGCCTTATACTCACTCTGTCCCAGAATGATAGTCCCCCTATTTTCATGGGTTTTACGAAGGAACTTTGAGTAATAATTAAGGCTACTTTTAATTATTCTAATGAAATTTTTGAAATTGTTCTTGATACACCATTATAAATACTATTAATATCAATTTTTAGATTCACATTAACATAATTATAAGTAGTATTTATAACTGTTCAAAGTTCCTTCATAGTAACAACGAAAAAAGTGGACTATCTTTCTGGGACGGAGGGAGTATATCATTGATCCTATATTTAGACTTTTGAGATATCTTTAGGGTCTCATCTCTCCCATTCCCAATTTGGTGAAAAAATGAAAACTTTCCTCTGTTTTCATGTCCTGTTTTGTCTTTTTGCACTGCTGTTCCCTTATCCTTGTGCTTCTCTTCCCATGTGTACTGACATGAGTAAGTGTTTCTCTCTCTCTATGTATGTATATATCTCTCTCACACACACACACACAGTGGATTTGATGTTGGTGATGAATGAATGAATGACTGAAGTTTGTTTGTTGGTTGGTGATGATGAAATTGAAGGGGCACCTGCCATGGCAAAGAAGGTTCTAGAATTCTGTGAGTATGATGGGAGTGTGTGTTGTGATTCAGCCAAAGATTTGCAACTTAAGAAGCAATTTGAAGCCATGAATATATCTGATCCAAACTGTGCTTCTGCTGTTAAATCTACCCTCTGTGCTGTAAGTTCTTTCTCCACTTCATTAACTTTTCAAGATCCCGTCTAGGCGCCATAGCTGGGCCTAGACGGGATCTAGGCTGGGTCGAGAATTCAAAAATAGTTATAATATCCTAGGCAGACAAAAGCGTTTCATGAACGCCTAGCGTCTAGGCGGGGGCTAAGCAGCCTAGGCGAGCGACTTTTAGAACACTGGATCACTCTGAGCATAAAGTTGATTGCAAGTAAAAATGGAAATTAAGTTTGGCTTTTATCTGTAGCCTAGTGAGATGAACGAGTCAGATTAAATGTCGCTATTTTTTTTGTAGGTTAGTACGAAAGAATTTTGAGCAATATATTTAATTTTATTTAATTTAATTATCTTAATAAAATTAAAACTTGTTATTGATACACTAATATAAATACTATCAACAACAATTTTAAATTTTTTTGTTCATTTTCAGACATGTGATCAGTTCTCAGCAAACTTATACAGAGTTGAAACAGAAGCTAAACCGGTTCCAGTCCTCTGCAACTCATCTGACTCACCAAGCTCATCTGAAATCGGGTTTTGCTCGACTTTATGGAACAGTTGTCAAACCATCCCCATACGAAATTCCCTTTTCGCACCCTCGTTACAAGGCGCTGGGGTTGGAGTAACCCAAAACTCCTCTGCATCCAAACTAACCGATCTCTGGCAGTCACAGACTGATTTCTGTACTGCATTTGGCGGTTCAGCTAACGGAAACTCGTTATGTTTTAACGGAAAGCCAGTCTCAGTTAACAAAACTCAAACGGAACCCTCTGTTCCTCCAAAGGGTATATGTTTAGAGAAAATAGGGGATAAATTTTATACTAACATGGTCCCACATCCAGATGGATCGAACCGAGCTTTCTTTTCTGACTTGCCTGGTAAAATTTGGTTAGCAACTATCCCGGATCAAGATGGAGGAAAACCTTTGGGTTTAGATGAGTCAACCCCGTTTGTTGACTTGAC
This sequence comes from Campanula takesimana, assembly GCA_026119855.1. Taxonomy (NCBI): domain Eukaryota; kingdom Viridiplantae; phylum Streptophyta; class Magnoliopsida; order Asterales; family Campanulaceae; genus Campanula; species Campanula takesimana. The sequence continues at coordinate 823,183 of JAOWBW010000418.1, read as the reverse complement.
AGATCAAGTACACTTTGAAGCTACGTTTGGGATGATGGGAATGGCGTTTCATCCAAATTTTGCTCAGAATGGTCGATTTTTCGCATCGTTCAACTGCGATAAAACCACGTCATTTGTGTGTTCAGGAAGGTGTGCGTGTAATTCTGATGTGGGGTGTGATCCTTCAAAGCTGGCTCGATCGACGGAAGGTGATCAGCCATGTCAGTACCATAGTGTTGTAGCGGAGTACACTGTTAATGGAACAGCATCAGATCCCTCCATGGTACAAGTCGCACAATTTCAGGGTAAAACTGTTTCGTATTTAAAATTTTCGGGTTTGGCTTACTAAAGTTTCTGATGCTTAATTAGGCAACGAGGGGGAAACCGACAGAAGTGAGGCGGATACTGACAATGGGACTTCCCTATACAAACAATCACGGTGGTCAGATTCTTTTTGGTCCGTCCGATGGGTATCTGTACTTTATGATGGGAGATGGTGGCGGCAAAGCTGATCCTTACAATTTCGCGCAGAATAAGAAGTCTTTGCTTGGGAAGATAATGAGGTTGGACATTGATAGCGTACCAAGTAAGTACTATATTCGCATAATAACCTATCCGTTAAGTTTTCCGTTAAATTCTCAACCCTTCTTGTGTGTTGTTCCTTAGGTGAAGAACTTGTTAGTCTAGGTCTATGGGGAAACTATTCCATCCCTAGAGATAATCCTTACTACGACGATAAGGAAATGCTCCCAGAAATCTGGGCGTTAGGACTTAGAAGTCCGTGGCGTTGCAGCTTTGATTCAGAAAGACCTTCTTACTTCCTCTGTGCAGATGTTGGACAGGTTCAATCTGATCTCTTTTCTATTTTGGATTCATGGATTCCTAGGCAATGTAGCAGATAGATGCTGATGGTAGATTCGGGGCCTGTGCAGTCGGTGTGCATGACAGTCTGAACTTGTATTGTAGGTGCTCACATTTGTTTTAAATAATGTAGGATCAATACGAGGAGGTTGATATTATCACGAAAGGAGGAAACTACGGGTGGAGCATGTACGAAGGACACATACCTTTAAACCTTAAACGTTCTTCTTCTCGCAAAAATACTACAGATTCTGCAGACGTAGCAGACCGTGTCTTCCCTATTTTGGGTTATACCCATGCTGAAATAAACAAAAAGATAGGATCTGCAGCAATTTCAGGTGGATATTTCTATCGCTCTACAACTGATCCCTGCATATATGGCAGGTATGGCCTCAAACCGGAAGGGGGGAAAAACTCAAGGGCTTGTTTGGTTAAACTCATTTTAATCGTTGTTGAATTTAAAAAAAAAAAACTGAGTTTTTGACTTTTTTACTTTTCAGTTACCTGTATGGAGATCTGTATGCGAGTTCTATATGGGCAGCTGCTGAAACTCCGAAGAACAGTGGAAACTTCACGACTACGTCAGTTCCTTTCAGTTGTGCTCGTGACTCTCCAATGGAGTGCAGTTCAGTGCCAAACAGTCCCCTTGCTGCATTAGGTTATATATACTCATTTGGAGAAGATAACAAGAAAGACGTTTATATCCTCACGACTACTGGAGTATACAGAATAGTCCGTCCGAGCCGATGCAGTTACAGTTGTTCCAAGGAAAATGCCACTGCTGTTGTTCAGGTCCCAACTCCTTCGCCTTCTAGCGCTTATCATGGAGTGGAGTTTAAGGTTTTTCTCTCTTTGTTAATAGTTTTGTTGGGGATTATGTTGTAAGATAGGGAATCATCTGACAAGTTTTTCGTTTCTTGTTGTGGGTTCTGTTTGTATGTTCCACGAAGTTTTGACTATTTTAATCGTCTTGTTGAACAATATGATCGAGAATGTAAGATGTATCCTAATATGATGTGCCAAATGTTAATATCTACCACGAGAGACAGAGAAAGAGAGAGAGAGATGCTTCATTGAAAGAATAAGCTCTTGAAATATTTAAGTAAATATTCCACAGGGTTATGTAAAAACACTAACCAGACTTGTATCTTTAGCACCTCCAGAACAACCTATATAAAAGTCCAGGCAGCAGCTTCAAGTTTCTGAAGTTAACATCATAACTGAGATCCACATTGCCCTGCATGTACGCTTGAGATGCAATCGTTCATTTCCCATTAGCACCGTGAAATTCGAGTAGGTAATGAGCAAATCTGGAAAAAAAATCTGCACGAGGCACGAAAAGGGTGTTTCAGGTAAACTTCAATTTCTTGTGGCAAACCACTTTCTTCAACAGCTGTCAAGAAGGATTTTATTAAGGAGTAAATAGTAATAAATGGAAGTGTAGGGACTTAGATGTAAAAGTCAGTTAGTTTGTTAGAATTGTTGTTGGTTTGTTAGATAGTTTGTTAGAGTAAGTGGGTGAGTTAGTATATAATTCTATCTCCATGTACTGGTTAACACAATTTCATAATATCAAAAACAGTTTCTCTTCCCTAATCTCTCTCCCAGCCTCTTTCTTCTTTAACATCTCCGGCCACCACCACAGGTGGTGGTCCGGCCATCTCCACCACATAACATCCTCCATATCTATTCCTAAAACTATCAGATTTCTAAATGACCAGCTTTCAGGTCACTTTGGAACTTCCAAGAACAAGGCTGTGCCGCCCTCTAATTGCTGCAAAAGAAATTCAGGAACCAGCTACTACTTTGCAACATCTGGAATAGGCATAGAATGAAAACATTTTAGCACCCAGAATAGAATCATTCTGGCTTTACATTTTGAATCCCTACCACAAGATGAATATAATGAGTGCACGTTTCAGACAGGCGAAAATGGCAAAAAAGAAAAAAAGTCTTTTGATTCTTGCTTACAAGTGCCTCAGACTCGTTATAAGTTTCAGACAGACCTAAGTTTTTCTTTCTTTTCTGTTTCGAAAACAATTGCTAAATAACTGGCAAGAAAAACCAAGGCACTGGTGCATGTTTCCTAAGCAAAGCATCACAATAGGGGTCAGTCTCAGGGAAACTAATACTCCCTCCATCCCAAAATGATCTTCACATTTGACTATTCAAACTTTTTTAAGGATATGAACACTTGATTCACTAGTCATGTTTTGTTTGGGCACTTCTAAGCCTAGATTGTAGAAATGTGAAGAATTTTTTGGGACAATGAAAATTGCCAAATGAGAAGATCATTTTGGGACGGAGGGAGTAGTTCTTTTGATAAGGAGGCAGGATCAGACATATGTTCTTCAGGTGAGATAAGAGTCCATGGTACAGAATATCATACAAATTTCATCACAATAAAGATTCATAGGTTCATATGGTATAAACCTGATAAGAGTTTCTTAACATCACGTAAGGTATAGAAAACCCATATAATGACATATTTAATATTTTCAATAGCATATAGTCAGACCATGTTTGCATCACATGCATAACAGTTGAAGCCCAGTTAAGTGCATGGCTTCTTAATCAACGAAAACGGAGCATAAAGTGTATAAAGTAGGAGGTCTGATGGAAACTTACAAACTGAAATGAAATCTCTTGCATTTTCTCCACGACCCACAAAACTGCTTTCAGCTCAAAGTGTGATCTCCTTTCTTTTCTCCGTCCAATCTACATAGTGTGCCAAGAGAGTCTGTCTTTCTTTCTCTCATTTTCTTTAATCGAACAGGGCATCCCCCCCCCCTCCCTATATTTTATTAAAATATCTCATAAAAGGTGATAGGGGGCTAGACCTGACAATCATAGCACAAAGAGGGGATATAAACCCTGGTCTCAATGAATAAATTAAAGCTTACAAGAAAGATGAAACACATAAATAAAAAGAAAAGAGATTAAACCCGAATGTCTTTTACCTCCACGCTTCTTCTGTCCAAAACTTTGAAAGCAATGTTTACAATGAACTGGGATGAAACCATCATCTAACCTATAATAATTTCTTTTCCCTGGTTCATCCCACTCTCTTTTGCCATGAACACTTGAGCCCGACGAGAGACAATCACCCAAGCCACCATGCCACCAAATTCATCACAAAAAGAGTCTGAGAACTCATAAGGAAATAAAGCATCATAATGTGGATCACACTTACCCTGGCAATTGTGCGGGTTGGGTTGGATTGGGTCGGGTTCTGGCGTGTTGGCGGGTTGAGACGGGTCGACCCATCACAGTCCGTTTTAGTTAGCGGTTCGAATGGTCAGATTGAAAGGGTTGAGGCAAGTTGGCCCGTTTATTTTTTCACTCAACAGAACTTAACTTAATTATTTCAAGCTACTTGTGCTCGTAGTTTAAACGGGTTTGGTTGTGTCGACCTGCTAAGCTTCACGTGTTGAGCCGGGTAACCCGTTTCAACCGCTAACTTTAACGGGTTGGGTCGGGTAATTAGTGGGTTGGGTTGAGCGGGTTAGTGAGTAATGGGTCAAAATGCCAGGCCTAATCACACTCATCAATTTCCAGAGAACATGAGAGGAGAACATCATTAATAAATCCATGATGATTAAGAACAAAAGGTTCTACCATTGGATTCGAAGGATCTTCAGGTGTTGGTGTGATTGCCATATCATTAATAGTAGTTGGTATAGGGTTTGTGACCGCCTTTGAATTTACGGAGGTAACATTAAAGTGATTTGGATTTGATTTTCGAGCTTCAGCGGGACAAAGGCGAGGAGCTATGGTAACTTGTGGTTCTGGTCCCTCCAAAGCCAGCCCACTCTCCAACACAGTCATCTACCTGTTGTGATCCAAACCCTCCAACCCATTGTCGTCTTCCAAATAGAGATGCCCATTACCCTCAGAGCCTATATCGGGTGCACACCCCAACTCAACTTTGCCAATCGAATCGTCTGCACTAAGCAGAACCAAATGTAACAGTAGAGATAGAGACAACACCTCAGAAGTCACAACGAAGACCTGCAGAGTATTATATTAGCATCAGTACGGAAAAAAAGAAGATAAGTTAGCCACATAACAAATAAACGCTATGCAGCTCTTTGCTAATCCAAAATTTATCTATTTTATGATTTAGCTGATGCTTTTCAAGTTAAATTTCCAACTTGTACCAACGTGTTGAATTTATTATTTTTATACAACAGGCTTATGGAATAAGCAAGCACTCGACCCCCTTCACGTAATCAGGATACCAGATTCTATGAGCAACAGGAAATAATAAATTCCCCGTCATCATAGGGGAAAAATGCTTTGATTGGAGATTTTCAGCGAAGGATCCATGGAACCAACAACCTACCCAACACCCCAATTTTACAGTGATTTACTGAGCAACTTTTAAGGTCATCAGGACAGTCAAAACAGCCTTTCAGAGTCCCACTGAATAACACATTGGTCAGTACTTCTAAGTATGGCTTGAAACGATAGAAGCACTATCGGGGCACACTTTTTTCAATTTCTAACATCATTTCTTTAGGTAAGAGTACTACTGGGACTTGTAAGGCATGCATGCAGCATATAGCCTACTCCTTGATCCATGGTTTCCTTTCTCCTGTACCAAGATAACAGCTTTGAATCTACAGGATTGCAAAAAAAAAAAAAACTTGTTTTCTGATAAGTGATCGTAGTTCCATCTTAACCTCCCAACTATTATATGTTTGACACAAAATGATTGTCAAGGGCCAACATATTAGGCAAAACAAATTTCTAAGAGCCCCAACAGATATATTCATAACTCTACTACATGTAAATCTTGGTCAAGAGAAACAACAAAAAAATCGAGTAAAACTTCAGAAATTTTCATGAAGCAATCCTAATGAAACCTAAATTTGTGTCCCCATTGAGACTTATGCAGATAAAGTTTTTCAAGGTAATTTACAGTTTCACCCAAATTATAGCCTCCCAAGGAGCCAAAGATGTACAATTATTTACATGGGGTTTGTCAAATTTAATGTCTTTAGAAAGAGTTAACTTCCAGAAAAAAAGACTAGAGAAAAATATATCAAGGTATACAATGTAAGCAAAAGTCAATAGCATAGTTGTCAAAGGCGACCGCCCACCTCGCCCGCCTCGCCTTTTTGGCGCCTTGGGGGGTCGGTCGCCTTTTTGTAGCCAGGCGGGCTGTCGCACGCCTTTCTTCACGAGGCGTTCGCTTTGCTCGCCTTTTTTCCACCCGCCTCTCGCCTGCCTTTTGCATTTTTTATCTTTTCTTTTCTTTTCCCCTGTTTTTCATATTTTCATTTACTTTTGCATGACTTAAGAGCTTGATTTCTTTTCTCGATAAATATTTAACGGCTTAAGTTTATTTCACATGCTTAAACTAGTACTTGTTTTGTTGATTTGAACATCGTAATTTTAATTCATGCGCCTTTTGTTTTAGAATTCTTTTGAAGTTTGAACTATGTTAGGATACTACTATGTGTGGAATTGTGAAATTTATTTAATTTTTTATTCTTGTTCATAACACGTTTTATGCTTTGTTTATGTGTTTCATGTATATAGATATATATTATCTATCGTTTACTTTTTTTTTTAGTTCTATTTTCCACCTTGCTCGCCTTTTTGCCGCCCGCCTCTCGCCTCGCTTTTCGCCTTTTCTAAGTACAGCTCGCCCGCCTCTCGCCTTTCGCCTTTGACAACTATGGTCAAGAGCCATCATTGCTTAAAAAATCTTTCCTGTTGGATTCTTGACATTCCAAATCATTGCATTTACAAGTATGGGGGAAATATGACAAAGCAAAGAGGAGTGCATGCTTGCGCATAGGGCCGTTAAACGAATCGAGCCGGCTCAAGCTCGACTCGGGCTCGGCTCGTAAAATCTCTGAGTTCGGGTGGGCTCGAGGTGAACTCGAGCTCGAACTGACGTTTCAAGCTCGTTTTGTTAACGAGCCAGCTCGTGTTCGGCTCGTTTGTTCGACGAGCTTTGTTCGAGTTGGCCCGTTGGAACTCGAGCTCGGCTCGATAAGCTTGTTGACATGTAAATCTTTTGATCGCTATCGGCTCGTATTTGGCTTGTTAAGCTCGAATCATTATTAGTTTTGTAATAAATACACATATAATACATGTGACATATATGTACGTACATAATAATACTCGAAATCGAGCTCGTCTGATTTCAAATATTTCAAAAAAAAGGTCCAAGCTCGAGCCCGTTAAAACTCGAGTTCGAGCGACTCACGAAAAGCTCGCGAACAGCTCGAAACTCGATTAGATTCGAGCTCGAACTATCAAACTGGACTCGAGCTCAAAATTCCAAAGCTCGACTCGGCTCATATACAGCCCTACTTGCGCAGCATCAATTCATCATAAATAACTGGAGTCTCTCGAGTAAAAGCGGAAATGAATAATAATAATAACAATAAATGAGAAAGATTACCATGAATTTGGGCAGAGACATCAGTAAGTCACCAGATCTCCACTTCTGACCATTACAAAGCAAACTGAACTCAGCAGCTATATACCTGGATTATTGGTCTTATCAAGAATACACTTCTCTAATGCTTCATCACAGAGCTCAAGAGTCATATCAAGATTCCCTTCATCATAATTCATTTCAGCAAAAATGCTGTATAACTCTCTATCTGCAACCAGACCTTTTCTCCTCATCTCTTCAAACATTTGCTTTGCCTCTGCATATTTATTCCGTCTAATAAAACCCTTGATGAGAGCATTATATGCATCAACTGTGAGATTATATCCCTTCTGAACCATTTCTTTATGCAAGAACCATGCCTCCTTCATATTTCTTGCTTTACAATGGCCTCTTACAAGTATGTTATAAGTATTTTTATTAGGCACTATCCCTTGACCCAACATTCCCTTGTACATTGCGGTAGCAGCGCGCATATCATTTCTAACACAGTACTGCTTCATAAGAGAATTGTAGGTAGTCGCATTTGGCATAATATTCTTCTCCAACATCCAATTCAGCAGTCTATGACCATCTTCTAGCATCCCTGATGTACAAAACCCGTTCATCAAAACATTAAAGGTTACAATTGTTGGTTGAAGCCCTCTTTCTAGCACCTGGCGGAGAAGCTCGTGAGCCTTAACCATCTCTCCTGATTTACAATATGCATCCATTAAAGTTGTGTATGTGAAAATATCAGGACTGATACCTGCAACCTCCATTGCTTCCACTAACGTTACTGCTTGAACTACATTACCAGATTTACAAAGACCATTAACAAGTGTATTGTAAGTGAAAATGTTCAATTCAAGACCTTTTGCACACATCTCATGAAGAAGTTCGTTTGCGGTATCTATCTCCATTTGTTTACAGAGCCCATCTACCAGTGCAGTGTATGTCACAACATTTGGGTTCAGCCCCAACTCAACCATCTGGTTGTGAAGTGAAAAGGCCTTTTTTATCTCACCGGCCTTGCAATAAGCATCAATAAGTACTGTATAAGTAACTTCATCTGCTTCCATTTCTCTGCTGAGCATATCCTGGAAGAGATTATTTGCTTCCGTGACCTTTCCATTTTGAGAAAGACCACATATTAAAGCAGTATATGTTATAAAATCAGGAAAAACATTATTACTCACCATTTCCTCAACCAGCCTATATGCAGCCGAGACATCCCCAACTTTACAATAACCATCAATGAGAGTCGTGTACACTACCTTATCTACAGCAATTCCCTGGCATTTCATATCTCTAAGAACCATCTCCGCATCCACCATCTTACTAATCTTACAGAAAAGTACGACTACACTGTTTAAAGTAAACTCATTTGGCTTCAATCCTTTTAAGTGCATTTCTTCTATCATTCTCAATACCACTTGATACTCTCCAGCTTGACAATATCCACTTACTACAGTGCTATAACTAACAACATCAGGAATACAGCCGTGAAACTCCATTTGTAGGAGCAAATGGTGAGCATTTTTCACTTTCCCAATTCGACAAAGGGAGTGAATTATTATATTATGTGATGCAGTGTTCCAGCAAACACCCGCTTCATGAAACTCTTTGAAGATCTGGAGTGCCATCTTATGCCCGTTGATGTTATTGGATAGACGTGAAAGGAAAGAATTACATGAATCAACAGATATTACTAGCCCGTAATTCACCATCTTATTAAAGAGCTTTCTTGCTTCATCGAGATGCCCAACCTCAACAAGGACTTGGAAGAATATATCGAAAACCGAAGGGTTTGAACCCCAGTCCTTGAACGTATATATTAGCTTCTCCATAAAATGGGGAAAGGGGAGACTAACATCAAGGTTACGTTTAGTCCAGAAGTCATGCATAAGTACATGAGCCATCTTTAAGTCCTTAGCAGCTACAGCAACTTGAATTACAATGCAACGGGCTTCAAGAGATGGGTCCTTGCGTATGCTTGACCAGTCAAAAAGCTCCAGGACCAGTTTGTAGTCGTTCTTTATGTCCATCAGAACCCAAATAAGGTGATCCGGCTTAAATTTGGATTCAAAAGGTTTAAGAATGCATCGGAGGGACTGGAAGCGGCGCTGCTTAATGGTGGTGGAAATGTGATGGACAAGTTCAGAGTCTTTGATAGTAGGTTTCTTTGGTGAATAATCAGGAAAATGTCTGGTAGTTGCACTACTCAAGCCAAATGACGACAGCTTCCGGAAACAAATTCTGACTGAACCTGACTGAGCATGATGTAAGAAGTCCTGATAACAACTTCTCCGAAAGAAGACAATACACTTCTTCATGTCTGTGAGAGGGTCCCATTAAAGAAAAATCCACGAATCCATGATTGGAGATGCAATGGCCCTTCTCCATTTAGAAGGACCAGAGCATACAGCCTTATTCATCAATTCATCACCTGTGTAAGTAACAAATTCTCGATACTCATATAGGAGATGAGTTACCAGTAACTGTGTGTATAGGTCCACCTGTAGTCTCCCAGCATCCTGCACATGTTAAACCAAAATGGTTAAGGGAGCCAATGAGAAATAGATAGCAGTTTCTCTCTTTTTCCTGTTAGCAATACAACATACCTATAACTTACATATCAACAATGATTGTAACTACCTTAAAGTACTCAATGCAGGTTGTAGTCCAGAGCTGAAGCCACATATACAACAAGGAGGTCAACTGACCCCCTTAGATTGGAGTATATTCAATTAAGTCCCGTATGATTTTCAAAAATGCTGTATTATACAAGGGGGTCAAATTATTTGATTGTGGCCAATGTTATAAAAAATTGACCATGTTGTATTTTGACCCCAATTTGTGCAAACTTTAGACTCTACTGTATATTTTTCTAACCTTATGATGATGCTGACCACCTTTACGAGAGCGTACTGTTGTAGTTGATGAGCATAAGGCATAAATATAGTTGAATTATGTTTATAAATGAATATAAGCTCAATGTAGCACGCTATGGTACAAGGTTAGCAACATCCATCAAAATAAACAACACTCTTAACTACTTTGTACAGGTCAATGAAACAGATTAAACATGAATAGCCAGTATCCTCTGCGGATAGACCGTCCACCCAGTACCGCTATGCAGCTAGTTGCCTTTCTCTGCTGCAAGCTACCTCTCTATATTACACTTACATCCCTAAAATGAATACTATCATGCTTGGGGAGTGCCGCATGTGAATATACAAACATGACAATTCTAAATAGACTTCTAAATAGTAACCCATACGCATCTTACTCATTAAAAGCATACTCCCTCCGTCCCATAATAAGGGGCAAAAACTTCCTTTTTGGGTGTCCCATTGATAAGTCACATTACCTAAAATAAAAAGTTTGGGACCCACTTGTCATACTCTCAACAACATCCACTCATTATTTTCTACCTCAATTTCTCTTTCCAACTTTATTTCTCATACTCACAACACCCACTCACCTACCAATATTCTTGAATATAAATACTCTTTCCTTAGTTCCCGTGCATGCTCATTTTAGTGCCCCTTATTGTGAGACAGAGGGAGTACATTAAATTAGCAATCATCACTGCGATACACAATCAGCTAAACGTCTGAAACCTAGATTATATTGCATGAAATATGAATCTCAATATAGTCTTTCAAACAAAAAGCCCATCCTCTTTTGAGAGCCTAACTTTGAGCTCCATCGACTAATAGCCATATTCCCAAAAGGATAATATAGAGAAAAAATGAGGAAGAGTGAAATTTTATATTGATCATCTTATCTTGCAAATGAACAGTACAGAGTGCTTATATACAAGAGAAAGATTAACTAGCTCTCTAACCTCTATAATACGTATATGATACGTATATAACAACCATCTAACAAACTAACTAAACTTGATATCTTCACATACTGTGACTCACAGACTAAGTAACACCATCTTCAACTTGGGTGACTGACTGTCCCTTAATAGATAATAGGACTCTTAAGAGTGGATCAGGGGTATACTGTCTCGCACACATTGTTTTACCTTTCAAGAAAGTAAAATTGACGGTAATTTTGACTTGGGCTTTAAATGGGTATTGTAAAATGAGTACCATTTAACTTCTGTGAATATTCATATACACCTTTCTCATCAGAAAAAAAAAAAAAAAAAAAAAAAAGAGAGAGAGAGAGATAATACCAAGTATAAATTAATATATAATGCATTATTCACTCAACAAATGATTATTACAGTAATAGTAATACTTCTGACCCAGTCAAAGAATAGTGCTTTCTTCTAAGGATGCCATACTCAAAAGCTTGAAACTATCAAGAGTATAATTCTAAAGAACTTCTAGCTTTACTAAATGTGTAATGAGATAAAAACAAGTTCACTCGCTAGGGTACCAACCGTTAATCTTATACATTAGAATTCACGACTGCATCCATACTGAGTACGAATATAAATACCACCCAAGTTAAAACCCTCACTGGGGCATTCTAACAAACACTTCTAATGCACATTCTATCCGGCATTTTTTAACCATATAAAGACCAAAAGTAACAACAAAAGTTAACCCTATTAAGCAAAAATAACCCGCTAAACTTGTACAAACTGGAGCAAAAAATCGCTTCTTGACATATAAAAAACAACCCTTTAGCTGCAGAAAATAAAGATAGCAAATTTCACAATTAGGTTATAAAAATTAAACAAGTTTCAAATTTACCTCATGGTATAGACCCCTTCAATGGCAGAATTGGTGATAAATATAGGCTTCCGCTTCCCTTCTAGCTTAAACGGGAGGAGCAGGGTATAGAGAGAGACCCGGCAATGGTAAATTGATTTTGGGGTCCAAGGATTAATGAACTGTATACCAAACAATTGGGTTTGGACTTGGAAGTAAGAAAGGGGTTATAAATTATTGGGCTTGGGATATTATAAAGGGTTAATTACAATTTAGGGCCTGGACTGCATAGGCGGGCTCAGAATGTAAATTTTTGATCAATTCGGGGCTTTTGACGGAATTCGTTAGAATTCTAGTTAAAACATCACGTGCCACGCACGTGATTGACGGATTGATTAATTTGAAATTGGTATTACTTATTAAGGGGCTTGATGAAAATTTCCAAGTCAAGTGGGTTAAAATTTAAAATAGTATATGATAAAATAGATATTTATATAAATAAAAAATTACATTATGGAATATTATATAAAGAATTAAATAAATAATTATATTATAGATTATTATATACAGAAATCAAATAATAAACATTATAAACATCTTGCTTAAAAAAAAACATTATACGCTTCAGAAAAAAACATTATAACAATCTTATTAAATGACATATTAATGAAAATGAGGAGAGAGGCGAGAAAAATAAAAGAAAAATTAAACCCTTCATTATCTCCCTCTCGCTCTCTCGTCACTCCCCCAGAATCCCACCCATTCCAGAAACCGTTAATGTCCATTCCATTCCCACCCCACCACCTCCTTTCTTAACCCAACCCTTCTCCGCCCACCAAAAGCCACTGCCCACCAACGCCGCCGTTTAGATTCAAATTCGTCGGGACCCTTTTCTCTCTTACATAAACACTAACGGCAACACCATTATTTCCGGCGACTTCAACGGCGGTACCCTTTTCTCTCTTACTTAAACACCAACGGCGAGACCATTTTTTCCAGTGGCTTCAACGCCGGTACCCTTCTCTCTTCCTTCACCAAGAATCCGATGAAGAACTAGCAGATCCAAACAATGTCTCTCGTTCCGTTCAACTCCCTTTTCTCCCGTCAATGATAACACCCTTCCTCCTCCATCCTGTAAATAGAAAATCCACCCTTTCTCCAATCAAAATTCAAGCACAGTAAAAAGCTGCCCAATTGAAATTAGTTGCCTTCACCATCTTCGACATCCCACCATTGGTGTTCATCAAAGCATTGAAATTCATTCCAACAATAAACAACGACAGGACATAAATTAAAGGAAACCAAAAATAGTGTTTGACTTGTTGGAAATTTGAGTATTACAGTCCGGAATTTGATTTTTTTGTTTGAATTTATTGATTTTGATTTTGGGTATTTGGTTTTGATTAGATGTTAAATGGAGGGTGCTGGGTTTCGCAGTGCTTATTAGTGATGATGGCGGAGAGATGGTGGCGGTTAGAGTAAGAATGACTGGAGGTGTGGGTGGCTAGGAAGAATGGGTTGAGGCGGTGGTTGGAGTGGGTGGTTTTGAGAGAGAGAGAGGGAGAGTTTTTCAATTTCACACATCATCTCTAAGATCTTACATTTAACCCCTCAATAGTTAGTATAAGCTTAAAATTAACCAAATCGTCGATCGCGTGCAGTGCACATGAGCACTTAACAGAAATTCTAACGAATTCCGTTAAAAAGCCCCGAATTGATAAGAAAAATTACATTTTGAGCCCTGATTCACCAGGAAAAAATGTTTAGGCCCCGCTTGGGGAAACACCCTATACAGTTCAAGCCCTAAATTGTAATTAACCCTATTATAAATGGGCTTATAAATCATTGGTAGACTCATAATATCATAAAGGGAAAATTGCATATTGGTGACCTGAGTTTGTGGCACGTTTGCAATCCTCAACTTGAGAGTTTAATTGTGTCAATCAGGCACCTAAGTTTGTCAAATTTTTGCAATGTGGTGAATAAACTAACTTTTCGTTAATTTTTTGACGGACCCAAACACATGTGCTTCGCACATGACCTTTAAGAAGGGTAATCTTGTCAATTACTAGAGGCTGTGCAAGGCAAGTGTTTACTGAGGTGGTCAACTGCAATTTGTTTAAAATAAAAGGAAGAATAAAAAAAATCACCCATCTCTTACACCCTAGCACCACCGGTCCACCACCGGTCTACCATCACCATCCTTACCATCACTACCACCGTCTCTCTCAATTTCCCAACCCCAAATCTCCATTCACAACCCCAACAAAGCCATTTGGTCTCATTCACCTTCTAACTCTCTCCATTCTCAACCCAAACAACCTCAAATTTTGATTTGATTTCAAAATCAGATCTGAAAAGAAAGAGAGAAGGAGTCAAACTAAAGATTTCAAACCCAGATCTGACAAATTTGAAGCATACGACTGAGATGGTAAAGACGATGGCACTGACGGAGAAGCAAGGGCGAGGGATCGTACTGAGAAATAGAAACTAAGGCGGAGCTACGCATTGAGGGTGGGCTAGGATGGCGTGCGCGTGGGGCGGTATGGCTTGGTGGGGATGGGATAGAATGAGGCGAATCTGGTTGGGGTAGATAATAGGGTATGGGTGGTGGGTGAAGGGGACCACGCCGATTGGCCGGAAAAGATGGCGTCGCCGGCGAAAATGGTAAAGGATGGTTTATGGATTATAAGTTTCTGAGTTTGCTTTTTTTTTTTTTTTCATACGCATATTTTCTGAATTTAATTTCTCAGATAGAATGAGGCGGATCTGGTTGGGGTTGATTATAGAGTAAGGGTGGTGGGTGAAGGGAACCACGCCGATCGGCCGGAAACGATGGCGTCGCCGGCGGAAATGGGAAAGGATGGTTTCTGATTTCTGAGTTTGCTTCTTTTTTTTTCTTTTTTTTTTTTTGTCAAAGTTAATTTGATTTCTGATCTTTCACCTTCACTTCACTTGTCTTTTTCTTTGCTTTTGTTCTTTATTCTTGAATTGACAAGATTACCCTTCTCAAAAGTTATATGCGAAGCACATGTGTTTAGGTCCATCAAAAAATTAACGAAAAGTTAGTTTATTCACCACATTGCAAAAATTTGACAAACTTAGGTGCCTGATTGGCACAATTAAACTCTCAGGTTGGGGATTGCAAACGTGTCACAAACTCAGGTCACCAATATGCAATTTGCCCTATTATAAACTCCCTCCTTCTCTAACTTAACCTATTGGAGAAATTTTGAAAACTTCTAATTTTACCACCTGTCCCGGAATAAATGTCGCATATCGTCAACTAAGCTAAATTTTGATTAATTTTTAATGCAAAATTATTTATTTTCACTGAAATTCAAAAATAGTTATGAATAGTGTTTCTATTTTTTCAAAATAGTATAAAAATTCTCAGATTTTCATAACTTTTTTTTTATCAAAGTTCAACTTAGTTGACCACATGTGACATTTATTCCGGGATAGAGGGAGTCTTTAATTTAGTGCAAGAATTTATTTTTTTCCAAATATTTAGTTTTAATCTTTAATTTTTATTCAATTTAGTGGGTGAATGTAGTCTCTTTTTTTCAAACATTTATTTTACAAAATATAAAGTGACTAGTAAATAATTTTTGTGGAAAAAATTTAAAGAAAGACAAAGGTTTTTTTAATAAAAAACATTCATTTGATATAAATTTCTTGAAAATGGATACTTCGTCTCAAATTAATGGCTACTTATTTATTTCTGTATTGGGCGTCCCATACTAACGGCAACTTACTCAAAATGTATACTTTTCTCTCTCTTACCCACTCCCAACAACTATCCACTCATTATTTTCTTCTTTATTTTCTCGCTCTTACTCACTCACAATACTAACGTTTTCAACATATTTTTTAATTTCCGTGTATTCAATTTTAATAGACATTAATTTGGGATGGAATGAGTATTCAATTTAGGGACGGAGGGAATACAAAGCTTTCACCGGTCCTTTGAAACATCCTGATATAATCTTGATGTCCTCAAATAGTCTTGAATTCCTCTTTAGCTTGATCCTCAAATCTTCACAATTTCATCCTTTTCACATGTTTTCTCACATAAACACTAGAAACCCATTAAATAACGGGTTAATTGCAATTTAAACCCTGAAGTATCATACCACCCTTCCAAGTGAACCCTGATATGTTTTTTTTGTCAAATCAAGTTTTGATGATTTAAAAACTCGCCAAATAAGGCATTTTTGACGGAAACTGTCAAAAATCGTTGTTAAGTGACCACGTGCGATTCTCGTGACCAATTTTTGAGGGGTTAATTGCAATTTAGACCCTGAAGTATGTTACCACCCTTCCAATCGAGCCATGCCCGTCTTTTTTCGCCAGATCAGACCTTGGGGTAATTAATTTTCGCCAGTTAGGGTCTTTTTGACGGATTCTGTTAAAAACTCAGTTAAAAAGCATGTGCCATGCACGTGACTAACGGAATTGTGTAGTTTGAAGTTGATATTTCATTTAAGGGGCTTAATGAAAATTCCAAACTTAACAGGGCTGAAATCAAAACAATTATCAAAAAAAATTATTTGAGCAAAAACAATTATCAAAATATTAAATAAAACCATACAATATAATTTTATTATCTTTACTTTCATCAATTTTTTAAATTCACCAAATTTGAATTTTTGTTTTAAAAAACTATATTGATTTTGTTAAACCAATAAATTTTCTTTTCG
The DNA here is from genome assembly GCA_026119855.1 of Campanula takesimana. Taxonomy (NCBI): domain Eukaryota; kingdom Viridiplantae; phylum Streptophyta; class Magnoliopsida; order Asterales; family Campanulaceae; genus Campanula; species Campanula takesimana. The sequence goes on along the minus strand of JAOWBW010000418.1, from coordinate 806,567 downwards.
AGCATTCACTATTTATATATTTTATCTTATATAAATAATCATTTTCTTTCAAGACAAAATGAAAAATTAACTATTTTATTTTCTTTTTTATTACTTATTAATTATTCTCTCCTTCCCAAAATAATTTTTATTTGGCTATTAATTTTTTTTTTTTTTTGCTCGTTTGATAGACCGGTACGTATAAGCATTACTCCCTCCGTCCCATCCAAATTATGATTTTTTCTCTCGACACGGGGATTAAGGAATAATAGCATTACTCCCCCTGTCCCATCCTAATTCGGATGGGACGGAGGGAGTAATGCTTATACGTATCGGTCTATCAAACGAGCCAAAAAAAAAGTTAATAGCCAAATAAAAATTATTTTGGGAAGGAGAGAGTAATCAAGAAGTAATAAAAAGGAAAATAAAATAGTTAATTTTTCATTTTGTCTTGAAAGAAAATGATTATTTATATAAGATAAAATATATAAATAGTGAATGCTCGAAAAGAAAATTTATTGGTTTAACAAAATCAATAAATAGTTTTTTAAAACAAAAAATTTAAAATTTGGTAAATTTAAAAAATTGATGAAAGTAATGATAATAAAATTATATTGTATGGTTTTATTTAATATTTTGATAATTGTTTTTTGCCCAAATATTTTTTTTTGATAATTGTTTTGATTTCAGCCCCGTTAAGTTTGGAATTTTCATTAAGCCCCTTAAATGAAATATCAACTTCAAACTACCCAATTCCGTTAGTCACGTGTATGACACATGCTTTTTAACTGAGTTTTTAACAGATTCCGTCAAAAAAGCCCTAACTGGCGAAAATTTATTACCCCAAGGTCTGATCTGACGAAAAAAGACAGTTAGGGCTCGATTGGAAGGATGGTAACATACTTCAGGGTCTAAATTGTAATTTACCCTTAAAAATGGTCACGGGAATCGCACGTGATCACTTAACTTCGATTTTTTGACAGTTTCCGTCAAAAAGGCCTTATTTGGCGAGTTTTTAAATCATCAAGACCTGATTTGACAAAAAAAACATATCAGGGTTCGCTTGGAAGGGTGGTTTGGTACTTCAGGGTCTAAATTGCAATTAACCCCTAAATAACCAACGACTTAATGTTCCTTGAAAAGAGTCACGTAGATCAAAGAATTTTAGATAGTTCCTTCAAGATTCAAATGCATAGAAAATTTTGTAAATCAAGTATTGTACTCCCTCCTCAGTCTCAAATAAACGTCTACTCCCTCCGTCCCACTCGAATTAGGACAAAATTATATTTTGGGTGTCCCATTCGAATTAAGACAACCTAAAAATGGAAGTGTTTTATTTAATGGGACTCACATTCACACTCACAACAACATTCCACTCATTATTCTCTACCCCACTTTCTCTCTCCTACTTTACTTTTCATACTCACAACACCTACTCCACTAACACGTTTTCCTTAATCCCCCGTACCCAACCAAAAAATCCTAATTCGCGTGGGATGGAGGGTGTATTTTTTTTTTTTTTTTTAAAAATGAAAATATATTTTTTTGTAAAATCCAGTAACAAAGGTGTATGAAAATAGTTGATATCTATTTTCTAAACTTCTAGTTTTGCAATTATATAATGAACATTGAAAAAAAAAATTTGGTTAAAAAAAAATAGATTTTAGGGACAGGGTTTTTTACGAAAAAAAAAATCATTCATTTGGAAAAAGAGAGTAGAATATATGAAAACTCTGTAGTTAGCTACGTGATTAGACTTTGCATGTAATAACCTAACCAAATCAAGAACATAAAATTTTAGGGGAAACTAGTTCCTCTATAAGTTATAAAAAGTAATGTATTTATAAGGTTTAGAGTGTAGTAAATCATTCAAATTATCAACTCAACACTCAGTTTACATCAAGCATAAGAACTACTACTCCCTCCGTCCCATTTATATTAGCCACATTTGTTAATGAAAGATCACTAAGTGATCCATCAACAACAATTTTTAGAATTCTATTAGGATGATTAGATTGACATTAAAGTTTGGTCAAAACTCAAAACTCACTTGTGTTGACAAAAAAAAAAAAGTCAAATGTGGCCAATATAAATAGGACGGAGGAAGTATGTGTTTTTCTTTGAAACTTTTCCTCCTTAAGCCTTAATTTCGTACATTTCCACCAAACAAAAAAGTATCAATTTCATTTTCAATACAAAACTCACAAAATAATAGTGTTTGGGAAGGGTAACAGGGTAAGTATTAGAAAGGTAGTTAGTAGAATAATGGAAAAAGAAAAGGTGGGGAGGTTTTATATGATGAAATGGATCGGAATGCTTGCCATCACAATGTTCGATAGATCACCATTCCTTCCCTATTAGCCAAAAAAAAAAAAAAAAACAAAAAAAAAAAAAACATGGAAACTGGCTAGTCAGCATAACAAACACAATCACAGTGTATGTGGAATACTCCCTCCGTCCCAAAATGATCTTCACATTTGACTATTCAAACTTTTTAAGGATATGAACAATTGATTCACTAGTCATGTTATGTTTTGTTTGGACACTTCTAAGCCTAGGTTGTAGAAATGTGAAGAATTTTTTGGGACAATGAAAAATGCCAAATGAGAAGATCATTTTGGGACGGGGGGAGTAAAACGAATCCGGCCTTTGCGTCAGTAGTGGATTTGAATAAAGCATGGACGTCAGTTTGAGGCACAGTGGTCAAGCAAATTTTTTGAGAAGGGGTCAAGATTGCTTGGGAAAAAATTATACAGAGTACTTGTATCATATAGAATTTGGGAAAAAAAAAAAAGGGTCAGAATGTATCATAGTAGCCCAGGATCTTTATATAATCAATGCATAGCTAGTTAATTCCCGACATGAGATAATTGTCTCTAACAAGCCCCCTCACGTGTAGCCGGGCTTTTGCCAAGGCTTACGGGCCAGCTATGATACCATGATAAAGTCTAAGGTTCCATCCCAAAACCAATTGGCAATGGGAGGAGTAGCCCATGATCTTTATATAGTCAATGCATGGCTAGTTGATTCTCGGGATAATTGTCTCTAACATCCAGTGGGACAAGTCTACATGCTTCAAAATAATGGTGATTCTCATCCACAAAAAATGATCAATTTGCTGCCTGATGCTACCGGAAAAAATGGCGATGTCCGAATAGCAACGGAAATGGAGCCTAGCTAGAGGAAATCGGCCTTTTCTTTGATTGAAACCTGTACACACGAGACAAACGTAAACTGCGCCGGGGGCTCTCCGGCAGAAGCCCCTCCGGCGTGAGAATCAGTTCACGGAATAATCTCTAAGTACAAAAGAGAAAGGTGTACTGTGTGTGCGTACTTGAACATACCTCTCAAAATGAACGATGGCTTCCTTATATGCATTGACGTCAGGTGCACCACACGTGCTTTCCCATCATGTGCCTTGCGCATGATCTTTCCATGTGACGCTCGTGAATATTTCCAGGTGTCTTTCTCTAATTGGTTCTCACGCTTTTCTATACAGGGACGTTAACTCCTGACACATTCTGTTATAATTGAAACAGATTTGGAGGGGACCACATTCATATAAATTGGTTACGTAAGTAAATCTGAACTTCCCGCCTTGTGCGGCATGCAAGCCGCCTCCTGTATATCACCGTTCTCGAAATCTTATTTCCTTGAATCAAATCATTTCATGGCCCATGGGCTCCATTCTTTTCGTTGCTGCTTTCTCACTTATGAGTTTGGCCCATTAAATATCAACAAGGAACATTTTGGTTGGGCCCAATAAAACTGAAGGCCCGATTACAAATGATTCTTAAATTTGGCGACATCAGAAGCCCCCAGTTTCGAGGTGAAATCCATTCATGGTTTCGGCGAGAAAACTAAACAGGTTGTCGCCTCGGGTACTTGTTCATTGCCAAGAAAATCCCCTTATGTAGATCCCCGGGATGCCACGTGGACGGCTACTAATAGTTTATTGAATACAGCTGTTAAGTTCTTTACGAACCGTCACCTCGGGCTCTTCAACCAATAAATAGGGAAAATCCCACCTTTTCAAACCCTTCATTTATCTATTTCGTCTTCTACTTTTAAACCCTAGGCCTCCAAATTTACCAATTCTCCACCATTTCTTACCAATCGGACAAGGATTCTCCATTCTTCCTGCACTTTGAGCTCGCCATCTTCCTTTGCCCTCGTTGACGCCGGCGGTGTTTTCCGATCTTCGTTGATTATCGTCCTTTACTGTTTACGGCGTTTGATCGTTGCCCGTTTATTTTTCTTCCACCAATTTTCCAGGTACTCTCTTGTGCTTCACTTTTTCCTGATACTCTTCCAGCTATTTTTCTTTTATTTCATGGCAAGAACCAAGCTGTGTCTTAGAAAAGTCCGATATGGTCAGTGTAGTGTTTCCGGTGGGCTTTATAGGAGGGATAGAGGTTTGGGTAAGGATTCCATTAGGTGAATTAATAACTTTTATGACCGTCAATGAAGCTGATCCCGTTATTATAGGATCTCTCAAAGCAAAAGGCCATCTCTTTCTTAATAGGGCAGCCCCCATGTCGCGCACTTTTTTTAATTCTCGCGATTTGTGTCGGCACATATGTAACTCGCACCCTTCTGCCTTGGAAGATGATGTTTCTAACAGTAAAAATTCCACTCATTCCAGCTCGACTCGACGGCGGCAGTTCAAACAGGTCCTTCCTTCGTCAAGTGATTCCGGCAAGATGTCTGATTTGACCGTTCCGCAACCTCAAGAAATTCCCCTTTTCGCCCCTTCAGGTATGAATCCCTTTCATACCACTTCTAACCCAGATGAACCTTGTCCTTCATCCCGAAATAAGGAGGCGGGCCCTTCCGGCTCTTCTTCGGATAATGTCGCTAACGCCTTTTGTCCCCCTTTGACTTTTTCTCGTTATCCCGTTACTCCTTGGCATACCAAGTATGGGATAGATCATACAAATTACCATATTGAACCTTTTCAAGGCGACACTTCTCTCGCGGCCGCTAGAAAACGGGCGGATGGCGTTATCGTCTACCCTTCCCAACTTGAAGCTGGCCTTAGATTTCCCCTTGATCCTTTCATCAGCTCAATCCTTCATGAACTTCAAGCCTCCATCATCGAACTTCATCCCAATGCTATCAGGATAATAACATGTTTTATAGTGGTCTGCAGGGCCCTTCATAAGGAACCTTCTATTCCCTTCTTAATCAATTATTTTATTAGCTATCAAAGTAAAACGGAATTCACTGATGGTACTTCCGAGATAATCTTGTCCCTCAAATACAGACCCGGTATAAAATTATTCACCCCCCTTCCAGATAAAGTTCACAACTGGAAAAATGATCCTCTGTTCATCATTTCGCGCTCGGGTTGGACTCATCCTTGTTATCTCAAGTCTTTGAAAACCTCTTTGGGCAAAAAGAAAACATTGGGTCCTGCAGATAAACTACTAGAAAATCGCATACGTGCTCTTCTTTCTCGAAATCCCAATTTTCCAGATGCTAGAATTTCATGGAGACGGATTTTGCGGGATAGGAAACTATTGTGTCAAGTGGGACTTTCCGATAATTTTCCGGAAGCTCCTGCTCGTGTCGCTATGGCCTTTCCGCCTTGTTATGCCGGATGGGAAACCCATTCTGAGAATTTGCTATCCTTTGAATGTCGCTTATGCGGGGTTCCGGGAAAACACTGCCCGGCCATGACTGAAGTCCTGCGTAAGCGTTCTTAACCTTATTTTATATTCTCTTACCAATTGCCTTTCATTTTGTAATTGAATTACTTTACATTCCAGGAATCAGGAAAATGAGCTCAGGATCCCATCATAATGCTAATTTGGAATCTGAAACACTTCGAAAACGGATTTCTGAGGCCCGCTCTGGAGACTTGAGCCGCCTGGATTCCGACCTAGACCTCCCTTTGTCGAATGACGGGAAAGATTCCGACGCTATTGCTACGGCTAAGGCTGAAGCCGCTTTGGCTAGGAAAGCCGCTGCAAGACCTTCAAAAAGAAGGAAGAGGATGCTAGAAGCGGAGGAGGATGAGCATACGGAGGAGTCTGTCCCCATAATACAAACCCAAACTCAAGATGAACACAGTATTGAACAGTCACTTGGTGGAGACAAGGGCAAAGGCATTTTAGAAGAAAACGAGCCTAGCTGTCGTCGGGAAGATGATGTCGCTCCTGAAGTTACTGGGAATGAAAGCTTGCGAGATGATGACTTTCCGGAACAACCCTTCATTGAGGATTTGACTGCTGATGATGATCATGCCCAATCTCCCATTCCGCCCCCTATTTCTGAGAATGCTCCTTACTATGTGGAAAAAGCCAGTTGGATGCAAGAAGGGTTTGTCAAGCCCTCTGACCCAGAAGGTCTCACTGATCTTAATGAAGAAGCTATTAATAGGGCTGTCCCTCTGAAAGGTCTGATTACTGCTCCCCATGATGACGATGAGATCATATTGGGTTGTACAGCTTTAAAACGAGCTGCTGATAACGTTCAAGTTAATGACATGGCAAATCGGGGAAATGACGATCTCCTTTGTGCTGCAGGGATAAACTTTTTTTTGGTATGTTGCCTTTTGTCGTAACCTTTTTATCCTCTTTGTTTCCTTGATTTCTCCCTTCTCTTTTAATCTCTATTTTCCCGCAGCTGGGAAGCTCTTTGGTTGCATACCACTGTAAAGTTCAAAATTTGGCTGCTCAATTGGTAGATCATGAAGCGTTGCTACGCAAGGCTTCAAAAACTCAGGAGAGTCTAACAAAGAGGTTAGCTCGGCGGGATGCTACTGTTGATGAGCTGAAAAGTGCCAATGATGCTTTAAAAAAGAACTTGGCGGCAAAGGAGACTTTGCTGAAGGAACTCGCATCGATCAAGGCCGAATTCGATGCCCCAAGACGGAGCACCTAGCCAGCATTGGTCTTTTGACTGGAGAAAACCAACGTTTGAAAGATGAAAATCAACGTCTACTAGATAAGAACCGGAAAGTGAACTCCGAGCTTGCCGCTCAGACTGAGACTTCAGCCCAATTAAAAGAACAACTTTCAAAAGCCCTTGCCGATTCTATGGATGTGAGCGATCAATCCATTTTACAAGTGATACGCGCCGCTGCAGCCGATCAGGAGGAGATTCCCACCATTACTGTAGAACGTTTGGCCAAGTGGGGCTCCGAACTTATCTACAGCGAACATTCTCGCCGAGGTCATTCTCTGGTGCCTTACTCCAAGGAAGAACTTGAAACTTTAAGAGGAGAAGATTTCATACTTAAGCGACCAAAATGGACTCCTCCACCTATTCTTAAGCCGAATGCTGTTGCTTTATGGGGCGATCTATGCGAGGAGAAAAATGCCGCCCTGAATGCCGCCCGCAAACTCGCTCTTGCCTCCTATGATGAGAGTCATGCCGATGATGATCAAAGTGCTGAGGCCCCTTTGTCATGACCCGAAGACTAGGCTCTATTTTATTAGTAATAAATAATTATTATTTATTTATTTGCTTATTTATTTATTTATTTATTTGAATTAAATATTTATGTGTGCATTTTATGTGTTATAATAATTATGCCTGGCATTTTATTTGAGTCATTTGTGCTAGTGTAGAAGTGTTGAGTCTTATTTGTTAGTGAGGAGTTTATTTGAGAAAGGGTAGTATTAAGGGGAGGGGCCTAAGTGTAAAATGTTCAAATAATTTCTCCTACTCTCCTCCCTCACCTCCCCCACTCTTTCACTCCATCTCTCTCCCCGCATTCTCTCTCTTTCCATGAAAAAAGGGTAAGGTTTCTTTCTCTCTTCTCTCTTCATTTTCTTCATCTTCCTCTTGTTATTTCTCATTTCTTAAATCTTGAAACTTGTTTAGATCGTCGATAGGATCGTAGGAGGCCAAAAATATTTGAAATCCATCATCTTTGAGAAATCTCAAGTAAGTTACTTTCCCCCCCCCCCATTGATGCTAAAAATGTTCATCCTATGCTTAGATGATACTATGATTTCCATTTATTGCTTCTTTGGTTGATTTTGTGATGATTTACATTTTTGTTCATTTTGTGAAATTTTGGTATTTGAATCACCCTTGATTGAGGTTCCTTAGATGATGTTGTTGGAGTCCTTTTGGTTCAAAATGGTGTAGGTACTTTAGTTCACATTTTGGTAGTGTTAGAAATGGTGAAGATTGGGTTTGTTTTGGATTTGGGTTGTTAATGGTAGAAACCCAGATTTTTGGCCGGAATTTGCCTTTCCGGGCAAGGAGGCGCGCGCACCCTCTCCTCCTCCAAACTTGATTTTCCTTCTGATCAAGGAGGCGCGCGCACCCTCCCATAGGAGGCGCGCGCACCCTCTCCCCTGGTGTGAAATTTATTTCCTTTTTTGTCCAATTTTTCGAGAGCCATATCTCCCTCATCCGGACTCCATTTTAGTTGTATAAATTATCGTTTTAAAGCTCTCCTTGAGATCTTCGATATGAGTGAGTAGTTTTGGTTGTGTTCTTGAGTTAACTGGTTCCTTTGTGAATAAATATGTTATGGAGTTTGATTAAATATCATTTTGAGAATGTTGGACACCTTTGATGAGTTGTTTTATCTGGTTTACCTTTGTGGTGATTTAATTGGAATGGTTCCCTACTTTGGAATCCTTAGTTGTTTATTTGAGCTAGTATTTTATTACTTAGCCCTTACTTGAAAGTCCAGCTGGTATTTTGTGTGTGTTTGGGCGATGCGAAACATTATGATGGCACAGCCAAGTCCATTGTGATGTTGACCATTGTTTTGCCCCATTATTTCCCTCCTCCAGATTCGCATTGGATGTGAGATGAGCTAGCCCCTTTGTGAGCACTTAGCTATTGTTTTTCGGACTTTGACTGTGTGTCACTGTCCCCTTGTTATTGGTTCCGGTACCGGGGATTTCTCTTCAGCTTTCATGCTATTATGAGGATGATGATTTGTTGATTATTGAAGCTGCGCAGCGACCTTTATTTGGTTTTATCAGTTGGGAAACCTAGGCTAATATCCTTTGTTAATTGTTTATTTCCGCTGCTATCTGATATATGAAAATTGCTATGTGTTATGTGATTTATTATTGATTATTGCATCATAGCATGTCATGTAGTTGCATTAGTAACTTATTGAGATTTATCTCACCCCCTTTTCCCTTGTCTTTATTTTTCCTTAACCCCCCCCCCCCCCAGGTGTAAAGGATTAGACTCGCTGATCACGAGACAGGACGTCGCGAGGGTTGAGCTTTTGGGGCAAGTGTATATTGGTGGGTTTACATTATATAAATGTGTAACTCTTTTGGGGATAGTTGTACCACACTTTGATGTCACTAAGATTTGTATATTTTATTATTTTGTAGTGTGAGCTTATGGGGCTTACACTAGTACATTGTCGTTGTTAAATTGTTTTCCAAAACCTGGTGTTACCATCTTTTGTTATGAAATGAAATTTTTATCTCCGATATTTTAGTGTTTAGATTAGTAAGTCGACGTCCAGCTCGCGATCTCGGGCCCGCGGGGTTCGGGGTTGCGACAGTTGGTATCAGAGCTATGGTTTGGCTCTAAGTATAAGTCTAGGTGGACTAGTATGACCTAGGTGGGTAGTTGTGTTCGGAGTGAGTAACGGTTAATGTTTTATGCAGGTAATTGTTCTCAATGGCTAGAAGAAGGACAGGTGAAGGTTCTAGTGGGGCTCAGAATCAGAATGATCTTCGGGAAGAGAACCGTGCCATGTTCCAAGGCATGTTTGAGGTGGCCATGAAGGCTATTCATGATCAAGGTCCAAGAGAGGAGTATGTGCCACCTCCGAGATACGGGTTGGAGCAATTTCTGAAATTAAAACCAAGAGAGTTTGACGGTGAGCCCGATGTGAAGAAGGCCGAACTATGGATCGAGTCTATGGAGAAAATTTATGGTGTGTTTGGATGCACGGACGAGGATAGGGTCCGGTTTGCGGCTTATAAGCTAGTGGGTGCCGCCGAGCATTGGTGGAAAGGGGTTAAAGCTAGTTGGGATGATACTCATACAGTCTATGCATGGGAATTGTTTGTACGAAAGTTCAAAGAGCATTTCATCCCGGTAGTAGATCAGAACCGAAAGGAGATCGAGCTACTCAACTTGGAGCAAGGTTCGACTCGGCTAAGTTCACAGAATTAGCCCGGTATTGTGACTATCTGGTGAGGACCGAGGAGCAGAAAGCCATGAGATTCATTCGGGGTTTGAAGACTTCTATTCGTACTCAGCTTATAGCCCAGAGGATTGTGACATTCCAGGATGCGGTAGACCGTGCCTACCTTATCGAGCAAGATATTGGGGAACATAAGAGGAAGACCGAGGTAGCCAACCCGAGTAAGCAAGGAGCGCAGAGCAAGTCACAACCAAGGATTGATAACCGAGGTAACTTTGGGGGACAATCTCAGTCCCGAGGACAACCGATCCCAAGGAACCCGGGTACCACTTCCGGGAACCAAGGGAACCAAAATAGGAGACTTTGTTCCTATTGCCAAAAGGAAGGCCATTCAGAGGACCGGTGTTGGAAGAAGCAGGGAAGGTGTACCAATTGTGGTCAAATGGGTCATTTTACAAGGGATTGTACTAGAGGCAGAGGTCAACCGACTGGGGTAGGAGCTGGGGCTCCACAGGGTCAGAAGAGAGATGCTAGGGGAAAGCCCAAGGTCCAAGGGAAGGTGTTTGCAATGAATCAACAATAAGCCACAGATGATCCCACAGTTATTGGAGGTATTATTTCTATATCTAGTGTGAGCGCACGAGCGTTAGTAGATCCAGGATCATCTCATTCATACATTTCTGTGCAATTTGCTTCTTTACTAAATGCTGCATCTGAGTCTTTGCCTTATGTGATAGAGGTGTCGACCCCTATAGGAGAATGTTTGGTGACCGATAGAGTATTTCGTGATTGTGACGTGCTTATATGTGGTCATGTCTTCTGTGCGGACTTGGTAGTCCTTCCTATTCAGGACTTTGATGTTATTTTAGGTATGGATTGGTTGAGCAAGTTTCATGCTTCTGTTGACTGTCGTAGAAAGGTCGTTAATTTTTCTATCCCTGATGTGCCTAAATTTGTTTTTGAGGCTATGCCTTTGGGTAGAAAAATGCGTATCATTTCCTTTGTGAAAGCGAGAAAATTATTGCATTGCGGGTGTGAGGGGTACTTGGCTAGTGTGCTTGATACTAGGAAAGAATCCCCTAGTTTGGAGAGTGTTCGGGTAGTTAGAGAATTTCCCGATGTTTTCTCTTCTGAATATAATATGCCTCCCGATCGTGAGATAGAATTTTGCATAGATCTTTTGCCGGGTACAGCTCCGATTTCAAAGGCACCGTATAGGTTGGCTCCCGCAGAGTTGAAGGAACTAAAGGTTCAATTGCAAGAGTTGCTTTATCGAGGGTTTATCCGCCCTAGTGTTTCCCCGTGGGGAGCACCGGTTTTGTTTGTGCGGAAGAAAGATGGTTCGTTGAGATTGTGTATCGACTACCGAAAGTTGAATCAGGTTACAGTGAAGAACAAGTATCCTCTACCTCACATTGATGATTTATTTGATCAGCTTCAGGGGTCCGTCGTGTTTTCCAAGCTTGATTTGAGGAGTGGGTACCATCAGTTGAAGATTCGATCGGAGGATATTCCGAAGACTGCCTTTCGCACTCGGAATGGTCATTATGAATTCTTGGTTATGCCGTTTGGGTTGACTAACACGCCTGCCGTGTTTATGGATTTGATGAACCAGGTTTTCCATCCTTATCTTGATTCGTTCGTGGTGGTCTTCATCGACGACATACTCGTCTACTCTAAATCCCGAGAGGAGCACGAGCAGCACTTGAGGACAGTTTTATCCATTCTTGCGAGGGAGCAGTTGTTTGCGAAGTTTAGTAAATGCGAATTTTGGCTCGAGAAGGTTTCATTTCTGGGTCATGTTATTTCAAAAGATGGGATTTCTGTGGATCCTTCAAAGATTGAAGCTATAGTGGATTGGAAGAGACCCGAGTCAGTGACCGAGATTCATAGCTTTCTGGGTTTGGCCGGGTATTACCGAAGATTTATAGAAGGGTTTTCGAGGATTGCTACTCCGATGACTCAGTTGACCCGGAAGGATGTAACGTTTGTGTGGAGTGAAAAATGTCAAAGTAGCTTCGATGAATTAAAGAAGAGATTAACTACGGCTCCTATTATTGCGTTACCGAATGGAAATGACGATTTAGTAATTTACAGTGATGCTTCGAAAGAGGGTTTGGGTTGTGTTTTGATGCAAAATGGGAAAGTGATTGCGTATGCTTCGAGGAAGTTGAGCCCGAGTGAACAGAATTATCCTACTCATGATATGGAGTTGGCTGCGATAGTCTTTGCGTTGCACAAATGGAAGCATTACCTTTATGGCGCGAAGTTCGAGATTTTCACGGATCACAAGAGTTTAAAGTATCTTTTCTCGCAGAAGGAACTTAATAACAGACAGCGTCGATGGATGGAACTTTTAAAGGACTATGATTGTACGATTTCTTATCATCCGGGGAAGGCGAATGTGGTAGCAGATGCGATTAGTAGAAAATCTTATGTGGCTTCGATGATGGTCCGTGAGTGGAAAATGCTTGAGGATGTTCGAGATTGGTCTCCTCGTGAATCAAGACATGGGGCTATTTTTGCGAATATTAGGGTATCTCCGACCCTAATTCAGAGGATAAAGGAAGCTCAGAAAGAAGATCCCGAGTTGGTGAAGATAATGGGTAAATTGAAGGAAAAGAACTACAAGGATTTTTCTTTGAGTTCGAGTGGAGTTTTGACTTTCCGTGATCGTTTGTGTGTACCCGATGTTGGTGGAATAAAGAGGCAAGTTTTAGATGAAGGTCATAAATCGAGATATACTATTCATCCGGGTAGTACAAAGATGTACCAGAATCTGAAGCAACATTTTTTGTGGAATAATATGAAAAGGGAAATAGCGGAGTATGTTTCGAAGTGTCTAACTTGTCAGCAGGTCAAAGCCGAGCATCAGAGACCCGCAGGACTACTTCAGCCGTTAGAGATTCCGGAGTGGAAATGGGAGCATGTGACCATTGATTTCGTTACGGGACTACCTCGTACCCGTAGGAAGTATGATAGTGTTTGGGTAATAGTGGATAGATTGACCAAGAGTGCCCATTTCTTGCCTATTGACATCAGATATTCGATGGAGAAGCTTGCGACCCTTTTTATTGATGAGGTTGTCAGATTACATGGTGTTCCGGTTAGTATTGTGTCAGATCGAGACCCGAGGTTTACTTCTAGATTCTGGAAGGCGTTTCAGGAAGCTTTGGGTATAGATTTGCGGTTCAGCACAGCTTTTCACCCTCAGACCGACGGTCAATCCGAGAGGACCATTCAGATTTTGGAGGATATGTTGCGAGCTTGTTCGATAGACTTTTCCGATTCTTGGGATAGACATTTACCGTTAGTGGAATTTTCTTACAACAACAGTTATCAGGCTAGTATCGAGATGGCACCGTATGAGGCCTTGTATGGAAGAAAGTGTAGATCGCCCATTTGTTGGAACGAGGTCGGTGAAGCGAAAGTTTTGGGTATTGATTTGCTTCGGGATTCGGTTGAGAAAGTTAGGGTTATCCGGGATCGATTGAAAACAGCCCAGAGTCGACATAAGAGCTATGCAGATAACCGAAGGCGAGATCTTAGTTTTCAGACCGGTGATTTTGTGTTCTTGAAAGTATCTCCAAAGGTGGGTATTCGTAGGTTTGGGAAGAAAGGTAAATTGGCTCCGAGGTTTATTGGCCCGTTTGAGATTTTGGGAAAGGTTGGACTTCTAGCGTATCGTCTTGCGTTACCGCCATCTTTGGACCGGTTACATAATGTTTTTCACGTTTCTATGCTTCGGAAGTATGTTCATGATCCATCTCACGTGTTACCGAGGGTACCGGAGGATATCGAGCCGGATATGACTTACGAGGAACGACCGGTTCGGATTTTAGATGACAAAGTCCAAGAATTGAGAAACAAAAGCATTGCGTTGGTTTGAGTTCTTTGGAGGAATCATAATGTTGAAGAATCGACATGGGAGCTCCGAGATGAGATCGAGAGGAAATATCCGTGGCTTTTTAATTCGGGTAAGTCTCGTTAAAATTCGGGTCGAATTTTCTTTAAGGGGGAGTGAATGTCACGACCCGAAGACTAGGCTCTATTTTATTAGTAATAAATAATTATTATTTATTTATTTGCTTATTTATTTATTTATTTATTTGAATTAAATATTTATGTGTGCATTTTATGTGTTATAATAATTATGCCTGGCATTTTATTTGAGTCATTTGTGCTAGTGTAGAAGTGTTGAGTCTTATTTGTTAGTGGGGAGTTTATTTGAGAAAGGGTAGTATTAGGGGGAGGGGCCTAAGTGTAAAATGTTCAAATAATTTCTCCTACTCCCTCCCTACTCTCCTCCCTCACCTCCCTCACTCTTTCACTCCATCTCTCTCCCATCATTCTCTCTCTTTCCATGAAAAAAGGGTAAGGTTTCTTTCTCTCTTCTCTCTTCATTTTCTTCATCTTCCTCTTGTTATTTCTCATTTCTTAAATCTTGAAACTTGTTTAGATCGTCGATAGGATCGTAGGAGGCCAAAAATATTTGAAATCCATCATCTTTGAGAAATCTCAAGTAAGTTACTTTTCCCCCCATTGATGCTAAAAATGTTCATCCTATGCTTAGATGATACTATGATTTCCATTTATTGCTTCTTTGGTTGATTTTGTGATGATTTACATTTTTGTTCATTTTGTGAAATTTTGGTATTTGAATCACCCTTAATTGAGGTTCCTTAGATGATGTTGTTGGAGTCCTTTTGGTTCAAAATGGTGTAGGTACTTTAGTTCACATTTTGGTAGTGTTAGAAATGGTGAAGATTGGGTTTGTTTTGGATTTGGGTTGTTAATGGTAGAAACCCAGATTTTTGGCCGGAATTTGCCTTTCCGGGCAAGGAGGCGCGCGCACCCTCCCATAGGAGGCGCGCGCACCCTTATGCCCCTCTTGAGCAAAACCTTCTGTTTCTTGGAGGCGCGCACACCCTCCCATAGGAGGCGCGCGCACCCTCTCTCCTCCTCCAAACTTGATTTTCCTTCTGATCAAGGAGGCGCGCGCACCCTCTCAAAGGAGGCGCGCGCACCCTCTCCCCTGGTGTGAAATTTATTTCCCTTTTTGTCCAATTTTTCGAGAGCCATATCTCCCTCATCCGGACTCCATTTTAGGTGTATAAATTATCGTTTTAAAGCTCTCCTTGAGCTCTTCGAGATGAGTGAGTAGTTTTGGTTGTGTTCTTGAGTTAACTGGTTCCTTTGTGAATAAATATGTTATGGAGTTTGATTAAATATCGTTTTGAGAATGTTGGACACCTTTGATGAGTTGTTTTATCTGGTTTACCTTTGTGGTGATTTAATTGGAACGGTTCCCTACTTTGGAATCCTTAGTTGTTTATTTGAGCTAGTATTTTATTACTTAGCCCTTCCTTGAAAGTCCAGCTGGTATTTTGTGTGTGTTTGGGCGAAGCGAAACATTATGATGGCACAGCCAAGTCCATTGTGATGTTGACCATTGTTTTGCCCCATTATTTCCCTCCTCCAGATTCGCCTTGGATGTGAGATGAGCTAGCCCCTTTGTGAGCACTTAGCTATTGGTTTTCGGGCTTTGACTGTGTGTCACTGTCCCCTTGTTATTGGTTCCGGTACCGGGGATTTCTCTTCAGCTTTCATGCTATTATGAGGATGATGATTTGTTGATTATTGAAGCTGCGCAGCGACCTTTATTTGGTTTTATCAGTTGGGAAACCTTGGCTAATACCCTTTGTTAATTGTTTATTTCTGCTGCTATCTGATATATGAAAATTTCTATGTGTTATGTGATTTATTATTGATTATTGCATCATAGCATGTCATGTAGTTGCATTAGTAACTTATTGGGATTTATCTCACCCCCTTTTCCCTTGTCTTTGTTTTTCCTTAACCCCCCCCCAGGTGGAAAGGATTAGACTCGCTGATCACGAGACAGGACGTCGCGAGGGTTGAGCTTTTGGGGCAAGTGTATATTGGTGGGTTTACATTATATAAACGTGTAACTCTTTTGGGGATAGTTGTACCACACTTTGACGTCACTAAGATTTGTATATTTTATTATTTTGTAGTGTGAGCTTATGGGGCTTACACTAGTACATTGTCGTTGTTAAATTGTTTTCCAAAACCTGGTGTTACCATCTTTTGTTATGAAATGAAATTTTTATCTCCGATATTTTAGTGTTTAGATTAGTAAGTCGACGTCCAGCTCGCGATCTCGGGCCCGCGGGGTTTGGGGTCGCGACACCCTTAATCTATGATCTTACTTGAACATGTCTTATTAAACTTTGTTTAACTCTATTTGCCGGCTTGCATGCCGTAACTGACTTTTAGGGCTTGCGTGCCCGTGTTCTAATACATTCTCTATATTTTGTCTGACTTACATCGTTGCAGTTTACTTGGTATTTTTACATTCTTACTTCCCCTTTGAGAAGCAAGGTTGTCTTTAGGCTACCTTGCTTTTCTAGTCTGATCGATTTTCATGATCTTTTGCTTGTCGCTTCAGACTAATTACTTTGTCTTTATATCGCAAATTACTTATACAAGTAGCGACTTGTTAAGGTTTATACAAGTAACCTTTTCATCACATGTCGCAAATTGCTTATGCAAGTAGCAATTTGCTAAGGTTTATACAAGTAACCTTTTCATCACATGTCGCAAATTGCTTATACAAGTAGCAATTTGCTAAGGTTTATACAAGTAACCTTTTCATCACATGTCGCAAATTGCTTATACAAGTAGCAATTTGCTAAGGTTTATACAGGTAACCTTTTCATCACATGTCGCAAATTGCTTATACAAGTAGCAATTTGCTAAGGTTTATACAAGTAACCTTTTCATCAGATGTCGCAAATGTTTATACAAGTAACATTTGCTAAGGTTTATACAAGTAACCTTTTTATCTTTTCAGCAATCTTGACGTCATTATAGATTTGCCAGTCTCGTCAGTACACGTGTATGACGTATAATGCTCAGTTCATCTTAAATTCTAGTTGACGTCGAGGTGACACTTACCTCCTATTGCAGGCGTCATTATTTCGAAATGGCCTCCAGCCCCCAAAATCTAGCACGGCCTGATATGTATCTTTGACGTGACAGTTTTAAACTTCCATTCTCATCATTACCTCGAGAACTGTGTGAACACTATGCACATTTATAGTGACCTTTGCTATCTTGACTCTTCATATTTATAGACTTATAAAAGGGGAACCCTTGCTTTTACTTTTTCATTTACCCATCCGGCCTTGCTTTCTCTCCTCTCCTAACCATGTCCTCCAGCTCCCCCAATTTTGAGGACCACGACATGGGGGGATGGGATTCCGACGCTACTTACCCCCCTCTTCCTCCAACACCACTTGAGCCAGAACCGTCTGATAGCAATGGTGAGCGTTCCTCTCCCATCGTTTCTCCAACTTCTGATGATTCCTCTTCCAAGAGCAAATCCTCCCACCCCGACGAATCTGAGGAAGAGGAACAAGAGAATTCCGATGAACCGAACGGTCCAAATAACAATGCTGAGGATGTAGAAATGGCGCCTGTTGATGTTCCCGACAGCTCGGATGGTTCAGATAATGGAGGAGGTGGTGGGATGGGCGAAGCCGATGCAGCTGGCGACGATGATGATGGTGATGATGACGGGAACTTCACTATCACTGTCACTGTCACTATTCGTATCTAATTGATTTATTTTTTCCTCTTTTTTCGCTTGTGTAGATAGAACTTGCAACCTAGTAAGGGATTGTTTCCCTTTTTGATTTTGCTTTTAAACTGTCAAAACCTTTATTTTCTGCTATGATATTCAGTGGTTTTGATCTGAACTGTAATTCTCTAGCCCCCCTTGTTTCTTTCCTGCCTCAAACTTATTGAAGCGTTTGTGGGTTGTCGCGAAGACATGCCCCCACACCATTATGCATACAAAACAAACATATAAGATATAAGTTAAAAGATTCAAATTCATATCGTGCTGATTTTGTGGAAAACAAAATATACTACATGCAATCTCATAAGGGAAATAACATTATTTTTGTGATTCAATGACCCAATATTTCGCTTTTACGATCTGTCGAATAACCTTGACCTGGGGTTTATCAAACCGGGGAATGAAATAAAAATGAAGTGCTTTTCATATCATATCGAGAAACAAAGCGATTCAAAGCTAAGTTTTCTCATATTACATCACCCTTATTATCAAGCCATTGTCCCTCTTCTACTTCAAGATGCAATTATAGTCAAAAGGTGGACAATTTTGAGGAAATATCACCAAGTCGTAAATCATAATAATTCCCTGTAAAATAATTTAGATTCGATCATATGGCTTTGAACAACTCATAACCATCTATCATTAAAGTTCATTCAAGTTTTCTCCATTGCACTCTTTAGAATTCCGTTGAATATGACATAATTTAAAGGCGACATAAATTAATAAACTATCACACTATGGCCTTAACAAATTCATGGCCATTTTAGGGAAAGCAAATAAAATCACTAAGTTCCTTAACAAACAAACAAATTAGAACCAAGTGAGGGGCCAATCAAGTTCATGGATAATACCGCTTCAAATGATCAATGCTCCACGCGTTTTTGACCTCTTTGCCGTCCTTTTCCTTGAGTCGGTATGTGCCTTCCCGCACAATCCGGTCCACTTGAAACGGTCCCTTCCATTTGGGGTATAGCTTTGAGCATCCCGGCTTCGGCCCAGTGGCTTCCACACTCCTAAGAACCCAATCTCAAACTGACAAAGCCCTCTTATGAACCCGCCTGTCATGCTGCGACTTCATCCTCTGTTTATAGATGATCATCTTCATTCTTGCTTCAAGTCGCTTTTCCTCACTTAGGTCCAACTCATTGTATCTCCTTTGTCTGTTTCTCGCCTCATCATAATAAGCCACCCTAAATGACGGCAAGGCCATTTCCGCCGGAGCCATGGCCTCCGATCCGTATGTTAAAGCGAAAGCAGTTTCCCCAGTTGAGCCTTTAATTGTGGTCCTTACGTACCATAAAGCCCTTGGCAACTCTTCCATCCATGCTCCTCCTCTATCCTTGAGATTTTTAGATAAGACTTCTAGAACCTGCTTATTAGCGGCTTCAACCTGACCGTTGCACTGTGGTCTATAAACTGCCGCACTCCAATGTTTTACATTTAGTCTGGCACACTCTTCTGTCAATTTTCTCCCAAATTGAGGTCCATTATCTGAAATTAAGGCTCTTGGTAACCCATATCTACACCATATATTTTTCGTAACGAACCTGATCATATCATCCACCTTTGTCGACGCCAATGCCTTCGCCTCGGTCCACTTTGTAAAATAATCCACGGCCACAATCACCATTTGACACCCTCCTTTTGCCTTTGGGAAGGGGCCGATGAGATCGATTCCCCACATATCGAATGGCCATGCCGCTACAATTGGTGTCTGTTCTGTGGCGGGTTGCCGCGGCATATGGGCATGCCGCTGACATTGGTCACATCTTTTAACATACTCCTCTGCATCTTTTCTCAAGGTTGGCCAATAATACCCATGAAAGATGATCTTGTCTGCCAAAGTTCTAGCACCAGGGTGCCCGCCGCACACACCTTCGTGAATCTCAAATAAGACTTGATCTGTCAACCCGGGCTCCACGCATCTTAAAAGCGGTTTAGAAAATGATTTCCTATAAAGTACCCCATCTTGAACCGTGTATCTCGGTGTGGTCCTTTTCACGATTCTCGCCTTGTCTTCATCCGCCGGCAATTCCCCTTTTTCCAAGTACATCCTCATTTTACTAACCCAGCTGCCCTCATTAATCTCTACCTCCATCACCGTGGGTTTTGTAATTGTGGGCTCTTCCAAATATTCAATTGCCACTTTCCTTGATAAGCTCTCAATGGCCTCACAAGCCGCCTTACTGAGCATGTCTGCCTTCTCATTTTCCTGCCTACCAATCCTGATTAACTCCCAAAATTCAAAACCGTTCAACAGAGCTCTCGCCATTTCGCAATACTTTATCTGTACGGGATGAGCCACCCCGAACTGTCCTTTTACTTGATTCACTATTAATTGAGAGTCTGAATGAATTGCCACATGTTTTACCCCAATGGATTTGCATAATTCCAGTCCAGCAATCAAAGCTTCATACTCAGCCTGATTATTAGATGCCGCAAATTTGAATCTTATGGCTTTCTCATACTTGCATTCCTCTTGGGGTGCTATCAATAGGATTCCCGCTCCTCCTTTATCCTTGGCGGATGAGTCGTCAACGAACAGTGTCCAACAATTTTCCGGTCTTTCTACTGGTTCAGAACTTGAGAGATCTTGACATGTCGCCTTTCTTTTCCTGGACCCCACTACCACCTCCTCTTCTGACCTTTCAAAGGATTCCTCCACAATAAACTCTGCTAATGCCTGGGCTTTGATGGATTTGTGGCTTTCAAAGACTACATCAAACTCAGTCAATTCTATGGACCACTTTAGTAACCTCCCTGCAGAATCAGGTTGCTGCAAAATTTTCCTCAATGGTGCATTTGTAAACACAGTAATAGGATGCGAAAGGAAATAAACCCGGAGCTTCCTAGCTGCTATTACAAGGGCGAATGCCAGCTTCTCGGCATTAAAGTATCTCGTCTCAACCTCACTTAGTGCCTTAGAAACGTAGTAGACTGGCTTCTGCACCCCTCCCTCTTCCTTTATCAATACTGCAGCTACCGCTAGATCAATGGCCGCCAGATAGACATACAATCTTTCTCCTTCGACAGGACTGGAAAGAACAAGCGGCTTTCCTAAATAATCTTTTATGTCGTGAAAAACTTTCTCGCATTGCTCGTCCCATGAAAACTTTTTGGCCCCTTTTAGCGTTTTGAAAAAAGGAAGACATTTCTGGGCAGAGCGGGAAATGAACCTCCCCAGCGCTATGATTCTTCCGTTTAGTCTCTGAACTTCTTGAATTGTTTTGGGAGGCGACATCTTCATCAAAGCCTCAATTTTTTCTGGGTTCGCCTCAATGCCTCTTCTGTTTACCAAGAATCCCAGAAACTTCCCAGCTGTGACCCCGAACGTACATTTCCCTGGATTCAGCTTCATTGAATTTGCCCTCAGATTGGCAAAGGTTTCCGCCAGGTCAATCAAGTGATCTCCATACTTGGTCTTGATCACCATATCGTCTATATACGCTTCAACATTCCTCCCGATTTGTGATTTGAAGACCAAGTTGACCATGCGCTGGAAAGTGGCACCAGCGTTCTTCAGTCCAAACGGCATCATAATGTAGCAGAAGTTGCCTATGGGGTGCGGAAAGCGGTATTGGCTCTATCTTCTTTAGCCATTTTAATCTGATGATACCCAGAATAAGCATCAATGAAGCTCAAAAGTTTATGACCAGCAATAGAATCAACTAATCTGTCAATTCTGGGTAGTGGATAACAATCTTTGGGACATGCCGTGTTCAAATACGTAAAATCTATACACATTCGCCACTTTCCGTTTGCCTTTTTAACCATGACCGGGCGTGCCAACCAAATAGGGTAGGCTATCTCCTCAATTATCCCAGCTTTTAACAATTTCTCTACCTCTTCTACTACGGCTTTCTCTTTTTCCGCTGATAAGTATCTTACCCTTTGTTTGAACGGCTCAACATTGGGATCAGCGTTGAGGCAATGCATTGCCACATTCTCATCTACCCCGCTCATATCTTCCGGCTTCCATGCAAAGATGTCAAGGTTTTCTCGTAAAAAACTTATCAAGCTTTCTCGCTCAGCAGGGTTTAGTTGTCCCCCAATTTTTACTTTCTGTTCAGGGAAGGCATCATTAATCACTACCTCTTCTAATTCTTCTGAGGCCTGGATATCAGGCTTATCTCGCACCTGCAGCGTATCCACCACTATTTCCCGCCTCTTAATCCTTTTCCGTGACTCAGACGTTTTTTCTCTGTCATCAGTCCTGTCGAGCGGCAACCCATCTGGTGTCTCCATCTCTATTTCTTCACATTCTTCTTCTGACATAACTTCATCTATTGTGGGCTCCTCTATTGAACAAATTGCACTGCCCTGGACCAATCTATTTCGGCCTGAACTAGAATCAAACCCATCTGATTTTTTTCCGATAAAACTACCCCCTCATATATGGGCCTTCCTCATCGCTCGCTTCTTCCACTGTATACGTACTCTCCAATCTTGCCGCAGAACAATCAGTGCTTTTGTATAAGGGAATTATTGTCGTTCCTTCCCGCATACTCGGCGTATCCTCCCAATCCATGCTTTCCTCTATCTCAGCTATCACATTGACCCCCGTATCCTTAATAACCAAAGCATTGGTTAAGGAATTTGTGCTTTCCATCTTTCCTTTCTGTATTTCCAACCGCTTTTTCATGACTTCCATGACGTTACTAGTTATGCACCCAATTCCCTTTGGGGGGCTGATGCGGGATGGATACCACCATTTCAAAAGTTTGCATAAACGGAATGCCAATGATTGCGTTATAGGGGGATACCAAATCTATCACCATAAACTCCACGGTTCTCGTCCTAGTCAATTCTCCTTCGCCAATTTCTACTGCCAAGGCTATGGTTCCCTTTACTTTGACTGTGTGATTGGTAAATCCTTCTAGGAACCCTTTGTAAGGAACCAGATTCGCCTCCGTGTAGTTCATCTTTTTGAAAGCGTCGTAATACAGAATGTTGCGGCTTGCTCCTGAATCCACCAGCACTCTATGCAAGATATTGTTACCCGGGTAAATCGTTATCACCAAAGGTTGGCTTGCATGAGTTACTGTCACAGCCAGCTCTTTCCTGGTAAAACTAATGACTCTTTCTTCTTGTGGAGGATAGGCGGGAATATTAAAAGTATGCGAAAGCGTCATGATTTGCTGGTTTAATTGGCCTATACTTACAGGTTGATGAATGACGGGTATCACATTCCTCCCGTCTTATCGGATTTCTTGGTTTGCCGGTAATACATATTCTCGCAACTCCCCTTGGTCAATTCGCATTTGAATGACCCTCTTCAAATTATAGCAATCGTCTGTCATGTGTCCCCTGTCCTGATGATACTCACAAAAGATATTTTGATCTTGCTTGGCTCTCTCCGGCATTGGGAAAGCCGGAGGGAGTTGCACAGCACGTAGGATCTCACTCGGTCTGGCGTTCAACTTATCAAACCTGATTATTTTCCTGGGCCCTCGTCCACCATTTCGTCCTCCGCCGCGTCCCGCTTGGTTTCCTCCTCTTCCCGACGGTTCTCCCCTCTCCGGCTTGACATACTCAATCCTATCTTTCATGCTCTTTTTTGGAGCAACCGACGGCACTGCGGGAATTTCTTCAACATCGTCTCCCCCGCAATAACCTCTGACTCGCTCATAGAGCTCCTTTAAGGTTTGCGGCAACCTCATTCCCAATTCCCTCTTAAAGTGTCCTGACGCTACTCCTGCCATGTATAACATTATGATATTGCTGTCATCTATATCAGAAATGCGGTTGGAAATTTTCATGAATCTGTCTGTGTATCCCGCAATCCCTTCTCCGGCTTTCTGCCTTATTCCGCACAATTCCTACTTAATAGCAGGTTGAGCTCCCATGGCCCCAAATTTGTTGATAAACTTTCGTTTGAAATCTTGATAGCCTAAGATCGATCCCGCGGGCTGTAGCAAAAACCAATCTAAGGCATGCTCTGTTAACGTACTTGCAAAAGTTCTGCAGAGTATGGCTTCATCTCTTGTCAGAATGGTCATAGTGACCTCAAAACCCCCAATATGTGTTCTAGCCGTGGTATGACCGTTATATTTTTCCAGATTTGGCAACCTGAAATCAGGATCAGGGTGAGTCTCCTGAATATACCTTGCAAAAGGAGCCAAAAACGAATCCCTGTCGTCCTCGCGCTATCCCTTCTCCAGTTTGCCTAATCTCCTTGCAAATTCTTGCAACCATCCCGCTTCTTCGGGTTGCCCTTGAATCCTACCGCCTAATCGGCTTCCCTCGAATCGATTTCCGCCTTCCTGATTTGAGGCGGTATCCTCCTCCCCTTCACATTCATAATAGAACGATTCTCCAGCGACGGTACCTGGATGGTAATAAATCCTTTTCTTAACTCCATTTTCCATAACAACCTGAGGTTTCCGCTTGGGGATCACTCCAGATTTCCCTCTCCAATCCGCCTGATCTAGGATCCCGTCTTGCTCCTTATCCTTTCCTTTGTTTCTGTACCCCTCAAGAACGGCTTCAATGCGTCCTCCCTTATGAACATTTACTGTTATTCGCCCTAGTCGCTGCGGGACTGGGGTTGGAACATTCCCAAGCTCCTTCAACCGATCATTGTTTGCAATTAACTGCAACAACCACTTGTTTTGGTTTTGCAACCGCTCAATTTCTGCAGCCGCCGCGTCTTCCACTATCAATGGGTTGCCTCGGTCACCCTCATTTCCAGCTTCTTCCAGCAATTCCACCCTTTCTCTGACCTCCCGTTCAACCCTTGCCCGGCTCATATCTCCCGCCGCGGCTTCTGTTGGCTGTTCTGCCAAAACTCCAGCTGGAGTTGAGCCACCAACACCCGCCGGCTGGCCTGATAAAAACCCAGCAATCATATTCTTCACTGGAGTGTTTTGAACCATATTGCACTTATAATTCTTCTAAAACGGAGAAATTAATTGACAATGACAAACTCTGTCGTCCCAAAACACAAAATCTAGGAAAACGGACTGGAATTTAAAGAAACAGCAAATAACGATTTCAACAAAAATAACGATCCAAACAAGATCAATCAAAGAAAGAAAATGTGAGTCCCGGCAACGGAACCAACTGATGCTACCGGAAAAAATGGCGATGTCCGAATAGCAACGGAAATGGAGTCTAGCTAGAGGAAATCGGCCTTTTCTTTGATTGAAACCTGTACACACGAGACAAACGTAAACTGCGCCGGGGGCTCTCCGGCAGAAGCCCCTCCGGCGTGAGAATCAGTTCACGGAATAATCTCTAAGTACTAAAGAGAAAGGTGTACTGTGTGTGCGTACTTGAACATACCTCTCAAAATGAACGATGGCTTCCTTATATGTATTGACGTCAGGTGCACCACACGTGCTTTCACATCATGTGCCTTGCGCATGATCTTTCCATGTGACGCTCGTGAATATTTCCAGCTGTCTTTCTCTAATTGGTTCTCACGCTTTTCTATACAGGGACGTTAACTCCTGACACATTCTGTTATAATTGAAACAGATTTGGAGGGGACCACATTCATATAAATTGGTTACGTAAGTAAATCTGAACTTCCCGCCTTGTGCGGCATGCAAGCCGCCTCCTGTATATCACCGTTCTCGAAATCTTATTTCCTTGAATCAAATCATTTCATGGCCCATGGGCTCCATTCTTTTCGTTGCTGCTTGCTCACTTATGAGTTTGGCCCATTAAATATCAACAAGGAACATTTTGGTTGGGCCCAATAAAACTGAAGGCCCGATTACAAATGATTCTTAAATTTGGTGACATCACTGCCAGTAGAAACGAAGTATCATAAAAGGTAACAAAAAAAACATCTTAATTTTTCCTTATTTTCCTATGCTGCTAGATGATCACGACATTACACCTTCCTAACACCACATGCTTATTTTTACGGACTCAGTATCATGTTGGAATAATCAAAGGAATTCAAAATCACAAGACATTGAAGTGTACAAATTTTATTAAAAATTTGTATTGTTTCCTCTGACCTCATATGCGACAGTCCCTTGAATCTTCTTAAAAATAATTTCTAAACTCGCCAATTCATAAAGCAGTGCCTGGCATGGAGTAATTTTCAGAAACAAAGTTATAGAATGTCTGACTCACTTTATGTGAAAGATTGAAGAAAGACGTAGAGAAAACTTTGTTCTCTGAAATCAAATTCTGTATCATCCCTTAGCATGCAAATATTCCTGAAAGTGAGGTTGGTTAAGGCAAACTAATATTGAAGAAAGACGTAGAACAGGTCACATAACTTTGCTACTGTTGGGGTGCAACCCAAAGTCCCACATCGGCAATTAAGGAAACAATTGCAAGGTATATAAGAGCACCCACCCACTTCATTAGTATGAGGCATTTTGGGAAGTTCCCAAAAACAAATCCGTGCGGGCTGGGCCCAAAGCGGACAATATCATACTAATGTGGAGAGTGGTGTGGTGGTCGCGGTCCCTACAGCTACCTCCAACTGTAGTTCCAGTTCCGTAATTATTCTGTCCTTTCTTTGGAGCTCATCACCATTGCATCTCAATTTACTTTCGTGATCACTGTTTTTTCCTGCATGGGAAAGAGTAAACACAGATCATAATAGAATTCAGCTATCACAAAGATTAATATTTTGAATCGGTTAGTTTTTCTTTTTATATAGAGCAATTTAGATGCAGATATTCTACCAATGGTCCCATTAACAGCATGATATTGCTTTACACAAAATAAAAACTGACGCGCTAAATACGCAGAGGGATGAGATGACACTACCAACAAATAGCTACTCAAATGTAAAAGTTTATCGGATATCACCCGTAATCCTGCCACTGAAACAGGAATAAATGTTATACTCCCTCCGTCCCAAAATGAATGTCAAGAACTGCTCTTGATCAAGAACAATTCCGGACATTCATTTTGGGACAGATGTAGTAGATAAATTACGAAGAGTTTGTTAGTGGTTTATAACAGAAAGAACAACAAGTACAGAATAATGAATCGAAAATAAACTGGAAACACAGAAAAGTAAAATTGATCGTTGTTTGCACGAGTCCAATGCTAGTCACTGTCTCCTTAAGACTTATTCGTCCCCTCACCACGTGTGCTTGAGTTTGCTCGGAACGCTAGTCTCCCAGGATAGAACGTGCGGGCCGGGGGCACTTTGCACCTAAGTTTCCCGGCGAGTTGAACTATGCTTGGACACTATCACCTTTTCGTAATATGCAAGGAGGCCAAAAGAAAAATTGGAAGCAATATGAAACAAAGAGAAATGGTAGAGGATCTTTTCCAGTGTGTTTCAAAATGGTTGTGAACTCTCCCTTTTGTAGCTGTGAAAAAACAAGAATCAAAACTGATATTAGCCATTAACCCGAAATTAAACACAATTAATTTGGTTTTGATCAGTTTTTATTTTCTGTTACTTAATACTTAATACGAAATTAAGACAGCAAATGATCCTGGACAGTTACACTCGTTTGAAATCAAAACTGCTCATTAATTTTTGATTTACAAAATCAAAAATATGACAAAAGGTGGGTTGGTCCGACTAGGCCATTCCGGTGCTACATTCATATCCATGCACGAGTAAGCACCTCCCAAGCCAAATTGGAACTTGATTTGCACCCCTTGCGCGCGAGAGAGAGCCTCTATACCACTTAGTCTTGAACACTACTACAGTGTCCAAGTATATATACTAGCAATAAGTTCATTTCCCTTCCAATGTGGGATAACCACATTTTCACTTTCCAACCCACTTACTTTGAGCATTCATATCTCATTCATCCAATAACTATTTTGGACAAATTAATACTTGATTTCATTCTTCTCATGGAGTAGAACACAAACCCGTAATCAATTTTGTCATTGGACAAAATTACCCTTATGGAAATTCCTCATAATTTCATTCAAAACCACACTTTTTCCAACAGAGTTCATTGGATGATTTTCAGTGAGGAGGATAGAAATTTACATGCTTACTTCCTCTTCCTTTTTTTTATATTATCAAAAAGGATGGAAATCTTTCTGTCACTATATCCAATAATTCTTCTCATAACACAAGTAGAATTACATAACAGTCATAATCTAACCAAATCAAGAATAGTATCAGTGAGAGTTTCGTTGACTAGCTACCATATGCACAGTGTTAGTGCAGACGGAGGTGTTACCTCAGATGTTGCCACTGACAGTCTAAGTGCTGTGACGAAAATAATTTGTAATTTAAAATTTCTTTCTAATATAATTTTATACTAATGTCCTAATATTATTGTCTAGATGTTGGTCCATATTTTCAGGTATAATAAAGTTGATTTATGGAGCTTAAAACATAGAGAAGAAATTAATGAAGAATTACTCATAAAAGCCGAGTAAATAAGGGAGTTACAAACATATTTAACATGTGTTAAATATGTTAAATATGGAGAAGACCAAGTCCAAGGTTTGTTGCTGATCAAATAGATGAAGTACAAGGCGTTGGAAGCAAGGAGTACAACAAGGTGAAGCTTAGACTTGGGCATGAAGAATTCGGTTGAGAGAATCAAGGAAGGAAGACCAAGTCAAGCTTGTTTTGTGGAGATAAGGCTTGCACATGATCTCCACCCTCCTCACACGATCACAAACAGCCCAAGGCTGTTATTTGTGTAGCCTCCAAGTCTTGGTTGGCTATAAATAGATGCTTGGATGAAGATTGAAGAGAAGCCAATTTTATACACACATCCATAGCATAAAAAGACCAAAGTACTCTTGGCTCCTTTTGAGATTCTTTCTTCCATACACTCTTTTATCACTCAAATACTTCGGGTTTGAGTGAGTTTTGGTTAGGATAGAATCTTGTACTTTGTTCTTACTTTGGTTCCATAGAGAGTATATCATAGTTTGTATAGGGAACCATTTTAAACTTTGTAATTGGTTTTGATTATAAGGTTTTCGCCATCTAGGCATCTCAAGTTATATTTATATAACTTGAGAAAAATATTTCTCTTGTGCTATTTATTTTCCGCTGCAAAAACTCTACTATTTTTGTGTGTGTATTTTCTGTCCGTCTGGAGTGTTACCTGGGGTGTTGCTTAACACTTGAGGTAACATCTGTTCTCAAAGTCATTGACAAACAATTTCAATTGGCACCAGAGCCTACAGAAGTGTTCGTTCAGATTTGTCATGGCTTTCGATCCTGCTAATCCTAATCAGAAGCGTCTTCCTGTTTTAGATGGCTCGAATTATGCTTATTGGAAGATCCGCCTACGCTCGCATATCAAATCAATTGATCTTCGGGCATGGCGATCTATAACAAATGGTTACTCTCTCCCTATGTTACCTCCAGATGAAGATGGTGATGTTCAAGTCAAACCTGAATCGGAGTGGACTAATGAAGAGATTACTCTAGCTAATTAAATGAAAAAGCACTTAATGCTATTTTTGAATGGGTTGATATGCATATTTTTAAACTTATTCAAAATAGTTCCACTGCTCAAGAGGCATGGGACACTTTACAAAGATTTTGTGAAGGTGATAGTAGTGTGCGTGATAATAAGCTTAGAACTCTTACTGGCAAATTTGAAATATTGAGGATGGGTGAAAATGAAACTATTTCATCCTATTTTGAAAATTGTTTGATATTGCAAATGAGTGTCAACTTTTGGGTGAACCTTTTACCAACAAACAACTTGTTTCAAAAGCTATTCGAACTCTCCCCGAGAGGTTCAATATGAAAGTTTCATCTATTGAAGAAGCTCACAATCTTTCTACAATGAACATCAATTCTTTAATGAGTATTTTGAAAATTTTTGAGTCAAATCTCCTTGAACAAAGTGAGGCTTCTAAAGGAAAAAATATTGCTTTAAATGTGCAATCCTCAGATTGTTCAAACGATAATGAAGATGAAAGTTTTGAAGAATTGGATGAAAGTGCCAGTGTTGCTTTACTTGCTAGAAAATATAATGCAATGGTTAAAAAGTTTAACAATGAAAAAGTGCAGGTAAAAGCAAAGGAGAAACAAACCAAGGTGTATGATTCGATGCCAAGAAGGACGTTCCCATCTACTCAAAAGTCAGCCCCTATGCGTAGAGCATCCTCAGATCAATCAAGGTCTGATCCCAAATACATTGATTCAATTCAATGTCATGCTTGTTCGGGATGTGGTCATTACGCAAACGAGTGTGCCAACACACTACGGAAGAAGGGAAAAAACCTATGGGTATCCCTGAGTGACAATGAAGATGAGGGTTCAGTCCAGGAAGAAGAACCAGATCAAACAACCATGTATGTCACAGTCAGTGACTTGCAGACTGAACATGTTACCAGAGATGTTATGTCAACTGAGATAACATCCGAGACCACATCTGTCAGGTATAACAATTTTAGTACTGATAATAATGTTTGTTTCATGGTTTCCACTAATCTTGATACAGGAAGTTCGCAAGAGGATGAGATGAGCAAAGATGAGCTCATTGAAGACTTAAAAATCCTCTATAAGGATATGCTCAAGGAATGGAAGAAGGAGAACCAAATGGTTAAGACTTTAACCAAGAAGAACGATGGACTCAAGGCCTACTTGAACCGAATGGAAGCTCAAGCATCCCAGAAAGATGCCGAGCTAGAAAAAGTCAAGGCCAAGTTGACTCTAGCCGAAACCACCTTGAAGAAGCTCAACACCGGATCGTCCAAACTTGATGAGATCCTAAACTTGGGTAAGCCTTTGAGAGCAGGTATTGGTTTTCGAGAATCATTAGAGAGTATTACTTCTTCTTTGTCTTGTAATGAACATAACGTAAATTTTGTAAAAGGTCACGAGTTTGATCAAAATTCTTGTTCAAATGATGTTTCTGACAAAGGGAAAGTGTGTCAATACTGTCACACTACTGGATATCTTAAAAATAAATGTACAAAGCTTTCAAAGAAAGAGTCCAGTCCAGATGTGTTACCTGAAGTGTTACCCAGCACTCCAGATAACACACACTGTCAGAAAGTCAAAATATCAAAAAAGAAGTCATGGAAACCAAAAGCCAAAGTGAGATGTGATGTTGTATATACTGCCTTAAAAACAAATGTTGAAGGATCATGGTATTTTGATAGTGGGTGTTCACGCCATATGACGGGAACAAAAATGTTTTTAAAACACTATGAATCCGTTCAAGGGGGTAGTGTAACTTATGGTGGTGGGAGCAAGAGTAATATAATAGGTAAAGGAACACTAAATGTGAATGGTTTTCCTGCTTTAAAAAATGTCTTGCATGTAGATGGCCTAGTAACTAATTTAATTAGTATTAGTCAACTTTGCGATGACAACATGGAAGTAAAATTTAACAAGAACACTTGTGAAGTTTTTGATGGTACTAACAATTGTGTTATGACAGGAACTAGATCAAGTGATAATTGTTATCGTGTGGAAGATAAATTCGTGTGCAACACCGCACAAATTGATGTCACAAACTTATGGCATCAAAAGTTGGGACATGTTCATTTGAGGAACATTGATAAGATTGTTAAGTTAGATGCTGTTAAAGGAATTCCTAAACTAGATCTTAAAAATCCTATTATTTGTGAAGATTGTCTTAAGGGGAAACAAACTCGTGTTGCCCATAGTGCTGCCCAACATTCCGAGCAACACTCTGGAACAACACACTGTTTTCAACTCTTACATATGGATTTAATGGGTCCAGTTGAGGTAGAGAGTTTTGGAGGAAAGAGATATTCTTATGTCATTGTTGATGATTTTTCGAGATTCACTTGGGTTTATTTTCTAAAAGAAAAATCGGAAACTTTTGAAAAATTTAAACTTTTACACTCCAAAATCAAAAACATGTTTTGTGCCTCTATCTTTAGAATCAAATCTGATCATGGGAGAGAATTTGACAATGTTTTATTTTTACTTTTTGTGAAAGAAAAGGAACACATCACGAGTTTTCAGCTCCTAAAACACCTCAACAAAATGGGGTGGCCGAAAGGAAAAATCGTACTTTACTTGAAATGACTCGTGTGATGTTGTTTTCTAAAAAGATTTCTAAAAGATTTTGGGCCGAGGCACTTAACACGGCTTGTCACACAACTAATAGAGTTTTTCTAAGACCCGGAACCACTATGACACCTTATGAAATTTTGAATGGCAAGAAGCCAAAAGTTCACTATTTTCATGTCTTTGGGTGTGTATGTTACATTTTGAATGACCGGGATTACTTAGCAAAGTTTGACTCTAAAAGTGATAGGGCGATATTTCTTGGATATGCGGCAAATAGTCGGGCATATAGGGTTTACAATCTTAGACTAAAAACCATCCAAGAATCTGTTAACATTGTTTTTGATGATCTCTCAAGTATTTCAGGTGAAAGTGCTCAAGAGTCTCCTCTGGTGCTGTTAGAAGATGTCATACAAACTGCAAATGACATCACAGATGTTAACACAGATGCTGAGCAGAATGTTATCATAGATGAGACAGCACCTCAGGCAGCACCTGAGTCCAGTGATCCATCCGAGTCTGATGCAGAAGTTCATGATGACGCAAGAAGGGATCCTCCACCCAGAATTCGTAGGAATCATCCTACAACTCAGGTAATTGGGGAAGTGAATGAAGGGGTCCGAACAAGAAACAAAGAACCCGTGAATTATCGGGAAATGGTAAGG
This sequence comes from Campanula takesimana, assembly GCA_026119855.1. Classification (NCBI taxonomy): domain Eukaryota; kingdom Viridiplantae; phylum Streptophyta; class Magnoliopsida; order Asterales; family Campanulaceae; genus Campanula; species Campanula takesimana. Next base: position 774,258 of record JAOWBW010000418.1, on the reverse strand, counting down.
TATGTGTGCATGTCAACCACATACACCAAGGTAAAACACTCTTGTTTTGTGTCATCCATAGAACCTAAAAATGTGATTGAAGCTTTAAAAGACAATTTTTGGATTCAAGCTATGCAAGACGAACTAGATCAATTTACCCGAAATAATGTATGGTTTTTAGTACCCCGTCCTATTAATACTAATGTTATTGGGACAAAATGGATTTTTAAAAACAAAACGGATGAAGAGGGTAATATTGTTCGAAATAAAGCTCGTCTTGTGGCTCAAGGCTATACACAAGTGGAAGGTATCGACTTTGACGAAACCTTCGCACCCGTGGCTAGAATTGAGTCTATAAGACTTCTCTTAGCCATAGCTTGTTATCTTCGAATTACTTTGTATCAAATGGATGTTAAAGCAGCATTTTTAAATGGATATTTAGATGAGGAAGTTTTTGTTGAACAACCTAAAGGTTTTGAAGATCCATCCCAACCAAACCATGTGTATAGACTTGATAAAGCCTTATACGGTCTAAAATAAGCTCCGCGCGCATGGTATGGTCGTTTAACTAGTTTTTTGCTTGAATATGGTTTTATTCGAGGAGAGGCGGATAGAACCTTATTCATTCTAAAACATGGAAAGGAACTTGTCATTGCTCAAATCTATGTTGATGACATAGTCTATGGCTCTACTTCAAAAATTTGTTTAAATGATTTTGTAGAGGCTATGACATCAACTTTCGAGATGAGCATGGTGGGTGAACTAAACTTCTTTCTTGGCTTGCAGGTAAGACAACTACCCGATGGAATATTCGTCTCACAAAGCAAGTACGCAAAAAATCTAGTCAAGAAATTCGGCTTGGAGGGGTCAAAAAGTTCCTCGGTTCCTATGGCTACTACACTTAAACTCGGCAAGGATGAAGGGGGAGAAGCAGTCGATCCTACCCTTTACCGTTCCATGATTGGTAGCCTTCTTTACCTTACCTCTAGCCGACCCGACATTATGTTTTCTGTGTGTGTCTGTGCACGATACCAATCCAACCCCAAAGTCTCTCATCTTAATTCTGTGAAAAAGATAATTAAATATGTTTCCGGAACAAGCGAATTAGGAATTTGGTATGCTAAAGATACAAATACAAATCTAGTAGGCTTTAGTGATTCGGATTGGGCGGGGGATATAGATGACAGAAAAAGTACTAGTGGGGGGTGTTTTTACTTGGGTAATAATCTAGTATCATGGTATAGTCGTAAACAAAATTGTGTGTCGCTCTCTACTGCTGAGTCTGAATACGTGGCAGCGGGGAGCTGTTGTACTCAATTAATATGGCTAAAACATATGTTAGATGACTATGGGCTTGAGAGTAAAAGTATGATCATGTACTGTGATAGTTTGAGTGCCATCAACATTTCCAAGAACCCAGTCCAACACTCCCGCACAAAACACATTGATATTCGTCATCATTTTTTAAGAGATATGGTTGAAAAAGGCTTAATAGCTATAGAGCATATTGATACCAAGTATCAATTAGCGGACATTTTTACAAAAGCCTTAGACCTTGAGAGATTTTCTTTCTTGAAGAACTCTCTTGGTCTTTGTAATCTCTAAAAATCTCCTGTTTTCTGGTGTTACCTCAAGCGCTACCAGCATCTGAGATAACACTTGTATATTATTGTTTTGTTTCTGTTTTAATCTGTCAATGAGTAGTATTTTCTATTCATTGATGGTGGCACATACTGACCTTTTTGTTATGGTAGGATAACACTCTAGGTAACATTATTGATAACATTCCTTTTTAAACTCAAAAGTGACAAAGTCACTAATCTTTTTCAAAGGCAAAAAGGCTAAAAACACTTATAATATTTCCTTAGTAACTCGGGGCACGTCGTTCGCTGCGACGATGCACTCTTGTCAAAGGGGGATATAATCTAGTGATCTTGTACTAAGTATTAGGAACATGGAGTTCGCCACTACAATGTTTCCTACTTGAACGGTACAAATCACTAAAACATGTTTACACTTTATAAGGACTCGGGGCACGGAGCTCACTACTACGATGCTTCCTTGTAGATAAAGATGTGTAAATCATGTATGTTTTTAAGTGTTTGAAGATGAAGAACAAGCTTTTAATATCAATATTACTAGATCTGTTTTGCCAAAAGTATTCCTTTTTGGCAAGCTTGTTTTACCTCAAAATGCTTATTCTAGAAGCATATTTCTGCCTCATGTATTCAAAAATGAGGTCCATCTCGCCTTAATTGCCTTAATTAAATTCAATAAGGAATGTTTATCACAAATGTTATCTTAAGTGTTACCATCATTGCCATCAACACATTAGTGTGTGCTACATTCGTTTTTTTTAATGTTAATTTATTTTCAGAATTGTTTTTTTTTAAATTTTCAAAGTTTGAAAGTCTTTTTATTTAAAGAAAAAGAGTTTACAATTTTGAAAAAGTCTAAAACAAATCTTTTACTTTAGGTAAAATATAGTTGTAACAATTTCCCTAAAATTTAGGAATCTATCTTCAAATTTTTGAGAGATCGTTACATCATTAATTTTACCATCTTTATTTTTTTTTCGTTTTATATATTTAAAAAAAAAAAAAAAACGTGTTTTTTTTTTAATAAAACCGAATGTGCAGGGGAGTTTGTTAGTTTATGCATGTAAATAGGGTGATTTAATTTATGTTAGTTTTAAATGTGAGGAAAAATAGGGGTTTAGTTAATTTAAATGATAAGAATTAAGTTTGAATTAATTGTTTATCCCTTTTTCACATTTTTAACCTCCCTAAAATATCTCTTCCTAATTACTCTCCTTATTTTTCTCACCAAAACTCTTTTTAACTCTCCCTCTCCTCACCGCCTTCTTCAATCGGCGACAACCCAAAACCGGCGACAACCTAAAACCCTCAAAACCCTTCTCCAAAAATTCTCCAAATCCTCCATTAAAATTCAACAATGGTGAACCCAAATCAAAACCCCAACCAACCCACACCTCTAGAAGAGTCGCCGGGTGATGCCTCGCGTGTTGCCTCGCCAATGGACATCTCACCCTTGGTCTCTCAAATCTCTAACCAAATAGCAATGTCCATTGATGAGCCTTATCAAGTTGCAACCTCAGCTCGACCTCAACCCATGACGACTGCTTCTCGTCCACCAAGCTCCGCCACAAAGAGAGTCAAAAGAAAAGCCCCTTCAACAGCAACCAAAATAGGCGCGGCTCCAACAGCTCGGAAGCGGACCTCCAGCCGTCTAAGTGCAAAATCCAGGTCAAAAATTCCTTCCAACACCTCTGATGATCCTGTGCAAGTTTTCAATGAAGAAGAAGAGGAGTCACTTGGACTCTCTTCTGATCAAAATTCGGATCAGAAATTTGTTGTCCTTCCGGCCGCACAAGCACAGTCTGTAGAGAGTTTGGACACCTGGGTAGCTGATGAAGAAGAGCCCCTTGCCGCTGTACACAAACGAGTCAACAAAGGGAAAGCAAAACAGAATGTTGCCTCGGGTGCTACTGGTAAACCGACAACTTTTAAGGTAACATCCCGCTCTTCTAAACCCCCTAGAGCCCCGGTTACCTCCTCTGATTTGTTTGGGACTTCTGATGATGTTCTGGAAACTAGCTTTGATAATGATGATGAAGCTTTTCAAAAACCTTTTCTCACTTTGGAATTTTACAAAAGAGCCAACATGGAAAAGTGGCTTGAAATTTCTAGTTTGAAAATGCATCGTGAGAAGTATATCGATGAAGCTAACCTCAAGAAACATGGTGTTTATCAGTTTTTGAAAGACAGAAATTTTTTAAATGCCAATCTCTATCCATCAAACTATGTAGATGCCATTGTTCGAAACTTTTATGCCAACCTTCATCCCAATCTTGATAATGAAAACTCCAAGCAATTCGGCACGTTTTTTCTTAGAAGTAGGGTTTTTAAGATTAATCCGTCATTGATCAATAAGGTGCTTAAAATGCCTCACTGTGATGATGATGGTGTACTAGCAGATAGGGATGATATTGCGAAGGTTCTGTCGAACAATGTGGTAGAGAGATGGCCTACCAAAAGGGATGAACACTTTCTTGCTTCTCACCTCACCTCTTTATTTTCGGTTCTGCACAAATTGTGCATTTTTAATTGGCTCCCCACCAAAAATGAACAATATGTAACCTTAGAACAAGCTAGGTTTTGCATAAGTTGGGGACGAACCGAAAACTGAATTTTGGGAGTTTGATCTTTAAACATTTAGCCACTTGGGGTAAGAAGAAAAAACTATCAAGTTTTGCCGTATCCCTCTCTGATTTTTCAAGTGGTAATGGCTCAAAAATTTCCCATTATGAACTCGGACATTTACACTCATGAGCTTGACTACTATAGAGTAGATAGTCTTTTGACAAAGCAAGGACAGGGTGGTGTAAGATACACCGGTGATTTACCTTGGGACAAGTCAAAAGATATTGGGTCAAGATCGTCCATTCCATCCAGAGGTGCTGGGAAGAATGTTGCTTCAGACAGTCCAGTTAACACTCCTAGTTCTCCTAGTTTCTTCACAGGTACTGATGTTGAGAATGTTGTAGCCAGCATGTTACATCTCTTAGGGAACTCTTCACCTACAATTCCTAAGACCACTGTGATTGCTTTTCTCGACAAGCAAGTGACGCGTATGGTGAATGCTATCCATGAATGGACCAAGATCAAAGATGACTCTCTTCAGTTTATCAATCTGATTTCTTCCCAATCTGGGGAGATGGTGCAGGTACAAGTGCTGGTACTAGTGCTGCTACAGATGCTGTTGATGCTGCTGGGGTTAGTCATGCTGCTAGAGATGTTACTACAGGTGCTGGTTCGCAGGCTGAGGAAGGAGAACCGGAGGATGAGGAAGAAACAGAAGAAGAAGAGTAAGAAGAAAATTTCTCTTGAAGGTTGATGTTTCCATTAATCATGGGCAATGGTTTTTCATGGTGTTTGATTTCAAAACAATTTAATTTTGTTAGTGGTGTGGTTTATGTAAACAATTTCTACTTTGGTTCTTTATGTTTTAGAACTAAGACTTTGGTGGTTTTGTTGGTAATAATCTCTGTTGGTTTATGGTTTTAAACTTGGACTTACATTGGTTTTAAAACTACTAGTTAGAAGCATCTGAAATATGTGTTTGATTAGTATTGTTTTGTAAATCTTTGTTTGTTTGTTTAACTCCTACATTAAGGGGGAGTTTAACTCTGGTTTTTGCTCTGTTATCATGCTATATGGCTAACTTGTTTTTACAGGTACCAACACTTAGGAGATTGGAAAGAAATCTCAAATTAAGGGGGAGATTGTTAGTGCAGACGGAGGTGTTACCTCAGATGTTGCCACTGACAGTCTAAGTGCTGTGACGAAAATAATTTGTAATTTGAAATTTCTTTCTAATATAATTTTATACTAATGTCCTAATATTATTGTCTAGATGTTGGTCCATATTTTCAGGTATAATAAAGTTGATTTATGGAGCTTAAAACATGGAGAAGAAATTAATGAAGAATTACTCATAAAAGCCGAGTAAATAAGGGAGTTACAAACATATTTAACATGTGTTAAATATGTTAAATATGGAGAAGACCAAGTCCAAGGTTTGTTGCTGATCAAATAGATGAAGTACAAGGCGTTGGAAGCAAGGAGTACAACAAGGTGAAGCTTAGACTTGGGCATGAAGAATTCGGTTGAGAGAATCAAGGAAGGAAGACCAAGTCAAGCTTGTTTTGTGGAGATAAGGCTTGCACATGATCTCCACCCTCCTCACACGATCACAAACAGCCCAAGGCTGTTATTTGTGTAGCCTCCAAGTCTTGGTTGGCTATAAATAGATGCTTGGATGAAGATTGAAGAGAAACCAATTTTATACACACATCCATAGCACAAAAAGACCAAAGTACTCTTGGCTCCTTTTGAGATTCTTTCTTCCATATACTCTTTTATCACTCAAATACTTCGGGTTTGAGTGAGTTTTGGTTAGGATAGAATCTTGTACTTTGTTCTTACTTTGGTTCCATAGAGAGTATATCATAGTTTGTATAGGGAACCATTTTAAACTTTGTAATTAGTTTTGATTATAAGGTTTTCGCCATTTAGGCATCTCAAGTTATATTTATATAACTTGAGAAAAATATTTCTCTTGTGCTATTTATTTTCCGCTGCAAAAACTCTACTATTTTTGTGTGTGTATTTTCTGTCCGTCTGGAGTGTTACCTGGGGTGTTGCTTAACACTTGAGGTAACATCTGTTCTCAGAAAGTCATTGACAAACGATTTCACACAGATCGAACTTACATAATTGCATATAATCTCCTCTTTAATGCTATACTTTACCTTATATTACCATAATCGAACTTACATAATCTTGCTGCTAATCTGAATATATGCAGTCAGTCAACTGTGTGGGCCACGTACCTACCTGAGAACCAAGAACCAGTATGCTTTCTGACAACTACTTCATCCACGACAATAAATTAGTCTCAGTTTTCACGAAACTTTGAATAGTAATTTAGATTAGTTTTTAATATCCTAAGTAATGAAAATCTGAAACTAGTTATTAATACTCCATTATAAATATTATCAATAATGTGTTTCATATTTTCATTGGAAAAATTAAAAGTAATCTAAACTGTTGCTCAAAGTTCATATAAACTAACAATGAAAACAAAAAGAGACTAACTTTCCTGGACGGATGGAGAAAATATATCAATAATTAATAATTAGATTCAGATTTTCAGTAGGATAATTAAAAGGATAATTAAAAGTAACTTAAATTATTGCTCAAATTTCATTCAAACTAACAGTGAAAAAATAAAAAAAGAGAGATAAACTTTTTATAACAGTACAAACTATAAAGAGAAAAGAAGACCAAAAAGAGAAAAGGCATTTTCATTGAAATCTTTGACTAAAAGAGATAAAAAGAAGACCAAAAAGAGAAAAGGCATTTTCATTGAGATTTTTGACCAAAAGAGATAAAAGTTACTTACCTTGTTTACATAACAATTACTCACTCTATAATATGATCCAACTCCATTCCAATTTTTTTACTCGCAGCAAAACCTTCATTCTTCCATTCAACCAAAGTCATGGCATCTCATCTACTCCATGTTCTTCTAATCCTCTCTCTCCTCCTAACAACAGGAGAAGCCAGCAACAAGGAAGAACCATGCACCACAAATGACCTCAAAGCTCTGACAAGTTTCAAGGCCGGTATTCAACACGACCCGTCAAATCGCCTGAAAACTTGGACCGGACTTACTTGCTGTAAATGGGACGGCATTTCCTGTGATCAAATTACGGGTAGAGTGACAGAAATTAATCTCCCAGCTGTATATACTGCCCCTGACGATACTCCTGCAGACGTATATATAGAAGGCATTCTTTCTCCTTACATCACCCTTCTTGACTCTCTTCAAGTCATTGACCTTGGTGGTCTACTCTACCTCACGGGTCAAATCCCTCCGGCGATCTCTCGCCTTACAAATCTGCGAGCGCTCCGGCTTTTCGGCAATCATCTGAATGGTTCATTGCCGGAAAGTATAGGTATGCTGTCTAATCTTGAAGAAATTTATCTCGATGATAATAGTTTTTCTTCCACATTGCCTCCTAGCTTAGGGAATCTCAAAAGATTAAAAACGCTCGATCTACATTCGAATATGTTTTCCGGTATAATACCCGAGTCCATTACAAACTTAACAAATCTACAGAAATTGTATCTTCAAGAAAATTTCCTGACGGGCAATATACCAGAAAGAATTGGTGATTTGAAGGGTTTGATAGAGCTTGATCTTTCGAGCAATTCTTTGAGCGGGAAAATCCCAAGCACGATAGCGAATTTAAACGCTATTTCACTACTCTACTTGAATAACAATCATCTTGAAGGAGAGATACTATCTCCTTCAGTCAATGGCCAACTGTCTTCCCTGAAGGATTTGAGATTAAATGATAATCTTCTCACAGGAAATATACCTTTCAGTTTTGGAAATATTTCGTCGCTTGACAGAGTTTCTTTAGCAAATAATAAGATAGATGGAATGATACCGTCGAGTTTAGGAAATTTGCAGTCACTGAGAGTTTTAGAACTCGGTGGCAACTTTTTGTCAGGTGAAATACCAAGATCAATAGGCAATCTCTCAAAGCTTCAAGTTTTAAGCCTTCCTCACAATTTATTCAAACTGCCATTGCCTTATGAAATCTCCTTGCTTCAAAACATTCAATATCTTGATATTTCATTCAACCCGATAAACCTCTCTTCGTCCGTCCCGGAATGGCTTCTGAAAATGCCTTCTATTTCTGGGCTTCACTTGGCTGGGTGTGGGATCCAAGGAGAAGTTTCAGAAGTTCTGAACAACTTTTCAAGATCAATGGAAGAACTGGACTTATCATCTAACTATTTGACAGGAAAACTGCCTGATTGGCTTGGGAACTTTACTAATCTCGGCTTTTTGAACCTCTCGGTTAATTCGCTTGTTTCAGAAATCCCCAGCACCATCACAAACTTGGCATATCTAGAAACGATCGATCTTCACTCGAATAAGCTTACTGGCTCTATCGAAAATGTTGGAGGACTTGTCTTGGAATATGTTGATCTTTCTGATAATAGATTCACAAGTGGTATCGAGCAGTTAATAGAGAAGAAAGTAGCAAGACATACCAGGCTACTTCATCTCAATGTATCACATAATATTATCAAAGGTAAAATACCAACTTCAATTGGGGAATTGGAGGCATTGCAAACATTGGATCTTAGCTACAATGAGTTGAGTTCCATCCTTCCAATATCTCTGGGAAATATAAGCTACTTGGAGAAGCTGAGGCTGGAGAGAAATCGGTTTACAGGAAATATACCAACGGAATTTCTGAAGCTTGAAAATCTGAAAGAATTGAATTTGTCTGATAATCTTTTGGTCGGGGAAATTCCATTCGGGAAGCCTCTAAGTGATTTTCCAAAGAGCTCTTACTCTGGAAATATCGATTTATGTGGCAAACCCCTTGATCCTTGCAAGCTATGACCTTAAAGTGTAGTTTACCCAACTCAACAGAATTTTGTAAGAAAAGATTATCTAAGAGCTGAATAAGAAGAAAAAAGGCTTCTTTTGAAATTGATATTTATTGACTTAAAACCTTACACTAAACATGTACTACCTCCGTTCCAAAATGAATGTCCAAAAGACTTTCAAATTTGCTCTTAAGGAAGAGTAAATTTGAACTTTTTTCGGACATTCATTTAGGGACGGGCGTAGTATATGTTTATTCGCATGTTTTCTTGGAAATGGGATGGAAGTTCCTTAGAGTAGCTATCTGAAAGTTTGAAATACATAACAATATTAATTCCTTCTCCGTCAGTTTCACCTTGGAAAAAAGCAGCAGGCTACAATTGAATCTGTGAACCCAAATAAGAGAGAAAAGAAGATTAAAATAAAAAAATAAAAAAAAATAAAAAATGAAGATGAAAGTATAATCTGGATCACCGGGATATCTGATAATTTACAACTAGAATGGGTGGAAGTTCACCAGAAGAACTAACTACAGGAAGTTCCACAAACCGAGCAATGTGATCAATTTTCCTCTGAGATAAAAAGACATCAACTCCAAATGGATGGCATGCAGCATAATTAGAGGCATGATCCTTCTTTTTGTCTCTGAAAATCAAATGATTGGGCGTTAAAGTCATACAGAAAACTACATATTTCGAAATTATCATCAATTAAAAGTGAAAACACGTATGTGTAGGGTTCTCCAACTAGAAACTAGTAGGCAGAATAAGCACCACGCACCCATATGCTCCCCATATACTGTTCCATTGTTTTCGTATAAGAATTGAAGTCATACAGAAAGTTCGCATGAGCCCTGTTTTGTAAGCGATATATATTTTATATCTCCATGATTGATACAATCTATCTATTTTAAGTAGATAATATTAGTATAGTTAGAATGAATCCCTATTAATATTGTGTAGATCTTTGTCCTTATATTGTTCATAGTAGTAGGACTCTTGTAATCATTTTGTATATAAGGAGTACCTAGCAATACATGAACTCACACATTGAGAGTCACAAAAACACCACCGTCATCTTCTTCTCTCTTATGTATTCTCGTTTCTCTCTTTGTCTTATATGGTATCAGAGCCACCGATCCATGGTGGCCTGATTTCCGCTTCCGCTATTTTCTTTAATCTACTCTAGTTTTGTTCTTTTTAAAATTAGTTTTGTTCTCTTAAATAAAATTATTTTTTTCTCTTTTCTAAATCAATGGATGATTTTTGGTACGATCCCGTTTGCATTGATACGTTACCATCATCCTATGATATATGTCAGTTGTGCAACGGTCTTGGTCATACTGCAATGGATTGTTTGCGCCATTATGAACCAACTAATACCGTTCATACTGATTCTTCTTTTTCTTTATCGAATTGGTTATATCCGAAACAAAATGAATCTTTAGATTCAAATGGTTGTTCATCGGACGTAGAAGAATCATTAACTTATGTTAATGAGTCATCTCCTTCTCTTCTTTGTTCTAATGAAAATTGGTATATTAATGATCTCCTCGACCAACTTTCTTGTCTTCAAAAACATCCGTCTCAATCTTTGAAAAATTTCTTTTCTGAAGCAAAATCGATTTCATATGCTCTTGATAGGGCCGGATATTCAATATCCGAAATCGAGATTATTGACTTTCTTGTTGATGGACTAGATCCATTATATAATAAATTTGTCAAATATTATTTTTTTCGAAAACCCTCAATTTCTCTTGACTTTCTCTATAGTCATCTAATTGACATAGAACAAGCAGCAGCAACATGTACTTCTGTGGTTGGGACCTCAATTCGCTTCTCTATGGAGCCAAATCCTCATGTGGAGAATCAGTCTAATCCATCTAGCCTGGTCAATATTTCTGGCCCGAATGATCATCCCACTGTAGCACATGTTAGAGCCTTATCCCCTGCTGACCTACCTTGCTTGTCCAGCCCTTCACCGGTTTCTAGTAATGATCATTCCCCACAGCAGCCCTTTCTCAGGCCCACATTCCAAAATAGTCAAGTTGGTGTTCAACTCGACTTGTCCTCTCCCTCGCCAGATGGACCTATTTCGATGGAACAACCCACACCAGTTTGCGCAGCTCAAACTCCTTCACTGGCTACTCCTTTTGAGCCACCCTTGGCCCAATCGGCCATGCATCCCTTTTCTCCATCCTTGGTGGGCGGCATCTTGTCCACAGGCCCTAGCGTATCTGCCCAGTCTGCCTCTTCTTTTGAGCATCTCCAGCCATGGGCCTATTATGTGCCTCACCCAACTGCGGGCAACTCGTCTACCAGCCTTGACTCCGGCACAATGGACAATGGCCCTTCTATATCAGCTGCTTTAGTTTGTGGCCCAAGTCTTCAGTCAGCTGATGTTAGTCACAAGTTTTCTCTTGGACTCACAGTCGTTCCAGAATCTCCTGACCTTGAAGATAATTATTACGCTCTATATCATCTAAAGGAATGGCAATATTTGGCGTGTCTTGATTATCTCTACCTTCGGTTATTGTTCAATATTAATCGACTATTATCTGTGTTTCCACGCAAGCTGCATCTCCGTACCTACGATTGGCTTGAGGGAGGGTGTAAGCGATATATATTTTATATCTCCATGATTGATACAATCTATCTATTTTAAGTAGATAATATTAGTATAGTTAGAATGAATCCCTATTAATATTGTGTAGATCTTTGTCCTTATATTGTTCATAGTAGTAGGACTCTTGTAATCATTTTGTATATAAGGAGTACCTAGCAATACATGAACTCACACATTGAGAGTCACAAAAACACCACCGTCATCTTCTTCTCTCTTATGTATTCTCGTTTCTCTCTTTGTCTTATATGTTTCACAGGAAAAAAAATGGTTCAAGCTGCCAAGTCCCACGTCGGCAATTGAAAGAAGAATTGTCTAGTACTCCCTCCGTCCCAAAATGATCTTCACATTTGACTATTCAAACTTTTTAAGGATATGAACACTTGCTTCACTAGCCATGTTGTGCTTATGCACATTTAAGCCTAAATTGTAGAAATGGGAAGAACTTTTTGGGACAATGAAAAATGGCAAATGAGAGAAGATCATTTCGGGACAAAGGGAGTATATAACACAACTACACAAGTGGAGTCCTCCATGGCAACAGGACAGCAACAAAATGCATGGCTGTCAGACAATGATATGAAGAACCATACATTGTTCGTGGCAACAAAAGAAAGGTCTATATGGTATAATTATTAACTACGAGAAATAAAAACTTGTAAAGCCTGAAAACACTTGAGAAAAGAAAAAAGTATAATCAAACTGCAGTACCAAGCTATCAGATCATACAGCGTGACTAAAGTAAATCAACACAAGAACACGAACCTTAGTCAATGAGATATCGCAAAGCATGTGAAGGTGGCTCCTATTAACACATAAATCTCATTAATTTTCATTCTATCACATATAAACTCCATAGTCCATTATATGATTGAGTTACTAGTTATTGTCATAATCATTTCAGATCCAAAATAGCAACCAGTGCAGCAAATGCCAACAATCTTGACCAAACATTGATGTTGATTTAATCATTCTCGTGAAATTACTATTTGAGACAAACATATGGTCAAAGTTAACATGAGTTGACCTAATCAAGTCAAATGAGACAACTTTTCAGGACAAAAAGAGTATCAGTAAGCGTTTCCTTGACTAGCTACCATATATACAGATTTACATGATTGCATATAATCTCCTACTTAATGTTATAATGTACCCTTACATAGTTACATTACCATAATTTTGATACTCAACACATTACTACAATATCCAAATATTATTGTGTATCCTTACATTATCATAATATAGATACGATGTGAACGCGGTATGATGAATCCGGGGCAAGTGAAGTAGAATTACATAAAACTCATCATTGCAATCGTCAAATGTGTTGGTCTTGAAAATCACGGTTGTCTTTTTGACACATTTCCATCATGAATTACATGTTATAGCCGGCAAATCTGAACCCATTCAGATCAGTCAACTGCATATATATATATACATAAATAAACCAAACTTTCCCAAAATGTACCATTTACTCTTTCCTCCGACTTATTGTTATTTGAAAAAAAATTGTAGTATTCAGATTTCATCTTATTATTATTTCAAAATAGTATAGTAAAAATTATAATTATATTCTTTCAATAAACAAAACTATAATTATGTTAAAGGAGAGGTTGGTGGGTGAGATGAGATCGATAGAAAATCTTGGTGTAGGAGGAATGAAAAGAGGCAAAAAAAATGGATTCATTAATTAGAGATTGTCTCCCAATTTTAAATTTCCATAGTTGAACTTACTGTAATAACGATATGCTTAAAAAATATTAATGACTCCATTTAGAAGGAAAAAAGACTCCTACATCAATACTGTAGTAGATTAGCAAAAATCTAGTAGAGCAGGGTAAAAAAAATTAGCTATACATTTTTAGCAAAAAAGATTAAATATATATCAAAATATATTTTTTCATATTCATTTGTACAATTAGGAAATTTAATGTTTTGACTTGACTTTTCTTTTTTTTTTTTAAAAAAAAAAATTCAAATTTAATTCATAGTTGAACTCAATACATAATCATCAGCAGAAGCGCCTAGAAGACAAATCCTAGGGAGAGAAAAACTTCTCTCTAACTTCTGGGGGGAGGGGGGGATCGAACCCATGACCTCTAGGTTGGAAGCCATGAGCTCTGGCCAACAAGCCAAAGCCAGATGGTTGACTTGACTTTTCTATGTTAACAATTGGTTGATCCAATCATATATGAAAAATAAAAGTCATAGGAAAATCAATAAAAACAAATGATGTGTATGTAACTAGCTTTTCATAATTAATTAGTTATTTAAACTTTTAGGTTTTTACATAATTTTTTAAATAAAAAAATATGTGTAAACAGTAGAACCCACTGTAAATGTATAAATTAATTTATCTATTAAACTATTAATGTTGGTATTCATTAAAGTTAAAGACCCTTTTAGTCCTTAACCTATTGAACTTTTTTCCTTTTCGTCCATGTTGGTTCCAGAGGGCAACAAGGGTATAGAACCGCTAGAGGGGGGTGAATAGCGGTCCAAACTTTTTCGAAAATACCCTTGAAAAACAACTGAGTACTTATCAGTTTGGTCAACTGCGGTTTAAATCACTTAAACCAAACTGATAAAATGCACAACAGAGTTTTAGAGGTTTGGCCAAAAGGATAGTTAAAGAGTTGGGCGGTTTGACTCGGGTTGAAAACACTATGATGCAACCGATAAGTTCAACTTAAAGATAAAAGAAAAACACAATTCACCTTTCAAGTCATTTCGTAAATGGATTAATTTAAAGACCACAAACAGAAAAGTAATTAGCAAGACAGAAAGGTAAAGATCAAAGACACAATTTGAAGAGGTTCGTTCTTAAATGAACTACGTCCTATACCTAGATGGTTAGTCTAGGATTTTCTAATAGCTACTAGACTTGTATTGATTAGAGGAGGTTTTACAAGATGAATCTAAACTCTAACTAATCAATCTAACCTATAAAGCTATTATAACAAACTGTGTATTCGAAGTATATAATCTATGTAATTATATAAATCGGGTGTGTGTGTGTGTGGAAAGGAATCAAATGCTCTAAAGATCTATGTGATGGATGAGCAAATGAGAACTTTCTGTGTAAAGGCTGAGTATAGAAGATTGTATGGCTTGAAGCTTGATGAAGGAATTCTGAATTTGCTAAGGAGATGTTTGAAGGTATGAATTTCTGGGTTTCAATCTTCAAAGCAAACTTGAACACTTGGGAATATTTCTCTTGAATTAAATCTGAGGGTACAATTGCTGTCGAAATCCCATTGGTTGAGCTGTCATTTTCGTCCTTGGTTTTGTCTTGTAGTCCTAGGTAGTTGTAGCACCACTACCTGACAACTGTCCTTTGTTGCAGAGAAAGGACTAACGGTAAAGAATTTAAACTGCTAGACAAACCGACATTCATTGCAGAAACTCCAAGTAAACTCGAAGTTATTTTGACATGACATAACATATTCCTTTATGGTTGAAAATGGGATGTTTGTCTAAAGAATAAATGACTTCTCTTGAATTCTTCAATAACCGCTCTGCGGTTCCACCAGGCATAGGAGCTGTTCCAAGGATGAACTTGATGAGAGGTTTCATAAGAAACTGAAGCATGCGGTTACATGATTGCGGTTCCATCAAGTTGTCATCAGCGGTTCCAAGAGAGACTTGAAGAGAAGTTTCATCAAAGCCACATAATGCGGTTTGATGAAAAATAAGCGACTCCATGCTGATGGTTCTAAGATAGCACGAATGCGGTTTTAAGAACTAAATCGCTAGGTTAACCGAACTAAATACTCAGCCTGGACAAACAAAAATCTAGAAATTGACTTATCTAAAAATTGAAGTATAACTTCATTACATGCGGTCCTAAAGTCCATAAAAAGATACGTGGCATGGATCAATCAAATCAAGTGGGTGTACTAACAATGAATCCTAACAGTCCCCAACCTAATTTGTTTTTTTCTTTACGTCCATATCGTATACATTCATGGACCATATAGTCCTACCGTCAATGTGCCGTCCATTAGTCCGTTAATACGTTGATGTGGCATAATGACGTCACTATTTTGCTTACATGGCAATGTATGTTGCTTACTTTGCATAGACCCAGTGATTACATGTAAGTACAAGGGCTAAAGTGTTAAAAGTTAAAATTTGAATCCTTAAATAAAAAAAGGAAACACAAATAAAAAACATAAATCCCCAAAGCTGGTTCCATATTAACCTAAAACATCGACCCTTTATCCCCATATTCCAAAAGTCACTTAGGATTGAAGAACGAACGAGCTGCCCCTCCTCCCAAATCCGCCGCAGTGCCGCCCCCTCTCCCCACCACCACCATTCTCATCAACCGTGTCCTCATCCCAGCCAACCACCATCCACCTTCGCGGCTTTGCCTTCACCACCCCCACGTTATTAGATCTGGTAGGAAAAATGGACATCTGATTCTCGGGCAAGATCTTAAGACGAAACAATGAGTGGTCGGAAACTAACGTCACCCTTCTTCTCCGGTCGTTCACACAGATCTGGTTTTGAAAAGCATTACTTTCTTCTTTTTCGACCTCTCTTCCATATTAACCTAAAACATCGACCCTTTAGCCCCATAAAATATTAATGTTTTCTTAAGAAAGACTTGTAGACTTGTTTATGTTTTTTTTTTTTAAAAAGAAGAAAGACTTGTTTAGTGTTAATCTAAATTGCACCATTTTTTTAATATTCAAAATATATTGCACCATTTTTATGTTAAAAATAAATTGCACCATTTTTTAATTTTCAAAATAAATGTTCAATGAAATACTAAAAAATAAAAAAAAAATGAAAAAAATATTCTTATATTTTTATGGGATTTTCTAACTTTTACTTTCTTTTTTTTTTTTTTTTTTTTATATATTTTTGTGTTTAGTACTAATATTATACTTTCATCCCTTAAAGTTCTCCATCAACAACTTTTCATATGTACAATGCCACATAAGCCAAAAGAGTGACATCATTTGTCACATCACTAGATTTAACGGATATTTAAACGGACATATGATGGAAGGGCAAAATAAACCCACGAATACATACATTGAGGATGAAAAGGAAAAAACAATAGGTTGGGGATGAAAAGGAAAAAAGTTCAATAGGTTAAGGACTAAAAGGGTCTTTAACTCGTATTCATTATGCTGTGAGTTATTAATAACATAAAGAGAAATCGAGAAATGGGCTTTTTGGGATTTATAATATTTATTTGTGACAATTAAATTTGGAGCTAATGTACCTAGCCAACATATAGTCCATGTTAGAGTTTTGGAGAGAAACTGAAATAGAAAAGGGCTCTAATGACTTGAGTCTTTATATATATATAT
Source organism: Campanula takesimana (assembly GCA_026119855.1). Taxonomy (NCBI): domain Eukaryota; kingdom Viridiplantae; phylum Streptophyta; class Magnoliopsida; order Asterales; family Campanulaceae; genus Campanula; species Campanula takesimana. The sequence continues at coordinate 757,333 of JAOWBW010000418.1, read as the reverse complement.
AGACAAGTTTTACACTTCTCTTAGTGTAAAACAGTTTTTCATAAGACTGACTATAAAAAATAAAAATTAAAGTAAAATTGTATTCAGAACATATAGAGTTTTCTTTCTTAGTTGTGCCTTAATTATAGGGCAAATTGCCAATTAGTTACCTGAGTTTGTCGTCAAGTTTCAATTAGTTACCCAGTTTGTGTTTCGGTCAATTTAGTTATTGAATTTGTCTTTTTGTTTCAATTGGTGTAAAATCCGTTTGTTTGTCAAAAAACTAACGAAAATTGATGAAAAACGTAACAAAGTTCTTTCAAAATTGCAATGATCAACCCTAAAGTTTAAATTATTCCATTACACCCCCAAACTAACGAATGTTAAAAGCTATCTTCTTTCTCAAAACCCGGTCATCACCACCACCCAAATCCGGCCACTACCATAACTACCTATCTTCTTTCCAGCGGCGATCCTTCCCCTGCACACCATATTTTCCGGCAATTGTCCATATTTTCCGGCGAAAAAAAAAAGCAAAAAATCGGATCAGAAAAAATACGATTCCTGCTTCGTTAACCGTTGGATCGTCTTCAAACTTCTGGGGAATGTTCGCATCACCTAGGTGAACTTTTTCACAGTTGGGATCTACCAAAAAATCACCGGAGAGGGAGATAAGTCCGCCGGAGCGAGAGAAAGGCGATTTTTGGGAGATTTTCGCCAGATTTTTTCCGGCGGACTTATCTCCCGCTCCGATGATTTTTTGGCAGATCCCAACGGTGAAAAGGTGCGCCTAGGTGATGCGAACATTCCCCAGAAGTTTGAAGACGATCCAACGGTTAACGAAGCAGGAATCATATTTTTTCTGGTCCGATTTTTTGAATTTTTTTCGCCGGAAAATATGGACAATTGCCGGAAAATATGGTGTGCAGGGGAAGGATCGCCGCTGGAAAGAAGATAGGTGGTTATGGTAGTGGCCGAATTTGGGTGGTGGTGATGAGCGGGTTTTGAGAAAGAAGATAGCTTTTAACATTCGTTAGTTTGGGGGTGTAATGGAATAATTTAAACTTTAGGGTTGATCATTGCAATTTTGAAAGAACTTTGTTACGTTTTTCATCAATTTTCGTTAGTTTTTTGACAAACAAACGGATTTTACACCAATTGAAACAAAAAGACAAATTCAATAACTAAATTGACCGAAACACAAACTGGGTAACTAATTGAAACTTGACGACAAACTCAGGTAACTAATTGGCAATTTGCCCTTAATTATAAAATTATAAAGATTAATCTACTTTTACTACTGTTCACGGCTAGTATTGAAATTTGTGGCAAGGATGATGCTAGTTTTCCACACCACTTGATCAATGGTCATGACTGAAACTTTAATAGCAACACGAAATTAAATTTGTGTGATTTTGTTTGTGGTTACTTTCTATAAAAAATAAAAATATTTTTTTTTTGTTTGGCGCGTAATAATAAAGGGTAATAATAAAGTTACAAAAATATGTCATAAATTTTAGTTTACAAAATTATGTGTTATGATTTTGTTAGTACTTTTATTTAAAGTGTGGCGAGTTTACATTCGTTGAAACCAGTAAAACATCACATGATTTTGTATCTATCTTTTTGGAAACTTATTTGATACCCCTAGCAATCGATTGCCCTTGTTTGACTCACATTTTTTATCTACCTTTTGAGCATCTCTCAAAAGGTCTCATTTTAATGAAGTGGGTGGGTGTTATTATTAAGATTTAGGAGAGAGAGACGAAGTCAAACATACATGGTGAGAGAAGAAGTAGTATGAAAGACTCAATTTATTATGATACATGGGGTACATATATATAGGGTTACAAAGAACATTCTAGAGTTCTAGTTTAGCTTGTTGTACAAGATACAAATCTCCTACACAATCTCTAAGATTGGTAAATAATATCTAAAAGAATATTTACAAATATACTGGAATATATAATATTCCTTATACGCTCTCGCAAGATGGACGATCCTTGGATAAGTCCAATCTTGGAAAGAAATGATATGAACCGAGTGTGATGAAGCAGTTGAGGTGGATGAGTTCCCGGATGCGTGTGATGTTGGCGTGATGATCTTAGTAAAGGTTTGAAGTTGGTGAAGCCGGGTGTAGGGGTGGACCGGCCGGGTGTTGGGGTTGGTTTGGCCAGATGGTGGGTACGGCAGCGGGGTGTTTTCCAGGGTGGTGGAGATGGAGGTGGGGAGAGGGGCGTGATTGAGGTGATGGTGGGGGAGAAGATGATTAGGGTTTAAGGGTGGTCGTCGGCTAGGATTTGCCAAAAAAAATTTGTGTGTTCGGCAAAGGAAGGGGGGGGGGGTTGCCGAGGGTTGTGAGGAACATAGAACAAAAAAATAAGGACTGAGGGGTTTCGGCTATAAGGGGTGAGCCGAGGGTGGTGTATGGTGGTGGGTTGTCATGGTGGAGCAGAGGTGAGAGGTGAGGTTATGTTTAGGTGAGGCTAGGAGGGTTTGCCTCTAGGGTTTCGACAAGGAGGGTGTTTGTCGTAAACATGAACAGTGAAAAAGGGGAAGAATCCCGTATGTCATGTTGTGTCAGCGCAGCAGTTTTGAAAGGGCGATTACCGCTTTGTTTGTGGTCCGGTCGGGGTGATTTTTTTGCCTGGGTTTTGCTAAGAGATAGGGCTTCAATCCTACAGGTGTCGATCTGGATTTCCAGGTCTCTCGGTAGGTGGTCTTTCTAGGTTAATCTGCTACAGTTTCTGAGTATTTGTTTGGGCAGTTTTGATGAGGTGGCTAGGGTTTTGCCACAATAGTTATGGTTTCGGCAAGGGGGGTGTTTTTCGAGGTTTTTGTTGGGATATGAAGATGGGGTTTTGTAGGTGGTGGCGGAAGCATGTGGTGGTGATGGCGGGTGAAAGGTGGAGATACAGTGGGTGATGGTGGGGATATGATGGGGCGGCTAAGGTTTGCCGCTAGGGTTTTGTATATTGGTGGCGGAAGATGGTGAGATGGGGCGGCTAGGGTTTTGCCGCTAGAGTTTTGGTGGAGAAGTCCTATATGGATCTTTTTGCTTTGATACCATATTAGGATTTAGGAGAGAGAGACGAAGTCAAACATACATGGTGAGAGAAGAAGTAATATGAAAGACTCAAATTATTATGATACATGGGGTACATATATAAAGGGTTACAAAGAACATTCTAGAGTTCTAGTTTAGCTTGTTGTACAAGATACAAATCTCCTACACAATCTCTAAGATTGGTAAATAATATCTAAATGAATATTTACAAATGTACTGGAATATATAATATTCCTTATAGTTATAATATACCTCACAAATATTTCATCAATTGCAGATGTGGTACTTTGGGTTGCACCCCAACAATTCTCCCATCAGACCAAGGACCAAATCGCGGGTCACTTCGCCTGATAACTACCATTAGAATGCCTTTCGATTGCAAGACTCCATTCGCAATGTCACGCAAGGGGAATCCCACCTTATAATCGCACACACACGATCCACCCCGGCCGTGCCCATCCGAACCTTGGCTTTGACACCATTTGTAGGGACCGTGACGACCACCACCACTCTCCACATTAGTATAATATTGTCTGCTTTGGGCTCAGCCCGCACGAATTTGTTTTTCGACATCTCCCAAAAGGCCTCATTCTAATGAAGTGGGTGTGTGCTATTATATACCTCGCAATTATTTTTTCAATTATCGATGTGGGACTTTGGGTTGCACCCCAACAGATAAGGCTATATTTTCATTTTGGTGGTAATTTAACGAGCAAATTAAACTTTCAGCATCCATAAAAGTAAATCATTAAGAATTATAAATACAGCAAATAAAGCCTAATATATATATATATATATATATATATATATATATATATATATATATATATATATATATATATATATATATATATATATATTTATGCCCCTGTACTTAGGTCTAAGATGCAGATCTACCCTTAAACTCGATAATTGCCATATTTGCCCTTAAAATCAAGAAAAATGAGTGTATATTTAGCCACCGTTAACTTTCCGTCCAAAAGTTAACAAAAATGCTGACTAACAAAAATGCTGACTAAGCTGCTTAAGTGGATATTTAAGTGATACACGTGGGAAAAAAAGTCCAAATGGAAATGGTGACATTGCAACATACTAAACAAGCACAAAACTAAGTCGTTTTAATCGTAAAACTACTTCGTTTTAATTGAAGGGTAAAATATGATATATTAAAGTAATAATTTTATTTTATTATCTCAATCATCCTCAACGCCGCCACCACCTCCATACAACCACCACCAACACCACCGTCTTATAACCACCACCAACACCACCATCTTACAACCACTACCATTATTTTACAACCGCCCCTACCATTCACAATCATCACCCAACATCAACCACACACCAGCACACCCTACGCATAAAATTAAATTCAAAATCACACATATATACAAAATGGGATTTAAATTAAATCCTTTTCCAGATCTAGGATGGCGGATTGATGAATAGAAAATCAGATCTAGCATTAGAAGTTTAATTTAACCATGTAAATTACAGAATCATGTTTTGAATTTCAAATCTAAGGTTGTAAACCACGAAATCTTAGTTTGGAATTCAAATCTAAGCTTTCATGAGGATACCGAAGGTTTCTTAGAAATCGGCCAGAAACAATGGAAATGTCGATGATCAAAATTGTTAGAGTGGGATTCGTGGCTTAATGGTGGAGGACGAAGAAAGATATTATAGTGGTCAGTCGGTTAGGCGAACGATGGTCGCGAGTTAGGTAGGAACGAGATTGAGGGAGAACGTTGTGGGGATGGTAATAATGGTAGTGGCCTGATAGGAAGCGGTGAGAGTGGGGGTAGAGGAAGAAGATGGGTCGGCAGCTATAACCAAAGAAGGAGGGATTTTTCTTTATGTTTTTCGTTTACACTACTTATTAGTTTATGTCTTTTTCTCATTTGTAAAACGATGTAGTTTTGAGGTTCTAATGGCAATTAATTTCATCTATTACACATCAGCAAGTACAATAGGCTATTTTTATCCACGTGTATTCATCAAATAGCCAAAATATTAGATTAGTCAGTATTTTTGTTAGTTTTTGGATGGAAAGTTAATGGTGGTCAAATATACTCTCATTTTTCTTGAGTTTAAGGGCAAATATGGCAATTATCGAGTTTAAGGGTAGATCTGCATCTTAGACCTAAGTACAGGGGCATAAATCTATGTTTTCCCTATATATATATTGTCACGACCCGAAACCTTGGCACTTTGTTTATTATTTATTTAATCCTTTTAATGATTTATTTGAGTTAGTTTTGTTATGTTGAAACTTTAGGGTTAGTAGTATAAATATAAGTTCAGGGGTCTTGGTGTCATTTTGGAACTTTAGGGATTTTTGGTTAATGATTTAACTAGGAGTGACCTATTAGTAATTTGGGATATTAGATATTATCCTCCCCTCCTTCCAGCCATTCATTTCATTTAACCAAAAAGTATTTTCACCCCCTCTCTCTCTCTCTCTGCAAATGGCGACCAAGAAAAATAGGTAAGAACCTCCTCCCATTTTTCCTCCATTTGGTCTTCTTTTATTCATCTTTTCTTAATATTCCTTTTATATAAAAGGCTCATATCATCGTAAGGATCGTTTGTAGCTAAGTAAGAATAAATTCCGTCTCAATTCGTATTTTTCCATGTAAGTTACTTTCCCCCCTTTTATGCTAAAATGTTCATACTAAGCTCATATGATGCTATGTTTACTATATATTGCTTCTTGGTTTGATTTGGAGTGGATTGACATTTTATTCATTTTTTGGAGAATTTGATGTTTGAATCATTCTTTGATTTGGGCTGTTTAGATGTGATTATATGAATCCTTTTAGGCTTATAAGTTGTTTTAGTACCTTAGTATGCTAGTTAGAAGTGTTAGATTTTGGTTGAGTTGTGGAATGGAAAGAATGGGTAAGAACCCAGGTCATTTCTGCCGATTTCCGGCAGAACAGGGGTTGTGGGCGACCGCCCACTATTAGGTTGGGCGACCGCCCAGGTCATCAGTTGTTTTGGTGTTAGGCAATGGTTTTGGGCGACCGCTCATGATGGTTTTGGGCGACCGCCCATAATGGCTGATCTGAAGGTCTCTATTTTTAGTTGTTTTTCGAAGTCAGCTTGGCCTAGGCTCGGGGTACCATTCTAGTTAACTTAAGTTAATATCGTGGAACACTCTAATGCTTGAGATTGGTTCCTTTGTGAACAAATGTGTTATGGAATTTAACTAAGTATTGTTTGAGAATGTTGGAACAACTTTATAATGTGATGTTGGATTGATTTACCTTTATGATGATTATTTGGCTTGGTTCCCTACTTTGGAATCATTGCCCCGTTGTTGTTTCAAGCGAGTATTTATTACTATGTGCTTGTTTAAAGTCCAGCTGGTACTTGTGTTTTTCTTTAGGCAATGGATAATATTATAATGGCACACGAGCCAAGTCCAGTATAGTATCGTCCATTGGTTCCTCTTCTCCCCTTCCAGATTGGCCTTGGTTGGGATGAGCTAGCTCCCTTTGGTGAGTATTCTAGCTAGTCGTTTGGGTTATGACTTTGTGTCATATTCCCCTTGTTACTTTATTGTTGTTACATGGTTCCGGTACCGGGGTTTTCTTCAGCTGTTTGTGCTGCTACGTTGATTGGTTGATCGGTTGAAGCTGCGCAGTGATCATTATGTTACGTCCTTTCGGTGGAACCTTGCCTCAGTATCCTTTGTAAAGTGTTTATTTCAGCCTTATGTGCGGCATGAAAAGTTGGTCGTTATTTCCAACCGGTATGGGACGGTTGGCGATAGGGAGCCTTTCTTGTTATGTGTTATCTGTGATTTAGTTATATTGTTGATTTGCATAGTAACTTGTCATATAGTTGCATAAGTGGCTTATTGAGATTTATTCTCACCCCGTTTATTGTTTCAAATGTTTTCTTTAACCCAACCCCCCCCCCCCCCAAGGATACAAGTGATAGTTCGTTGTAAGATCGTATGTGGCTGAGATCTATTGGGCAGGTTATCTTCTTTGGGGTGCTGTCGTACTGTATTTGGATTAGTTACTTTACTGGGCTTTTATGTATTCTCGTTATGAGGCCGTGTTTGTTTAGAGTTATGTAAGTGCGGTTACCATTTGGATATTTATGTTATTAGTTGTTTTTGCTTCCGTGTTTGTAAATAGTCTCCGAGTTATAGTCTCGTTGAGGGTAGTCTCAATTGTTGATGTGGTTTTATATCAGAGTTCGCGCGCCTGATTTGGTATTGAGCATTTTATAGATGTATATTATGCTATTTTTATAATTATGAATTTTGGAATTTTGGGGGCGCTACAGTTGGTATCAGAGCATTGGGATTAGATCTTGAAAGGGATAAGAAATCTGATATTAAGTAGGTTTGGATACTCATATATTATGATTTTGAGCGATTAGGAAAACTAAGCTTTCTTTGAGGACAATTAGTTGCATTTGTTATTGAGGAATTGTAGAACATGATCCTAGAGGATTCGAGAACGAATCTCTTTTAAGGGGAAAATAATGTAATACCTCGAAAATTTATGAATTTCATTCTTGGGGTTTAGTCATTAGTTTTGATCGTTAGTTATCATTTAGTAAGAAATATTTTGGTTTTATTTAGGTTTTATTACTACAAGGTTATTGGACTACTTAAGAAATTATAGTTTGAGATGGTTTATATTTGTATGAGATGTATGAATGAGCGACTGTATCAAGGATTCTTGAGATAGCAATTACTTTTTGTATATAAGTTTCATATTTGGGATAAGGATGTTGTCACAACGTGATGTTGACGTCGAGTGTTCCTACTCTTGAGATATACCAGACATGGGACTAATGTTAAAAGTACTAATTCTATGGGGGTTAGTTGGTTTGAGGATCTAGAGTGCGAGTTTTGAAGACTTAAGTGTATATAGCTCGTAAAGTGGACAAAGTTTCGCGTCTTATACAAATGCTTGTCCTCGTTCTTTGAGTTATGATGAGGTGTATTTTCAAATACGAGACTATGGAATTACTATCTTATACAGGATAATATCCTAGAGGAAGGTATATCGAGGGGCAGAGCAAAGGTTAAGAAAACAAATTTAATGAAACCGAGTTTAAGATATTTCAGAACCGGATTTATCAGTCAACTTTGGAGAATTAACTGTTCTGATTTAGAAGGTTCCAGAATGCGTGCAAACATTATTTGGATAGATCTATGTGTCTACTTTCGTAGAAAAAAATCAGTTTATCGTTTCGAGCTCTAGAATGGGAGAAAATGAGTTTTTGGTACAGAAGGTATAATCTGTCAGCATAGCGGTTTTCAGCAACTTTTGTTTTCCTAGTTCATGTATTATTCTTGTTCATGCTTTGTCTATGGAATGGAGGAGTGTTCCATTTAGCCTATATTATAAACCCCATTGTGAGGGAGAAAAATTCAGATTTTGGGATGTATTTTGAGTCTTTGGCATTTAATAGAGAAGATGGATTTCTTCTTCGGTTTCTCTTGGTGGGTTCCAAAGAGTTTTAAGTGTCTATTTCTTTTAAACGTTTCACTTGTGTTTCCTCGTTTTATTCTCCATGTTCCGGTATCACTATCGGTATATATATAAGAAACCCGATAGAATTGTGGGCGATAACACGCTAAAGGTTATAAGTTGATTTAGTTATGTTATCTATACGGGGTATTGGTGAGATAAGTAGTATGGCCTAGCTTTCTATGAGTCGTGAATCTCTTGGGTGCCATCGGTCGATGGTGAATATCCCTATACTAATAAGTGTGACTTTTCTTAGAAGTATAATGGGTGTATATATAACGTTTATGTTCCGTATAGAAAATCAGGAAATGCTTAGTACAAGGTTGTAGTGCTGATATTTAGATCAATATCCATATTGCATCAGTTGGGTTAAAAGAGTTGAAGATTCAATTTGAAAATTTCTTGATATGAGGTTTTTTCTTTACATTTAGTACATCTACGAGAGTGCATCGGAATTGTTTAGTATGAGGAAATACAAAATTTATTATGAGTTATATTAAGAAAATTAGTTATGATACTTTTGGGATCATTTTAGTACATGACTGGAGTTGAGTTAAAGCAATTTGAATTATGAGTATATTGTGGAAGTTATAATCATTAATGATGGTAAGTGTGTTAAATATAAAGGACTGAGCATATTTTGAGAAGGTAATAATTTCTCGAACAATATTAAAGGCATATTTTTTTTTTGGGTTTTAGTTAAATAGTTGTTCCACGGTTCGAAATCTTTTCGTTGTGGCGTTTCTCGTTTGGATTAAGGATTTGTAAAGAAACTTGGGTATAGATACTTGGGCATATTAAAGGATACTATGATTTTGCATTTGGTTAGTTGAAATGTTACTAGCTAATTGGATTATTATGTTGGTAATGCTGTTGAGCCTAAGTAATATTGGGTTAATAAATGTATATGTGAAAGACTAATTTGGGTTAGCCATTGAAGATTTATGATTTGTTAAATTCTTTTGGGTATATAAGCACGGGTTATTAATTTAAATGGGAGTTAGAGGAAATCTTTTTAAGATAAAATTTGGATTGTTTTGCGGACTACTGGGTATTTGGAATTGTTTTAGGCTTTCAAAGATTGGAGTAATGTAATGATGATATTATAACATGGATTTAAGTGGACATTTTGTATTAGAATTTTGGGCTTATATTGTGCCTTTAGTTTAAGGCGTTAACTAAAGTGAAAGCACTATAATGGTAATCCTTGGGGATATAGTCACTTCGATGAATATTATGGGGATGAAAAATTTCTTTAGCTTTTCATAGTTTAAGAAGTTGATTAAACTCGAGATGGTTTACTGTTTTGAATTTCTGGAAAGTAATATTAAGTAGAGACTGAGGAATATATTGACTCAAGATGATAAAGTATTTGTATAGGTTTTGAAGATTAACTCTCGATAAATATAACTATCTATGACTCAGGATTGATGGTAACTCTATGAATATTGCATTAGCAGATTATATTTTTGTCTTATGGGACTAAGTTTGAAGTGATATGTTAATAGACTACCAATATTTGATTAATGTATTTCTTAGAAAAATTAAATATGAGTTAATGCAAGTGGGTAGAGAAATTCAAAGATCATGATTGTGTTATGCTTTATCACATAAGGAAAATGAGTGTAGTAGTGTAATTACTGATCATGTAAATGTGTATGTTATATTGGATACCGCTGAATGGGGGATGTTGGAAGATTTGACTTAGTAGAATGGAGCACGTATAGCGGAAATTTGACTATAGGTACTTAAAGAGATTCATCAGACCAAGTAAGTTACCCATTCAATTGGAAACAAAAACATATGGGATGAATTTGAGGAATCATATTGGATCGAATAGTTGATGACTGTAAATTTTCGTGTATATAATTGAATTCTTGGGTTGACAATAATCGTTAGTTTTATTCTTTCCCTTATTTGTTCAGGTAGTGGTATGATTTCATGGGATGCTTGTGGAGATGAATTATGATAGGGACCATTGTGGTATATCTTGATCTAAATAGACTTCTCAGAGTGTTATGGATATTCATTTTGGTTTTGTTATAATGTTAGGTAACCTTTGGGACTAATATATATTTTAAGGATATATTACGTGTATGTGGAGTAGATTGCAAATACTATTGGAATGATGTTAGATCGTCAATACGTAAGGATGAACCGGAAAAATTTGCGGGTGTTGATAATCTAAGGGTTAATTAAGAGCGTTAAGCTAATCTGAAATAGATCGTTTATGATTCAGAATGGGTAAACAAGTGATACTGATAACCGGAAATGAGATCCTAAGGTCAAGTGAGGGAATTAGTTTCTTGAAGGGATTATTTGTAAAGATAGTTGATGTAAGGATCAAGTCTTGAGTAAAATTTACTCTTGTGAAAGTATTAAGGAAATCGTGGAATTGAAGTGATTATAGGGGAAGCAGACAAGAAGTGTAAAATAGACACCCATAGTGGTTTGATGGATTTCATGAATACTCTTGGACATGTTTTCTCTAGTTAAGAATGAGAGTTTCTGGGTTTGTAAAAGTGAGGAAATTGTTAGGAAGAAATTGGTATTCTTATCTACTGTTCTGCTAGTGTAGAATGTTTAATATGAATGCAATTGTGATATGCATGTGTTTTATAGACGTTAGTCTCTTTAATATAAATTAACGGAAATTGAGATTTGGGAACTTCAGAAAGAAATGGAGCGAAAGTGTTCGTGGTTGTTTGATCATCTTGGTAAGTATTTCTAAAATTCAGGACAAATTTTCTTTTAAGGTGGAGTGAATGTCACGACCCGAAACCTTGGCACTTTGTTTATTATTTATTTAATCCTTTTAATGATTTATTTGAGTTAGTTTTGTTATGTTGAAACTTTAGGGTTAGTAGTATAAATATAAGTTCAGGGGTCTTGGTGTCATTTTGGAACTTTAGGGATTTTTGGTTAATGATTTAACTAGGAGTGACCTATTAGTAATTTGGGATATTAGATATTATCCTCCCCTCCTCCCAGCCATTCATTTCATTTAACCAAAAAGTATTTTCACTCCCTCTCCCTCTCTCCAAATGGCGACCAAGAAAAATAGGTAAGAACCTCCTCCCATTTTTCCTCCATTTGGTCTTCTTTTATTCATCTTTTCTTAATATTCCTTTTATATAAAATGCTCAGATCATCGTAAGGATCGTTTGTAGCTAAGTAAGAATAAATTCCGTCTCAATTCGTATTTTTCCATGTAAGTTACTTTTCCCCTTTTTATGCTAAAATGTTCACTAAGCTCATATGATGTTATGTTTACTATATATTGCTTCTTGGTTTGATTTGGAGTGGATTGACATTTTATTCATTTTTTGGAGAATTTGATGTTTGAATCATTCTTTGATTTGGGCTGTTTAGATGTGATTATATGAATCCTTTTAGGCTTATAAGTTGTTTTAGTACCTTAGTATGCTAGTTAGAAGTGTTAGATTTTGGTTGAGTTGTGGAATGGAAATAATGGGTAAGAACCCAGGTCATTTATGCCGATTTCCGGCAGAACAGGGGTTGTGGGCGACCGCCCACTATTAGGTTGGGCGACCGCCCAGGTCATCAGTTGTTTTGGTGTTAGGCAATGGTTTTGGGCGACCGCCCATGATGGTTTTGGGCGACCGCCCATAATGGCTGATCTGAAGGTCTCTATTTTTAGTTGTTTTTCGAAGTCAGCTTGACCTAGGCTCGGGGTACCATTCTAGTTAACTTAAGTTAATATCGTGGAACACTCTAATGCTTGAGATTGGTTCCTTTGTGAACAAATGTGTTATGGAATTTAACTAAGTATTGTTTGAGAATGTTGGAACAACTTTATAATGTGATGTTGGATTGATTTACCTTTATGATGATTATTTGGCTTGGTTCCCTACTTTGGAATCATTGCCCCGTTGTTGTTTCAAGCGAGTATTTATTACTATGTGCTTGTTTAAAGTCCATCTGGTACTTGTGTTTTTCTTTAGGCAATGGATAATATTATAATGGCACACGAGTCAAGTCCAGTATAGTATCGTCCATTGGTTCCTCTTTTCCCCTTCCAGATTGGCCTTGGTTGGGATGAGCTAGCTCCCTTTGGTGAGTATTCAAGCTAGTCGTTTGGGTTATGACTTTGTGTCATATTCCCCTTGTTACTTTATTGTTGTTACATGGTTCCGGTACCGGGGTTTTCTTCAGCTGTTTGTGCTGCTACGTTGATTGGTTGATCGGTTGAAGCTGCGCAGTGATCGTTATGTTACGTCCTGTAACACCCATCGAATTTCTTGTTAAATATTTGACACACTTGTTAAATACTTGAACTTGCATATTATGTGCTAGTTTTACTTGAGTTAAATTTTTAACTGTTTTAGAATATTAAGGTGGTTAAATGTCTAGTTTTGACTTTTGGGTCATTTGTGAAAATTTGACTTTAGGGCCTTTTTGTTAAAAGTGAAACTTGAGGGGCCTAAGTGTCATTCTTTGGAAGTTGCAAAGTATATCTTGGTTTGCAGAGAATGAATTCTCCATTTTTCATTCTTCTCGTTCTTTCTCTGTTCTAAAACCTAGGGTTAAAAGTTTTCCCTACTTTCGACTCCTCGAGCTTAATTATCCCTCCGTTCTTGATTCCGATCCCAGATTAATATTCGTGGCGTTGAATAGAGCGTTCCAGGCCGAACAGAAATAAGTTTTGGTCAACTTGAATTTTGACTAGGTAAGTTATTAGCTCCCCCTTATTTGTAATAACATGCATAAATGTTATTCTCAATACTTGTGATTGTTAATTTTGTGTTTGGGGTGATTTTTGTGGTACTTGTAATTGTGGGACAAAGGGAGTAAAATTCTACTGTGAAAGGGAATAACTAGAAATGAAAGTAATAGTTTTGGAACTTGTATGCACTCCTTGGTATTGTTAATTGTTAGTAAATGTTACTCCTAAGCTTGGGACGGAGAATTGTTAAGTTTGAACTCAGGGGAAAACTACCAAATTGTACTGAGCACGGTCGTGCGCCTTTATTTGGCACGGTCGTGCCAAATATCGCCTTTAGGCAAAAATCCCTCGGCAGTGTTAGCACGGTCGTGCGCCTTTTATGGGCACGGTCGTGCCCGAAAATGAATTTTGGGTGAAAATCCCTCGGCAGAGTTAGCACGGTCGTGCGCCTTTTATGGGCACGGTCGTGCCAAAAATGAATTTTGTGTGAAAATCCCTCGGCAGTGGTAGCACGGTCGTGCCAATTTCTAGAGCACGGTCGTGCCAAGTGGAAATTCTGATTTTTCCTTCTTGAATTGTTTCCTTCATAACTTTCTATAGGAAAGTCGGAATCAAGATCCGAAAGAAGCTGAATAACCTAGACTCAGAGGGCTATTCAAAGACTAAATTAATGAGGTTTTAAGGTGATTGTCTAGAGCACCTAGATAGGTGTTTTAGGACATTGAACATAAGTATAAGAGTAGTATCTCTTCTTTATGTCTTGAAAGTGCTATGAACAAGCACTAATGTGTTATACTCGTTGTGAATCCAATGATTGTACACCTTAGAGGCATTAGCATAAGGTCTTAGACTTGAACATCCTAAGAATAGGATTGAGATTTGGTAAGAGTAAATGTATAACTCTTATACTTGTTTGAATGTCCAAAGATTGGAAGTTATAACTTGAAGTATAAGACCTTAAAAGCTTGTACGTGATTTGAACATCCAAAGAATTGGATTAAGACTTGAATATAAGATAATAAAATCTTGTACTTGACTTGACACCAATACATATGTATGGTAGTGAACTTGAAAGTGCTATGAACAAGCACTAATGTGTATGAGACCTGTTCTGGTTGTGTATGTGCAAACATTGCATACATTTGCTTGATACAAGGTGACTTCTTGATTACTTGAAGCATGTTCCTTGTTGAGCTAGTTCACTATATTTGGATTAGTTCCTCTCCCGTTGTTCAAGTAAATATCTACTTGTACTTTCTTGTGTGAGTCCAGCTGGTTCTCCTTGCTTGTTCGAAAATGTATAGGTTCACGCTTGTCGCGAGAGCTGGGGTTTAAGTGACAATCGGGTCCCTATGTATTTCCGCCCGACCCCTTACTACCGGCCATAGTAAGGGCATAGCTTCCTTAGTTGGAGCAATAAGCCTGACTTAAGTGAATGCTAAACTCCCGTCCCGAACACCTCATGAATAATCATGAGTACTGATATTGAGAATGACACTGGTTACCGGGTCTTCTAATATATACTGAATAATCAGTTCCTGTTATTGATCGTGATGTCAAAGTAATACAAGCTTTGACAACAATGGTATTCTTGGGAGGAATAAGGAAGGAAGCAATATCCTTATAACTTGCTTGTTTAGCCTTATGTGCTATTGGATGAGTAGATTATCCTCTTATATACTTGTTACTTGATGATACTTGAGATATGATTATTTGAGTATCTATTTGAATTGCATGATAACATGTCATGTAGTTGCATCTAATAGCTTACTGAGATTTATCTCACCCTTTATTTGTTTCCCCCCCAGGAAAGGAAGGATAGTGCGCAGTGAGGCTCGACATAGTTGGGAGCTTGCTTCACAGGTCGTGATTATTTTGGGCTTGTGTCCTTTTACACTTGGTGAGGACGATGTATTGGGTTTTGTATAACTCTTTATTTTGGGGTAGACAGTCTTGTTCAGTTCTTGTTGTCACTAGACATCTTGTATAGTACTCTTAATGCCAGCTTATGTGCTAGGCATGTTTCCGCTGTGTATGTATTAAGTTTGGTTTTAAATTTTCTTGTCTAGAACTCGTGTTGTGAGCTAGTATAGCTCCTTACTCTAGAGTATATATATATCATGTCAGTTTGTTAAACAAAGGTCATTAAGTTTCTTGTTAAGTTTCTTGTTTCTCGTTAGGCACTCCCATCCAGGTTCGAGGTTCTATTAGGGGATCCCGGGACCTGGGGGCGTGTCACGTCCTTTCGGTGGAACCTTGCCTCAGTATCCTTTGTAAAGTGTTTATTTCAGCCTTATGTGCGGCATGAAAAGTTGGTTGTTATTTCCAACCGGTATGGGACGGTTGGCGATAGGGAGCCTCTCATGTTATGTGTTATCTGTGATTTAGTTATATTGTTGATTTGCATAATAACTTGTCATATAGTTGCATAAATGGCTTATTGAGATTTATTCTCACCCCGTTTATTGTTTCAAATGTTTTCTTTAACCCACCCCCCCCCAAGGATACAAGTGATAGTTCGTTGTAAGATCGTATGTGGCTGAGATCTATTGGGCAAGTTATCTTCTTTGGGGTGTTGTCGTACTGTATTTGGATTAGTTACTCTACTGGGCTTTTATGTATTCTCGTTATGAGGCCGTGTTTGTTTAGAGTTATGTAAGTGCGGTTACCATTTGGATATTTATGTTATTAGTTGTTTTTGCTTCCGTGTTTGTAAATAGTCTCCGAGTTATAGTCTCGTTGAGGGTAGTCTCAATTGTTGATGTGGTTTTATATCAGAGTTCGCGCGCCTGATTTGGTATTGAGCATTTTATAGATGTATATTATGCTATTTTTATAATTATGAATTTTGGAATTTTGGGGGCGCTACATATATATATATATATATATATATATATATATATATATATATATATATATCCATAGTTCAAATTCAAATGCTTTGCATTTCACATTGAAATAAACATATCAAAGTGACCATCATTTTAGAACAAAAATAGATGTGCCATATTCATCTATAATACAAAAGGGAATTGTTTTAACTACCTCCATAAAATAGACAAAGAAGGGCTAGGATTGAACAATAACTGCACTCATCTAACGACTCCCATAATTTCTGAGTTTTTTCATTTTTGTTTTAGCGGTTCAGATCCATTCTTGAAAATCCATCTGACGGTCCTCAAACGACGGTTTCTAATTTTCCTCACCCTTCTCTTCCACAGTCGTTCGCCTCATTACGCCGGCGAGTTCTCAATAGTTGCCGATGAGACGAAAAATCAGCCGCTTACATAAAAACGACAGTTCACGGCAGTTGAGCGACCAACCAAAACCCACGTTCAGAGTGTTCGCAAAGAGAAATCTGTAACGCGGATTTCTTTTGCAATCTATATTCTCTGCCTCTAACAACCTTCACAAATGCCACCGGGGAAATTTCTTCCCCTCCGGCATCACCAAAGACGACACCACGTCAATGCGTACCGAAGTCACTCCTAATCAAAACCCTAAATAATGCCTCCACTAAAGCAGCAGCAACGGGAGGTAATTTTCATCATCCCGTCCAGTCATTAGAACCCTAGATTTCAATGGTTTCCTAGAACTTTCTCTTTCTTTTGGATTTTGTTTTCATTCTTAAGGCGCCGAAGAGAGAGAGAGGCACCCCCACCGTTGTCCAACCACACGCACACCAAAGTCTGGTGGTGGTTTTGTTTTTTTTTTTTTTTTTTTTTTTAATTTGATTCAAATATTTGGTTTCTTAGGTTGATTGAGCATCTTGATTCGAGCGGGACTGAGGGAGTATTGTTGTTGATGAAAACATGTGCTGGCCAAGTATGTTTGATGACTTTGTTGTTGCTGGAAATCGTGAAGCATTAATAGAAATGTTTATTTTGAGGTTGGTTCCGTTCAGCCCTCTCGACTTTTTGGTAAGGGACATTTTAATGTTTCTCACTCCGTCTCATAATAATAGTCCCGTTTTGTATGGCAATATACGGATCAGAAGAAGAATTGAAGTCCAAATTCTTGGCTTGGGATCATTATTGGGCCAATTAAAATTATATGGTAAAATCCCCAATTTACTGTACTGTTGTTTTGAGTTAATATTTTTAGTTGTTTTGTTTAAACCGGATATGTTGATCATTTTTGTTAGGGAAAATCACGGTTTTCTTGAAAATGACAAAAATAATAAATGTAATCGGGGACGGAAAATAGTCGAGGCTTGTGTTGGACACAATCTCCATAAGAAGTAATTGCCCCGCACAGGTGCTAACGGTTACTGGCAATCTTCTCGTAAGATGCAACGACTTTAACTGTCGTTAATAGGAGCACTCCAAATTAACGACCTCGGCGAACAAATCTGAATGTTTGGAACTTCTGGACTTGAAGGGAATTTTATGCTTCAAGATGCTCTCTCTATTCTTGCTATAGAATGCTTGATGACTGAATGAATGAATTGACAATCCTGGGGGGGGGGGGTCCTTTTATAGTATATGAAGAGTCAAGGAGCCTTTTGAGAATAGGCATAATTGGTGTCTGGTGGGTTCTGGGCCGCTCCAGCGCCTGGCCTAATCCACTCCTGAGCCCATCTTTGGCAAAAATTTAAGCTCTTTTGAGAATAGGCATAATTGGTGTCTGGTGGGTTCTGGGCCGCTCCAGCGCCTGGCCTAATCCACTCCTGAGCCCATCTTTGGCAAAAATTTAAGCTCCACAGCTCCTAGCGACCGATGCGTACGTGCGAAGTGCAAAGTGCGCCCTAAACCGCGGGTTATGGGTCAATTTTGGGCTAGCCCAAAATCAATTTATTTACCTACTAGCTTGCATGGTGGGCCCAATGGACCACTTAAGCTTGGAAGCCCAAGTCCACACTTTATTGGAACCTTTTTAGATGAGCTATATTAAATACTCTCATCTTTTTCATTTTCCAACCAATGTGGGATACATGGCTTACCACATTTCCAACTCTTCATAAACCTATCAAAGTTACACACTTTTAGCATTAATTTCTCATTCACCCGGAAATGGTTTTGAATAAATAAATGCATTTTCCTAATCTACACTAAATATAGATTTTAATTTTGAAACTTATTTTCATTTACATAAAATAAAATCACTTTGAAAATCGGGTCAAACCACATTTCTAAAACCCATTTCCAACAATTTTTTCAATTGAATGTTATAAGACTTTGGTTGGAGCATGTAGACCAGAGGGTTGCTGCAGATGTTGAACTGGGAAGAAGAGTGGTCGCTGGGATTTGATGCGAAGGAAGGATGAGAGTCATCGTGAAACAAAGATTTCTGCAGATGTTATAAGGGACATTTTAATGTTTCTCACTCCGTCTCATAATAATAGTCCCATTTTGTATGGCAATATACGGATCAGAAGAAGAATTGAAGTCCAAATTATTGACTTGTGATCATTATTGGGCCAATTGAAATTATATGGTAAAATCCCCAATTTACTGTACTGTTGTTTTGAGTTAATATTTTTAGTTGTTTTGTTTAAACCGGATATGTTGATCATTTTTTCAATTGAATGTTATAAGACTTTGGTTGGAGCATGTAGACCAAAGGGTTGCTGCGTCGTCACACAGGGAGTTGTTTTCAGTTTGAATGTTCGATCATGCCTTCAAAAAGCAAATAGCCGTTTTATAATGTGTTTTCTTTGGTGGGGCTTAAGGAGTTTTAAGGTAACTTTTCTATTTTCCCTCTTCACTAAAGCCTTTAATGTATTTTGAATTTTTGGTAATATATATTGCCCATGGGGAGAATTTGAACACAAGTGTCAAAACAGTTTTTAGCTGTGGAAAATTTTCTTTTGGGTTGGTGTTATTTGCACTGCTAATTGGTAAAATGCAGGTATTCATACAAAGGGAATAAATTTATTCATCTTAATCACTGCATATTTTGGGTATTTTTTTCTCTAAAGTTTAGATATATGTATTTATTTTGGGACGGAGAGAGTAGTATGTAGTACTAATTAGTTTCAGTTCGAAAAGCTTTGATTTTCTGATATGGATTTAGGTGGGAGGCTGGGAGCGTGATAAGTGGTGCACTTGAGATTATGGTCAGCCAGTTGGGTCAACTATGGAGATTTCTGTTAGAGTGGTCAGGGAGATTTGAAGAGTTCATCTTTAATTCTAAGTTTGTACTGTCACTACTATTCCATACTTTCACCGTTTCATACTGTCACCATTTCATACCGGCACCGTGTCGTCCGACACGGGCATAGTACTAGTAGCTGTACAAATGATATGAATTTGGTATAAAATTTAACCTTAGTAAGAAGGTGATAGTTCTTTATAGTGAGCATAACCAGAGGCGGGGGCACAAGGGGGCAACTGCCCCCCTTGGCTTTTCATATATTTTTTTTGCAATAAAGGTAGTTAACTATATATGTATATGTGTGTTAAAAATTGTACATACAAATATATTCCCCCCGTCCCACTAAAATTTACTCCTTCCGTCCCTTACTTTTTGCTACCAAATGAGAATGCACGAGGATTAATAAAATATGTTGGAAAAGTGATTGTTGTAAATAGGTAGGAGAGAGAAAACAAGTTAGTAGATAGTTGTTGTGAGTGAGTAAGAGAGAGAAAGATAGAACATTTTAGGCAAGTAGCAATAAATGTGGGACACTGAAAGGAAAATAAATAGCGATAAGTATGAGACGGAGGGAGTACACTTTTATTTTTAAAACGAAATTATGTAAGAAAAGTGAGGTAGTTGAGTAAAAATAAGGTCGATGTTAAACAACTACAAAACTAAGCAATGGTTGCGTGTAGGAATATGTTGATGAGATCGATCTTATTTTAAGTAGCTTTCACCTCCCACCACTTTCACATAACCAATTATCATTGCTACCAAACAACTCCCTCTAAATATTCCATCCCTCTAAATATTCCATCTGTCTCATAACAAATTTCTCATAAAAATGATAAAAATGGAAATTAAAGAAAAGTGGGGGGTGTGACTGGATCGGTGAGAGAAAGTGGAGGTAGAGAATAGTAAGTAGATACTTGTTGTGAGTGGAATGAGAGAGTAAGTGGAGGGAATCCTTTCCCTCTTAGGTAAGTGGGAGTTTCCAATGAGACGCTCAAAATGAAAAGTTTGTTATGGGACGGAAGAAGTATATATTTCACTTTTATTTTCATGGTCAATTAAATTTTGATGATTTTTTTTTATTAAAAGTTCAGTAATCATAACGATACTATAAAATTGTTATTGTGTAAGTACCCCAATCTGAAACCGACCTATCTTAGAGGTAGCCTTAGCACCGTTTCAGGGATAAGCTAATAGGCCAGGACCTCCCTAGGATAAGCTATAAATTCCAGGACTACTCTGGTATAAAATTGGAAAAATCCAGAAGCTCGCCAGGCTGAGCCGTACGGATGATTTGGGAACTAGAGGGGCCTAGCCGTACGGCTGGTTTGGGCGCCCTCAGTCCCCATAAATAGAACCCCTTGCTGATCATTTCAGGGGGGGGGAGAAAGACATTAGGGAGGTCACTCTGCTGGAATCACCACAGAGTAAGAGTGAGAGTGATCACAAACCAAAAAAAGGAGAGAAGAAAGGAAGATTGGCCATACCATCATAGGTAAAGCCACCTCCCCCCTCCTTTCTCTTCATCTTACTCCTATTTTCTTTCTCATATCTTGATTATACATGTATTTACTCTTCATTCATGCAAAGACTTGTCCATTTCAAGCACCTTTTATTTCTTACAAGACTTGTCCATTATCAAGCACTATATACCTATCTATTACATTACTATCTTGTCCAAGCTATGAGAAGTTCCAAGGTGCGCTCCATACTTTGTATGGAAGAGGTTCTAAACCTAGACACTCATAGACTTGTTGATTGTCATTTACATTCCTTATTCATTTAAATGTTATGCTTGTTTGGCCATGATAATCATGAGGGTGGTAGAACCTTAGTGTCCATCACTTTTCTCTTTGGTTTAGCCTCAAAATCCCACTTTTGGGTCATAAAGATTCAATCTTTATGTGTTATTTTGACTCTTGAAAGGATTTTAAGTCATAAAATGTCGTCTTGGTGATAAAGTTCCAATCTTTATTCACCAAATGATCAACTTTGGTCCAAAGGGGACATTCATCAACTTTCTTGATTTTCTCCTTTGATTGCTCATGATCACACCCAAATACTTGTTTTGGGGGACCAAGTGATGATCATTTAGTATAGGAATGATGTTATAAAACTTGTAAAATGATTTCTTGCAAACTGGGATCAAAAACAGTTTGTCCAGCTTCAGACAGAATGCCCTGTTTCTGTTCTGAACTGGACTGTTCTTGAGCAAACTGTAAAACCCCAGAATTGCCTCCTCCAGCCGTACGGCTACTTTAGGTAGGAGGTCAAAATCGCCTGTTTTGCCCTCTAACCTTTATCTTATCACTCAAGGCCCCTTTTTCAGCCAAGTTTCTCAAATAAAATCAACGACAGAACTTTTTCCGTTAAATACACACACACACACATATGCACATTTTAACTAACTTAGGGAGACTCAGCTTTGTCCGAGGCAACTTGAGAGGACGTAAAAACTCCTCCCAAGTTGTAACCTGACCTCCGAACCTTTGAACTCAAACCTTTGTCATTTTGTTGGGTTTACAATTAACAAAATGTGGCGACTCCGTTAAATTTGACCGGTTCCCGTGTTTGGCGTTTCGCCCCATACATCCAATCGCGTTTCCGCGCGCGGGGCGGGATCCTTACAGTGGCGACTCCGCTAGGGAATAGAGTGCTTTCGGACTTCTTTCTAGAAGATTTGGGGGCATTCTTGTGTGGGTCAAACTCCCGTTCCCGTTAGTTGACTTCTTGCATATTTGTGTGTGTTTGCTGTTTCTGTTTGAACTGTTTTGAGTACATACGTTCTGGAAACACAATAAACTGGGGCTTGATGATCAGAAGTTGGAGAAACTGAGAAAAATCTTCACCCTCTTGCTTTAGCCGTACGGCTACTTTGGGTAGGGGCCAGAATGTTGCCAATTAACAGTTTGGTGCAGGGCTGCAACATTCTGGGTGCCCCTCTGCTTCTACTTGTCCAGGTTCCAAATTTACAGTCTCACTTGTGCACATTACCTTTATTCTTTTGGCCAAAACTTGGTTTTAAAAGGCAATAAAACTTGGTTATGCATGATCTTTTGTCAATAAAACGGTTTCCAAAACCTCGTCGTGCATAATCCCTTTTGTAAGGGTTTTTCTTGAGTCTTCTTGTTGGTCCCAAAGGGGCAACAAGGGTATGAAAAATGCTAGAAGGGGGGGGGTGAATAGCGTTTTAAAATTCTTTTCAAAACCTTGTGCAAATCAATGGCTTATGCGCACAGTTCTCAAATAAGCTAAGTATAGCGCGCAGTGAGAGTGTGAAATGCACAGCGGAAGTTTTAAGCAGCACCTGCGCAGTAAAAAGTTGCGCAAGGATAAAAACGCACGCGCTAAGTTTTGGCTTAAAGAGTTGGATAAAATGTTCTAAGGCAATAAGCAATAACAAACACAGCAGCAATAGTAGCAATCTGATAAGATCAAACAAAGCAGTAATTCAGAAATAATTAGCAGAAAGTAAATAGCGAGATTAAAGAACAAGCTATTTGGAGAGGTTCGATCAATGAAAGATCTACGTCCTCTACCAAGATGGTTAGTCTTGGATTTTCTAATGGAGATCTTATTATATGAGAGAGTTACAAGATACAACAATGTAGAACAAACTAACTCAAAGATCTATAATCTATGAAGAACAAATCCTAGACTAAACCGGTGTATCTCTAGAAGTATGATCGAAATAATCAAAGCTTTAAGAGGTGTGTGTGTGTTCAGAAATTCTGGGCTCTATGAATCTATGAGATGAAGAGCACGAAGAATTCTGGGTGATACAAGACTTATAGGATCTGGGCTTGGTTGAGTATGAAGGTATGAAGGTTGATCTTGAGAATTCTGGAAATGAGCAAGCAATCTTCAAATCTTCAAAGTTTCTTTTGGAAGCAAAAACTCAAGCAACTTGGAAATGAAGATGAGCTGGCTATTTATAGCAGAGAGCTTAAAACTAGCCGTTGGAGCTCTGAGCAAGGATGCTGAGCTGGCACGATATAATTGGTGCGCAGGTGTCCTTTATAGCCGTTGGGGCTCTGATCAAAGTTGATGACCTGGCACAATATGATTGGTGCGCAGGTGTTTTAGAGCCGTTGAAGACTGAGCATGAAGACCAAATTCAAAAGCTTATTCTAGAAGGTTGACAGCTGTCTTCATTTGAAATATTTCTCTTGAGCGCGTCTCCACCGTTGGATCTGCTGAGTGTGCTTGCTTTGTCGTTTCTGCACACCTCAGCACTTTAAAAAGCGAGCATCTTCTAAGCGCTTTCCAAGTTAGGTGATCTGAATGCATTGAAAACTGAGCAAGGATGCATGCTGCGCAGAGGAGACCTGCGCAGTGATGTCCTGCGCAGGGAAGTCCTGTGCAGAGACCACTGTCTTGCTTAGATCTTCATTCCTTTTCGCTCCAAGCTTCAAGAATATGAGGTTGTTGAAAGATAAGCATAAGGACCAAGTTAATCTGCTCTGCTCATAGAAGCCATGCGTATGGAGAATGAGCAAGTAATGCTATGAGCGCGGAGAATGAGCAGGTAATGCTATGCGCGCGGAGACTGAGCAGGTAATTCTATGCGCGCGGAGAATGAGCAGGTAATGCTATGCGCGCGGAGACTGAGCAGGTAATGCTCTGCGCAAGAAATGTGCTGCGCACGAAATGTCCTGCGCATTACACTTGGTCTTCAGTAAATGAAACCTCAATTCCGAGCAATCCCTAACCGCTAAGCCTAGTCTATAAAATTGGACTTAGCTAAAAATAGAAGTTATAAAACTTCTTACATAGGATCCTAAAGTCCACAAAATACTTAGGTGATGGTATCAATCAATTCTAACATAATTGGGAGGGTTAAGAAATAAACATACCCAACAATCTCCCCCTAAATGATTGATGCCATTACCTATTATAACAAAGGCAATTCATTGTACTTGATAATAACATGTCCATAGAAATGAAAATGGTAAATCATGCCTCAAGTCAATGCACACACTAGCCAATGTTATAGATTTCTAGTCTATCCAAAAGATTAGCTTACAATATGGGAAAGACAGAAATATCATTCATTGCATACAGATAATATGAGTTTAGGATTGGTATGCGTTTAAACTGAATGTTTAAAACATCATGCACCGAAAATATGAGCAGTTAAGTATATGCGCATGAAGTTTGAAATAATGCGTTCATTGTTCCACAAACAAAAAATTTGAATTGAACAAGGTTTTGGGAAAAGCAATGATGAATTATAAGTTTAGTTCACCTTTGAGAGAGCTCGCACTTCATCTTGTAGCTTCCCAAATTGCTTTGCGCACTTCAATTATTTGAAGCGGGAGCATCAAATCGGAGCTTTTTGCCTTTGATAGATTACTCTCACCCTAGATTACTCTCACCCTTAATCTCTCCCCCTTAATGCCTTTGTTCTCTCCTTATTTGCCTTTGTTAGATAACTCTCCCCCTTAATGGCACAATCAATGCCTTATAGCATACTGGCCTGCGCATCGAGCCTAGCATCCTGCGCATCCAGTTACTCTTGAATCTTTGTCTGCACAGTGACCACTTGAGGGATCTAGGGGAGCAGACACCGGAAGAATGATATACTGAGTTCCACGGGGTATGCGCGTGAGGTTCATGCGCAGCAATATAATGTGCAGAGTTTCTTTGAAAACTCATAAATATTTTGCCTTGTGCGCAACATCTTGTGCGCTTCATATGCGCAGGCGCATGAGGCATTTCCTAAGAAAATTATCAAGTAAACACAAGATCATTATTATTGACAAATCATATGGACAATTAGCTAAGTTCAAGCATACCCATTTCTCCTCTCAAGAAAGCAAATCTCTTTGCGTCAAGAGCCTTTGTGAGGATATCAGCAATTTGATTATTTGTACCCACGTGCTCTAAGTGAATGTTTCCTTTTTCCACGTGGTCCTTGAGAAAGTGATATTTAATGTCGATGTGCTTTGTCTTTGAATGCATGACAGGATTGTTGGAAACTGCTATGGTGGACATATTATCGCAGAAAATTGGGCAATTTCCTTCATTAATTCCATAGTCCACTAATTGTTGCTTCATCCATAGGGTTTGGCAGCAGCAGCTCCCAGCAGCAATGTATTCAGCTTCTGTAGTGGAGATGGACATAGCAGCTTGTTTCTTGCTTGCCCACGCAACAAGTCGATTTCCAAGGAAATGACAAGTGCCAATTGTGCTCTTCCTGTCAATAGTGCATGCTGCGTAGTCTGCGTCTGAATAACCTAGCAAATCGAAATTCGAATCTTTGGTGTACCAAAGTCCAAGGTTAACAGTTCCAGAAAGATAACGAATAATGCGTTTAACAGCAGTTAAGTGCGCTTCTCTAGGGTCCGCTTGATAGCGCGCACAGACACAAACACTAAACATAATATCCGGCCTACTTGCAGTAAGATAAAGGAGAGAGCCAATCATACCTCGATATAAAGTTTGATCAACTTTCTTACCTTTCAAGTCTTTGTCAAGTTTGTTGCCCGTGGCCATTGGAGTGTCGTATGCTTTAGCATTCTCAAGTCCAAATTTCTTGATTAAGTCTTTTATGTACTTGGCTTGATTTATGAAGATACCATCATTCAATTGCTTGATTTGAAGCCCGAGGAAGAATGTGAGTTCTTCCATCATGCTCATTTCAAACTTGCTTTTCATGAGCTTCTCAAAGCTCTTACAAAGTAACTCATTAGTAGAACCAAATATAATATCATCGACAAAAATTTGAACAAGTAAGGAATGATCATTATACTTAGCAATAAAAAGAGTTGTATCGATTTTACCGCGCTTGAAGCCTTTCTCTAGTAGGAATTTTGATAGCGTATCGTACCATGCTCTTGGGGCTTGCTTAAGTCCATACAAATCTTTTTGAAGCTTGAAGACATGATTTGAAAATCTGCTATCTTCAAATCCAGGAGGTTGAGCTACGTAGACCGTCTCTTGGAGTCTCCGTTGAGAAATGCGCTCTTCACATCCATTTGATAAAGCTTGAATTTCTTCTGAGAGGCATAAGCTAAGAAAATTCTTATAGCTTCAAGTTTGCTACAGGCGCAAATGTTTCATCATAGTCGATTCCTTCCTCTTGCCTATAGCCTTGCGCAACCAACCTTGCTTTGTTTCTTGTGATGCTTCCATTCTCATCCATCTTGTTTCTGAATACCCATTTTGTACCAATAATGCCTTGATCATGAGGTCTAGGTACTAAGGTCCAAACCTTGCAGCGCTCAAATTGGTTAAGCTCTTCTTGCATAGCAGTAACCCAGCTTGAATCTTGGAGCGCTTCATCAATCTTCTTTGGTTCGATTTGAGAGATAAAGGAGTGATATTCATCATCAAAGTTTGATGCTCTCCTAGTACGAACCCCTACATTGAGATCACCAATGATATTTGAAGTTGGATGGTCTCTAACTTCACGAACCTCGGGAGGTAAGTTAGGTTGAGTGGTAGGAATACGAAGATCTTAATGGGTACTTCATTTGTTCCAGCATCAAGATCATCAAAAGTGATTTGCTGAAGTGGAGAAACATCATGCGCAGGAGGAGGAGTTTGCGCATCAGGAGTCGTCACTTCTGGCGCAGCATCGGGTGTATGCGCATGCGATGGACTTGCTTGATTCTGGTTTTGATATTCTTGATTAACATTCTGCGTAGGTACAGTTTGAGGCTGCGTACCTGTCTCAACATTCTCAACAGAATCATCAGAATCATTTGGAGCCAAATGTGGCTCAAGGAGAGAATGCTCATCAAAAGTAACATGTACAAATTCTACAATTACTAGAGTAGTTCTATTAAAAACACGAAAAGCTTTAGAAAATTTGGCATACCCAACGAAAATACCTTCATCTGCTTTGGCGTCGAATTTACCTCTATGATCTTTGCCATTGTAGAGGATATAGCATTTGCAGCCAAAAATCTTGAAGAAAGCAATATTGGGCGCTCTTCCTCTCCATAGCTCATATGGAGTCTTGTTGTAGGCTTTGTTGATGAGGGATCTATTCTGAGTAAAGCAAGCAGTGTTGACAGCTTCTCCCCAGAAATACTTTGGAAGCTTAGCTTCTGCTATCATTGTTTTTCCAGCCTCAATCAACGTGCGATTCTTTCTTTCCACAACGCCATTTTGTTGAGGAACTCCAGCAGCAGAGAAATTGTGATCAATTCCATGGTCATCGCAGTATTGAGCAACACCGTTATTCTTGAATTCAGTTCCATTGTCTGATCTAACACTCACGATGTCGTCTTCTTTTTGAGTTTGGAGCTTTCGAAATAGCGCAGTCAAGATATCATAGCAGTCATCTTTGGATATCATCATTTCAACCCATGTGTATCTTGAGTAGTCATCCACCACGACTAAAGTATATTTGTTTCCTCCAATGCTCGCAGTGGTGACCGGCCCAAACAAGTCCATGTGAAGCAGTTGTAAACATTTGGAAGTTGAGGAGGCAATCTTGCTGGAGAAAGACTGCTTAGGTTGTTTACCGAGCTGGCATGCTGCGCATTTTCTATCATGATGGTCAGCTACTTTGGGAAGTCCTTTGACAAGATTTTCCCTTCCTAGCTTAGCCAAATACTTGAAGTTCAAATGACTTAAGCGCTTATACCATAGCCAGCTGCTTTCACTTACATTCTTTGCTACAAAACAGAGATTAGTGATAGAGTCTATAGAAGTAAGATCAATAATGTAAACATTAGTCTTACGAGTCCCTGTGAGCAAAGTTAGTCCGGATATGCCATCTTTGATGTAGCAGTGCGTTGCAGTGAAGTGACATTCCAAACCTTTATCGCAGAATTGTGATATGGAGAGCAGGTTGTGCTTGAGACCTTCAACGAGCGCAACTTTTTCAATGCACACTTTATCTTTTCTGATTTTTCCATATCCAACTATGTGCCCTTTGTTGTTGTCTCCAAAAGTTTCAGAGGGACCTCTTCCTTCATGCACTTCTTCAAGAGCGGTAGCATCTCCAGTCATGTGTCTAGAACATCCACTGTCGAGGTACCATATATGCGCTTTAGCTTGTGAAGAGTGCGCAGTGAAGCAGGAGACCTGAAAGATAGACATTAAAAACGCAGGTCCCCTTTATTCTTGGGTCCTAGAGTTAGCAACTTTTGACAACCCACTCCTGTCTGACCTTAGGATTTTTACGTCCCTTGGCATTAGGAGCAAATCGCAAAAGGCATTCTCAGCCTTGTGACCTAAACCATCACACACAACACAATGATGAAAGCCACTTATAGATTGGGTTTTTATAAACTCTTTACTTTTCTTTGGCGCAGCATTTTTTACTGGAGCAGATGAACTTGCTTTGACAAATATCATTTTCTGAGGTTTGGGTGCGCTTTTCTTAAGAATGCGCATCTGGCGTTGGGGCGCATGGCTTTCATGCGCATGACCCTTTTGCGCAGATTTGACATTTGAAGTTGAAGCGCAACCATAGTCAGAATATGAGTTGTCATGCGCAGGTTCAACTTTAGCCTTACCTTTGGCTTTTCCAGTTTGCTTCTTTGGGTAGACATAATGGAAATTTTGTCTCTGGACTTTCTCATGTCCTTTACCCACTGAAGCAGAATGCTTTGCTTTAGGAATTTCAATAGTTTGCTGTGGTGTAAATTCCTTTTCCTTTTCAGAGCAAACTGCGCATTTAAAGTTATCACTAGTTGAGAACCCCAAGCCTTCCTTATCTCCACTGGCTTTTTGGGATTCTAAAATTTGATCCATAGTGACACGAGATTTGATCCACTCATCAGTGATCTTTGTGAGATCAGCTACTTGAGCAGCCAATTCTTCGTTTCTTACTTTAAATAGCGCATTTTGATCTGTAAGAAAACGGTTCTTTTCAGTAAGAGGAGTCATGCTCTTAATCTGCTCCTTAAGGAGGGTGATCTCAGATTTTAAAAGAGTTTTCTCCGTCTTAAGCTGTGAAATTTCTCCAATTGATAAGTCCACTGCTTCTTTCATAGAATTGAATCTTTTGATTACCTTTTCAGCTTGCTGAAAAATAGACTCGCGCTCAGCAGCAGAGTCATCCTTTTCTATTACAATTTCAGCAGGAATTTCAAGAGATTCTTTGCGTGTTGGCGCAGCAACAAATTTCTTCGTTAGGTCTGCTCTGGCAAATAAGTACTTGCCATTCTGTCTGGTTGGAGTTAGATGTCCCATTTATGCCAGTTCTATGATGGTGGGACCTTTCTTCTGAATAGTACTTGGCGCAGCCTTTGTGTCCATTTTGGGATCATTGTCTGAATCGCTATCAGCATCGGCATTGGCCACTAAGCAGAGCAGTCCATCCTCAGAGTCATCATCATCACTGTCTTCAGTGTCAGTCTCTATCCAGGTCTTGAATTGCTTCTCAGCAGGGTCTTCTTCAGCAACAATTCTGCGCTGCTTTGAAAATCTCTGCGCAGTATTCTTCTTTATGTACTCAAATCTTGGCGTAGGGCATTTTGATGCAAAATGACCAGACTTTCTACATTTGTAGCAAACTAAGTCATCTTCTTCCTTTGATTATCTGCCACGAGAGAATTTAGATGGAGCTTTACTTGAGGATTCAGGTTTTGAGAATTTCCTGAATTTTTGGAATCGCTTAACAAACATAGCGAAATCATCATCATCCATTTCAAGCAGAGAAGAAGTGGAGACTTTGTCTGAGGTTTGAGCAGGCGCAGGTTCTCTTTGAGCAATCATTGAAATTGCTTTTCCTTTTCCTTCAGTTTCATCAATTCGATCAAGCTTAAGCTCATACACTTTTAAGTTG
Organism: Campanula takesimana; assembly: GCA_026119855.1. NCBI lineage: Eukaryota > Viridiplantae > Streptophyta > Magnoliopsida > Asterales > Campanulaceae > Campanula > Campanula takesimana. The sequence goes on along the minus strand of JAOWBW010000418.1, from coordinate 727,256 downwards.
GCGTATAAGCTGCGCAGAGGCCAAGTATCTAAAAATCCAGAATCTTCCAGATGACTTGCCTTGTGCACATATCTGGAACCTAGCGCATCTAAGAATTGAGAATTGACTTCTTTATTGGTGAAAGTAGTTCCAAGAGATTTACAAGAGTTTACCACAGCACAGAAGCGATCATATGTTTGTCTCAAGGTTTCACCATCTTTTCTCATGAAGCAGTTGAATTTTCTTTGCACCACAAATCTTTTGTTTTCCTTGCTTACTTTGTCTCCATTCACATATCCTTCCATAGCATCCCATGGTTCCTTTGCAGTTCCACCGCTCATAATTTGATTGTGCGTGGAGAGGTCTAGAGTGCTAAGAATGATGTTCCTTGCTCTTCCATCATAGCCAACCCATTTATTTTCTTCATCAGTCCATTCCCCTTTGGCCTTCTTGATTGTATGATTATCCTTGTTGGTAGCAGCATCTGGATTGGCCTTCATTGGAATGTAAGGTCCTTCAAGAACGATGTCGTGGAGGATCTCGTCGATAGAAGAAAAATGAGTGAGCATGAAGTGCTTCCAGATTTCGAAGTGATCTTCATTCAGCACTGGGACATATGAATAGTTAGCCATTGCCCTAAGATTTTGAAGCCATCTTGAATCGACACCCAAGCTGTTAAGCTTGAAAAACAAAACAAGTTTTATGAAGGTGTTTGCTCTGACTCCACTTGTTGGTCCCAAAGGGGCAACAAGGGTATGAAAAATGCTAGAGGGGGGGGTGAATAGCGTTTTAAAATTCTTTTGAAACCCTTTTGCAAATCAATGGCTTATGCGCACAGTTCTCAAATAAGCTAAGTATAGCGCGCAGTGAGAGTGTGAAATGCACAGCGGAAGTTTTAAGCAGCACCTGCGCAGTAAAAAGCTGCGCAAGGATAAAAACGCACGCACTAAGTTTTGTCTTAAAGAGTTGGATAAAGTGTTCTAAGGCAATAAGCAATAACAAACACAGCAGCAATAGTAGCAATCTTATAAGATCAAACAAAGCAGTAATTCAGAAATAATTAGCAGAAAGTAAATAGCGAGATTAAAGAACAAGCTATTTGGAGAGGTTCGATCAATGAAAGATCTACGTCCTCTACCAAGATGGTTAGTCTTGGATTTTCTAATGGAGATCTTATTATATGAGAGAGTTACAAGATACAACAATGTAGAACAAACTAACTCAAAGATCTATAATCTATGAAGAATAAATCCTAGACTAAACCGGTGTATCTCTAGAAGTATGATCGAAATAATCAAAGCTTCAAGAGGTATGTGTGTGTTCAAAAATTCTGGGCTCTATGAATCTATGAGATGAAGAGCACGAAGAATTCTGGGTGATACAAGACTTATAGGATCTGGGCTTGGTTGAGTATGAAGGTATGAAGGTTGATCTTGAGAATTCTGGAAATGAGCAAGCAATCTTCAAATCTTCAAAGTTTCTTTTGGAAGCAAAAACTCAAGCAACTTGGAAATGAAGATGAGCTGGCTATTTATAGCAGAGAGCTTAAAACTAGCCGTTGGAGCTCTGAGCAAGGATGCTGAGCTGGCACGATATAATTGGTGCGCAGGTGTCCTTTATAGCCGTTGGGGCTCTGATCAAAGCTGATGACCTGGCACAATATGATTGGTGCGCAGGTGTTTTAGAGCCGTTGGAGACTGAGCATGAAGACCAAATTCAAAAGCTTCTTCTAGAAGGTTGACAGCTGTCTTCATTTGAAATATTTCTCTTGAGCGCGTCTCCACCGTTGGATCTGCTGAGTGTGCTTGCTTTGTCGTTTCTGCACACCTCAGCACTTTAATAAGCGAGCATCTTCTAAGCGCTTTCCAAGTTAGGTGATCTGAATGCATTGAAAACTGAGCAAGGATGCATGCTGCGCAGAGGAGACCTGCGCAGTGATGTCCTGCGCAGGGAAGTCCTACGCAGAGACCACTGTCTTGCTTAGATCTTCATTCCTTTTCGCTCCAAGCTTCAAGAATATGAGGTTGTTGAAAGATAAGCATAAGGACCAAGTTAATCTGCTCTGCTCATAGAAGCCATGCGTATGGAGAATGAGCAAGTAATGCTATGAGCGCGGAGAATGAGCAGGTAATGCTATGCGCGCGGAGACTGAGCAGGTAATTCTATGCGCGCGGAGAATGAGCAGGTAATGCTATGCGCGCGGAGACTGAGCAGGTAATGCTCTGCGCATGAAATGTGATGCGCACGAAATGTCCTGCGCATTACACTTGGTCTTCAGTAAATGAAACCTCAATTCCGAGCAAGCCCTAACCGCTAAGCCTATTCTATAAAATTGGACTTAGCTAAAAATAGAAGTTATAAAACTTCTTACATAGGATCCTAAAGTCCACAAAATACTTAGGTGATGGTATCAATCAATTCTAACATAATTGGGAGGGTTAAGAAATAAACATACCCAACACTTCTCGTTGTGCACAATTTGCTTTGTACAAAAGGGTTTCAATGTAAAATATTTCTTTTGCAAAAGTTTGATTCAAAATTCTTTGTTGTGCGCAACTTGGTACATGTACAAGTTTTGGTCTTTGTTTGCTTATATTCCTTGATTTGTTGTGTATAGATTGATCAATCCATGCTTGTTCATACTTGTTCATATCTTGCTTATGCCATGCGCATGCCATCGAAAAACGAATTGAAAATCTCTCTTTTTACTCAAGAAAGGAGCATAGAATGACTTCACACCACGCGCACTTAACCGTGCACGTTCCAAATACCCTTTAAACCCGGGGTGGATGCCACGATGCAGCTCGTTGGGCGCTCTTGTTCCCTTCGATGCGCGCACGGGTCCATCCCACCTTCCCTTCCGAACCGAGTCAACCACACTTGTTCGTGACACACAAATACAGTGACTATGGTTGGTTTTTGGTCTAGTTCACGTTACCACATCCTTGATACGTGCTCAAAGCTAATTGTGGCCAAATTAATGCCCGAGTTGTGACTCCTTGATGTAACGTGGCCTAACCAGCCTCCAACTCGTGTGTTAGTGACGACCGCAATTAGCAAGGGCCATGTACCAAGGATAAGGTGACACTGTGTCGTTAAGCCCTAATGAACGAGTTATTTTAATCATCCTTAAGCCCATGATCAAGGATCGAGACGCCTCATTCAAAATGAGGTCATGTCAGAATGTCGGTGCAGCCTTTGGTGTAGCCTTCGGAGAAAAGTCTCGATCCCGACTGGGGCTTAACCATGATTAGGATGACCCGCGTATTGGGAACCTTGCGACGCACTAGACCCTAGGTTTGTTTCTTTTGATCGGTGGAAGCCGCTTGCCCTATAGGACCTTCGCCCGGGACAGTCCATCCTTGGGAGTGTGCAATACAGGTGAAAGACGAGGGGTCTATAGGCGTAGTGATGGCCTCCACTGATCCAGGATTTAGAATAGTTGCGAAAAAGAAGAGAAATCTTTTCCAACCATTTAGGAATAAAAATGCGTTTCAAGTAAAGTTGAATGAATAAGTAATTGCACGTTGCATAAGCTTACTCCGTTTTTTGCTTCCTGTCTTTTATACATTGCATTGTTTCGCTAGTCAGTGTTACCTCCGTCAAGTCCCGTTGAGTCTTTGGAAGGATCCATGTTATCCTCCAAGACCTCCGTCAAGTCCCGTTGAGTCTTTGGAAGGATCCATGTTATCCTCCAAGACCTCCGTCAAGTCCCGTTGAGTCTTTGGAAGGATCCATGTTATCCTCCAAGACCTCCGTCAAGTCCCGTTGAGTCTTTGGAAGGATCCATGTTATCCTCCAAGACCTCCGTCAAGTCCCATTAAGTCTTTGGAAGGATCCATGTTATCCTTCAAGACCCCCGTTGAGACCATAGGTCCCCGCAAAGATCCCCGTTAAATTCTAGGAATGGTCCCTTAGGAAGTCAGCCAAGTCCTTGGATGGATTCTTGTTAAGAAGTCAGCCGTGTTTGTCCTTCCTTCTTAAGATTCTAAACCCATTCGAACTACGGTGACCTGAGCCTCTCGTCACGTGGGACCCCCTCCCTCGTGGTGAGGGGAACGTAGGCAACTTCGGCCCGGTCAAATATCCCAAATAGAGACACGTGTGTCTTTGACCCAAGCGTTCATCCAATGTTTACCCAAGCCTAAAGCTACCTTTTGTCTTCCCCATAGCTCAGATGAAGTGGAAGAGAGAATCATGCGCCGTCTAGTGCGTGTGGAGTTAGAAAGTTCCCCGGTCACTACAACTTCTCCGATCCGGTACCTCGGAAAGATCACTTCAATGGACAGTAGCTTGAGAAATGACGTCGCGGATAATTCGGATGGCCCAACGAACGAAGAGTTGTTCCAAGCTTCAGAAACCCCCGGGGCTGAGAAAGAGGTCATCACAGAAAGCCACAGAGAAACGCAAACTCCGTCTGATGAGTCAACGAGGCAAAGAGGTGTTACAGCTCTGTCTCAAATTGATGGGCCCTTCACCAAAGCAACCAACCACAATGAAAGGGTGGAAGCTACCCGACCTCCGGATTGTAACCAAAGATTGCCCCCTCCATCTCACCAAAATACCGAGACCTCTATTTCTTCGCCCCAACGCGCCGTCATCCAAAACGAGCCTCTCACTCAAATCTGCCTCACTCCGTCTCATCCCAAATCCAACATCTCCCATGAGACACTTCCTATAAAACCCCAAACACAATCCACTCAAAAGGCCCACAAACCACTGTTCACACCGGTTACGCCCCGAGCATCATACTCACAACACTTTTCCGATCGTATCCCCTCTCGGTTTGATGCCATCAACTAAGTCACCAGATCTCAGTCACTGTTTAGACCATACATTGATACCCGAACAGGCATCACCAACTTGCCTCCACCAGGTTTCCCGATGAGATCCCACAGAGCCTCGTATCATTTCTATAGTCCGAGACCTTTTGGACCCCAAACTCACAGCATGTTCCCAAGACATATTCCTGCAGGCAACCAAGGTTATGAGTACGCCTACGCCCCGGCGCCTCCACAGGTTCCCCATGTTGCACCTCAGTCAGGTGGGTTATCGGGAAAGAGAAAGCAAATGGAATATGAGGAGACCCTTGTCTCAAGCAGCGGTAATTCTCATCACCACCACACTTCGGTCAAAGGTAAAGGAAAATCCAAACGCCAACTCAAGCTCCATTTCGTAAGGTTCGAGGATTTCGGAATACCCATAAGCAAGGTATTTGAGGGATTGATTAGGCAAGGCCTTGCGAAGCCTCTTGTCAACTACCAACCCACAAACCCAAAGGACATCTCGACACAACTGAATGGTGTGCCTTTCACAACTACCATGGGCACGACACCAACGATTGCATCGCTCTGAAACGCTTCATCCGGAAGTTAATCGCGCAAGGAAAGCTTGAACGCCCTGGTTTGGGAAATCGATGGTGCTGTGGTTGCCGTAACAGAGGATGAGCTTCAAAACCCCTTCCATCGCCCCCTTTTAGGAGGAGTCAAATTCCGTTGTTAGGACGTGTGATAAGTCTTTAGGAAAAGTCGGTTAAGATGTCTGTTAGGTTTAGTTAAAGTCTTGATTCCCCGGTTGATGCCATGTGGTGACCATTTTGGGTCCATTGTCAGTTCTCATTAATAAGATTATTATTGTCATTTTTGCCTTGTCAAAAAGTTTACAAAAATGTATGTGTGAGTTTTTTCACCCAAAACAAAAGGTGTGTCTTTCAAAAAAGAAAAATGGAGATCAAGTTTTCTCAAAATAAAATGTCGTGTTTTCCTAAAAGGTTAATCCGCTAATGAAGCATGCTGCTCGAATCACGGTTAATAATTTTACCTTGAGGTTTAAAATGCTAAAGTCCTTTGCGGTTTTGTCCCCCGGAAACATCGTCCAAGGAGCCCGCATCCGAATTGGACCGTCCATGAGAAGAGGCCCGAGCTTCAGGAGACCGAGGGCGGCTACACAAAATGGAGGACTGTGCCCTTGCCAAATGACATACACGAGTTATGCACTTTGGAAGGGACATCATCAAAAGGAGATAGCCAAAAGCGAGCTCCCAATTCGCCCTCATGAGTAGACGACCCCAGCAATTGCAACGCCAAGCCAAGTGGGGACCTCGTGACATCTTTCCCGATGACATGGAACCCGAGTTCCCCGTGGAAAACATGGAATATGCCGCCGACAATCCCTCCAACGACTGTGGAAGAGAATGGATCATCGTGCTTCATGGGAACCCATCCCTAAAAAAAAAAAAAAAAAAAAAAAAAAAGGGCGTGAGTCTTCCAGCCTCGTAGGTTCTAGAAAGAGAGTCCATTCTGGACTGTGTCTTTTTATTTTTACAGAGTTTCACACTTGGGACATGTATGTACAAAGTTATCTGAATAAAAGAGTCGTTTTCCTTCTCTTCTCTCTAGACTTGAGACATTATTTGCAAAATACATTTACTCTTGAAATTGCCTGGCTTGTTATTATCAAATGATTGCTACGTCCCCAAAATGACGAATTGACTTCTAAGCATACTAGTCAATGACTACTCATTAAGGATGAATGGACCCAACACAAATGAAAAGTGCTAAATGCAAACAATTAATCTTGATATGAATAAATGTTGTGATAAATTGGCATGAAGAAACCATCAATGGAAAATCTTCCCTCATACACTACCCCGATACACAACCCGATACACCTTTCCTTGATGCGCATCAAAGGCGTCCCGAGACAATGAAAAGGTGAGGATGTTGTTGCTCAACCACCAAGATTCAACCACGATCGAGCGTGCGCAACCAAGCAAAGGACTTCCCAGATCTTCAAAAGTCAAAGTAAGAAGTGGCAGAATTCCACCAAGGGGCTACAAATGAGCCAATGTCCAAGATAGCAAGTTGGGGCTAATGTTTCCCCTCTCTCTAAAAAAAAAAAAAATGATAAGAGAGAAAGCAAATGAATATTGGTAAAGAGGAAGTTTACCTCAAAAGCTCACTAAGTTCACTGCAAAAGTCCACCTCAAAGAACATCCCGAGGAGTTCACCGCAAAGAAAAGCGATCTACATCGGCAAAGCAACAACATCCTTCGAAAGGGCGGCCTAAGCAAAAGAAGGCCCCATGGCCGAACTACGGCGACCTGAGCTCCTCAAACTGAGGGGAACGTAGGCAACCTTCGGGTCCGGTCACAGCATGAAATGAATCCATCAAACCTCGATCCTCCCAAAATGACCCGGTTCTCTTCCCTTGGTCCCATCAATGACCAATTTCCCAGATGATGACCAATCTCCCCATAAATACCTTTTGATCTTGCCATTGATCGAATCTTAATCTTAATTGATCACAACATTTATACATGTTAAGGCTAATTGCTTGTTATAATCTTGACTTAATAATAAACATGGTCCATTCTAGCAATCATTTGATGATATTAACTAGGGCAAGTTTCAAATGTCTCATCAAGTCTTCTTCTCTCTACATCTTAGGAAAGAGCTAAACACTTGTATTCTGTCGAGCAAGGGCTTCCTCCCGTTCCATGATAATACATTGTTCACCAAAATAAAAGGACTCTCTCCCGCCTAAATAAAGGCCCATGCATGTCTCCTCCAAAAGATATATTAAGTCCTCGTTCTATCAAGTCGGCTGGATCACTTATATAAAAAAAAAAAAGAGAAAGGCACCAAAAAAGTAGCCCGCTAGGTTGAAAACCCGTAAGGGCGGCCTAGGCAAAAAACAGGGTGTGCCATAAAAGACGCAAAAGAGATGCCCGCTAGGCTGAAAACCCGAAAGGGCGGCCTAGGCAAAAGAAAGAGTGCGTCATGAAAAAAGGGATGGGTTCCTAACGTCATCAAAGGCCGCGAGACGACAACGGGTCCACGCCAACATCAAAAGTCGGAGGACGACATTGGGGCTACCTCCACAAGGACATGGGGCTACCCCGACACATTCAATGATATTGGGGCTACGTCGCCATCAATAGGAACAAGGACATGGGGCTACCCCGACATCGACAACAAGAGGTTTCTCTACTCCCGACCGCTCCTAAGAAATGGACAAAGCTCAAAAGGACTTTATGCATATAAACCTCGCGGTTAAGTTAAAACCAAAATTTGACTAAACATGTTTCGTTAAAAGATTTGCCTTCAAAAGTAAGCATTCTCAAATTTGGCCATTTGGCATCATTTATCAAAGACAATGTTTCAAGCAAAATGCTTTTGATCTCCCCTTAAAATGATTTTTCCAAAGTCTTGGACCCTTTTTGTCCACAATGAGTCTCAAGGTCACCCCTAGGCTCTTTCCAGGTATCAAGAAAATGTGTCAACCATCCCGCAGTGTAGGCTTGACCAAATCTTCGTCCCCAGAGTGACCCTTTAGATTAAAACCTTGACTTAGAATAGTCGTTATAGGCTAGAGCCTTCGTTTCGGCAGTCCTTAGTGGGACGTAAGACCAGTTTTCCTTGTTAAACTCCCCGAAGGTGGAGTTGACTCGAATATTTTGTCCCGGCAATCCTTAGTGGGATGTAAGACCAGTTTTGCCCTGTCAAACTCCCCAAAGGTGGAGTTGACTCGAATATTTTATCCTGGCAGTCCTTAGTGGGACGTAAGACCAGTTTGCCTTGTCAAACTCCCCCAAAGATGGAGTTGACTCGAATATTTTGTCCCGGCAGTCCTTAGTGGGACGTAAGACCAGTTTGCCTTGTCAAACTCCCCCAAAGGTGGAGTTGACTCGAAAATTTTGTCCCGGAAGTCCTTAGTGGGACGTAAGACCAGTTTGCCTTGTCAAACTCCCCCAAAGGTGGAGTTAACTCGAATATTTTGTCCCGGCAGTCCTTAGTGGGACGTAAGACCAGTTTGCCTTGTTAAACTCCCCAAAGGTGGAGTTGACTCGAATACTTTGTCCCGGCAATCCTTAGTGGGATGTAAGACCAGTTTGCCTTGTCAAACTCCCCAAAGGTGGAGTTGACTTAAATGTTTTGTCCCTACCGTCCTTAGTGGGACGTAAGACCAGCTTTCCCGTCAAACTCCCCAAAGATGGAGTTGACCAAGCCTTGACTTAGAATAGTCACGATAGGCTAGAGCCTTTATCCCGGCAGTCCTTCGTAAGTCCAAACTTGTGTGAAAAGATACGGCAGTCCTTAGAGGGACGTAAGACCAGTGTCCCCGTCAATCTCCCCAAAGATGGAGTTGACCCCGGTCAAGCTTAGACTTAGAATAGTCGCTATAGGCTAGAGCCTTTATCCCGGCAGTCCTTAGAGGGACGTAAGACCATTTTCCCCGTCAATCTCCCCAAAGATGGAGTTGACCCCGGTCAAGCTTAGACTTAGAATAGTCGCTATAGGCTAGAGCCTTTATCCCGGCAGTCCTTAGAGGGACGTAAGACCAGTTTCCCCGTTAATCTCCCCAAAGATGGAGTTGACCCCGGTCAAGCTTAGACTTAGAATAGTCATTATAGGCTAGAGCCTTTGTCCCGGTAGTCCTTAGTGGGACGTAAGACCAGTTTTCCTTGTCAAACTCCCCCAAAGGTGGAGTTGACTCGAATATTTTGTCCCGGCAGTCCTTAGTGGGACGTAAGACCAGTTTGCGTTGTCAAACTCCCCCAAAGGTGGAGTTGACTCGAATATTTTGTCCCGGCAGTCCTTAGTGGGACGTAAGACCAGTTTTCCTTGTTAAACTCCCCAAAGGTGGAGTTGACTCGAATACTTTGTCCCAGCAATCCTTAGTGGGATGTAAGACCAGTTTGCCTTGTCAAACTCCCCAAAGGTGGAGTTGACTTGAATGTTTTGTCCCGGCCGTCCTTAGTGGGACTTAAGACCAGCTTTCCCGTCAAACTCCCCAAAGATGGAGTTGACCAAGCCTTGACTTAGAATAGTCACGATAGGCTAGAGCCTTTATCCCGGAAGTCCTTCGTAAGTCCAAACTTGTGTGAAAAGATACGGCAGTCCTTAGAGGGACGTAAGACCAGTTTCCCCGTCAATCTCCCCAAAGATGGAGTTGACCCCGGTCAAGCTTAGACTTAGAATAGTCGCTATAGGCTAGAGCCTTTATCCCGGCAGTCCTTAGAGGGACGTAAGACCAGTTTCCCCGTCAATCTCCCCAAAGATGGAGTTGACCCCGGTCAAGCTTAGACTTAGTATAGTCGCTATAGGCTAGAGCCTTTATCCCGGCAGTCCTTAGAGGGACGTAAGACCAGTTTCCCCGTCAATCTCCCCAAAGATGGAGTTGACCCCGGTCAAGCTTAGACTTAGAATAGTTATTATAGGCTAGAGCCTTTGTCCCGGCAGTCCTTAGTGGGACATAAGACCAGTTTGCCTTGTCAAACTCCCCCAAAGGTGGAGTTGACTCGAATATTTTGTCCCGGCAGTCCTTAGTGGGACGTAAGACCAGTTTGCCTTGTTAAACTCCCCAAAGGTGGAGTTGACTCGAATACTTTGTCCCGGCAATCCTTAGTGAGATGTAAGACCAGTTTGCCTTGTCAAACTCCCCAATGGTGGAGTTCACTTGAATGTTTTGTCCCGGCCGTCCTTAGTGGGACGTAAGACCAGCTTTCCCGTCAAACTCCCCAAAGATGGAGTTGACCAAGCCTTGACTTAGAATAGTCACGATAGGCTAGAGCCTTTATCCCGGAAGTCCTTCGTAAGTCCAAACTTGTGTGAAAAGATACGGCAGTCCTTAGAGGGACGTAAGACCAGTTTCCCCGTCAATCTCCCCAAAGATGGAGTTGACCCCGGTCAAGCTTAGACTTAGAATAGTCGCTATAGGCTAGAGCCTTTATCCCGGCAGTCCTTAGAGGGACGTAAGACCAGTTTCCCCGTCAATCTCCCCAAAGATGGAGTTGACCCCGATCAAGCTTAGACTTAGAATAGTCGTTATAGGCTAGAGCCTTTATCCCGGCAGTCCTTAGAGGGATGTAAGACCAGTTTTCCCGTCAATCTCCCCAAAAATGGAGTTGACCCCGGTCAAGCTTAGACTTAGAATAGTCGCTATAGGCTAGAGCCTTTATCCCGGCAGTCCTTAGAGGGACGTAAGACCAGTTTCCCCGTCAATCTCCCCAAAGATAGAGTTGACCCCGGTCAAGCTTAGACTTAGAATAGTCGTTATAGGCTAGAGCCTTTGTCCCGGCAGTCCTTAGAGGGATGTAAGACCAGTTTTCCCGTCAATCTCCCCAAAGATGGAGTTGACCCCGGTCAAGCTTGGACTTAGAATATTCACCATAAGCCGTCCCCGGCGTAAGCCCAGTAAAAATCTGTCCCGTGTAAGTCAACCCTCTCCTATAGAGTCAAGTTGACCATGTCCCCAGCAAGTCAACCCTCTCAATAGAGCCAAGTTGACCCTATCCCCATGCGAGTCAACCCTCTCCAATAGAGCCAAGTTGACCATATCGCGCCTCTGACCCCGAGAGTCACGCTTCTTTATGTAACTCAACCCTCTCCCATAGAGCCAAGTTGACATGTCCCACCTCTGACCCCAAGAGTCACGCTTCCTTGTCTATGTCCCGGTAAGTCAACCCTCTCCAATAGAGCCAAGTTGACCATGTCCCGCCTCTACCTCGCCCAGAGTCACGCTTCCTCGTCCATGTCTCCAGCAAGTCAACCCTCTCAATAGATCCAAGTTGACCCTATCCCCAGTAAGTCAACCCTCTCCCATAGAGCCAAGTTGACCCTATCTCGCCTCTGACCCCTAGAGTCATGCCTCCTTGTGGACCCAAGTAACCCCGTGTACCCCCGAACTACGTTAGGCTTGATTCCCCGCGAACGGGATACGTAGGAATCCTATACCACTAGGTCCAGCCATGAAAACAAAATCGGTTAAAGCCGTCGTCCCGTCAGATTGGGATGCTTATTTTTATCGACAACCCCGCTCCTTCGAAGCGACGTTGCCGAGGGGCTCTGTAAGTACCCCAATCTGAAACCGACCTATCTTAGAGGTAGCCTTAGCACCGTTTCAGGGATAAGCTAATAGGCCAGGACCTCCCTAGGATAAGCTATAAATTCCAGGACTACTCTGGTATAAAATTGGAAAAATCCAGAAGCTCGCCAGGCTGAGCCGTACGGATGATTTGGGAACTAGAGGGGCCTAGCCGTACAGCTAGTTTGGGCGCCCTCAGTCCCTATAAATAGAACCCCTTGCTGATCATTTCAGGGGGGGAGAAAGACATTAGGGAGGTCACTCTGCTGGAATCACCACAGAGTAAGAGTGAGAGTGATCACAAACCAAAAAAAGGAGAGAAGAAAGGAAGATTGGCCATAACCATCATAGGTAAAGCCACCTCCCCCCTCCTTTCTCTTCATCTTACTCCTATTTTCTTTCTCATATCTTGATTATACATGTATTTACTCTTCATTCATGCAAAGACTTGTCCATTTCAAGCACCTTTTATTTCTTGCAAGACTTGTCCATTATCAAGCACTATATACCTATCTATTACATTACTATCTTGTCCAAGCTATGAGAATTTCAAAGGTGCCCTCCATACTTTGTATGGAAGAGGTTCTGTTGGTCCCTAAAGGGCAACAAGGGTGTGAAAAATGCTAGAGGGGGGGGGGGTGAATAGCGTTTTAAAAATTCTTTTCAAACCTTTTTGCAATTCAATGGCAGATGCGCACAACTCTTATTTTGGCTAGGTATAGCGCGCAGTAAGAGTGTGAAATGCACAGCGGAAATTTAAAGCAGCTCTGCGCTGGGTATACTGCGCAGAGATAAAAACGCACGCGCTAAGTATGAGGCTAAAGAGTGGCGCAAAAAGGATTCTAAGGCAAATGAGCAATAACAATTACAACATCAAAGTGTAGCAATCTGAAAGATCAAACAAAGCAGTTCATAAATAGTTAAGCAGGAAATATGCAGTAAATATAATGAACACGCTATTTGGAGAGGTTCGGTCGATGAAAGATCTACATCCTCTACCAAGATGGTTAGTCTTGGATTTCTAATGGAGATCTTATTATATGAGAGAGTATTACAAATTACAACATTTGAGCTCAATACTAACTCAAGATCTATTATCTATGAAGAACAAATCCTAGACTAAACCGGTGTATCTCAAGAAGAAAGATCAAAAAGATCAAAGCTTCAAGAGGTGTGTGTGTGTCAGAAATTCTGGGCTCTATGAATATGAAAGATGAAGAGCACCAAGAATTCTGGTTATATAGGCTTTGTGATATGAGCAGGAGTTTTGAAGATTTGAAGATCTTGAAGGTTGTTCTAAAGAATCTGGAAATACTAAGCAGCAGTCTTCAGATCTTCAAGGTTTCTCAGTGAAGCATGAAACTCGAGCTCTGAAGCATAGTGGCCAACAAGAGGGGCTTGATCAATGGGCCGATGAAAAGGCCGATCAAAGGGCGATCAAAAGGCAGCTTGGAAATGAAGATGAGCAGGCTATTTATAGCTGAGAGCTTGAATATAGCCGTTGGAGCTCTGAGCAAGGACAATGAGCTGGCACAAAGTGATTGGCGCGCAGCTGTCCTTTATAGCCGTTGGGGATCTGATCAAAGATGATGACCTGGCACAATATGATTGGTGCGCAGGTGTGTTAGAGCCGTTTGGAGACTGAGCATGAAGACCAAATACAAAAGCTTCTTCTAGAAGGTTGACAGCTGTCTTCACTTGAGATATTTCTTTGAAGCGTGTCTCCACCAATGGTTTTGCTGAGTGTGCTTATTTTGTCGTTTGTGCACACCTCAGCACTCTTACTCAATCTAAAAAGCGTAGCTTGTCTTGACGCTTTCCAAGCTTCTAGAATGTGAGATCAGGAGATGAGGAACTTGACCAAGGTTGTGTCCGTGCACAAAGGCATGCGCAATGCCGGCGCGCATGGATTCAGCGCATGAGAATCATGCGCACCATGCTTGGTCACAAAAAGATCTCTTGAGAGTTTAGAAAGTAAGATCTTGAAAATTGAGCAGGATCAAGGGCTGCGCAAGATATCTATGGGCAGTGGCGACCTGCGCAGAGAGCATCCTGCGCAGTGAAATGAATCCTGCTTGGGAAATCTTCGATACTTCAAAGCTTCAAGTCCTATCATCTAAGCCTATACTATAAAAAGGACTTGGCTAAAAAATGAAGTTATAAACTTTTTTACATGAGGTCCTAAAGTCCATAAAAATACTCATAGGTGATGGTATCAATCAATTCTAACAAATGTAGGAGGGTTAAGTAATAAGCATACCCAACAATCTCCCCCTAAATGATTGATGCCATTACCTACTATTGCAAAGGCAATTCATTGTACTTGATAATAACATGTCCATAAAAATGTGAATGGTAAATCATGTCTCAAGTCAATGCACACACTAGCCAGTGCTATAGATTTCTAATCTATCCAAAAGATTAAAAACTTACAAGATAGGAAAGATAGAAATATCATTCAGAGCATACAAATAATGTGAGATGAAGTTTTAAGTATGCGTTTAAACTGAATGTTTAAATATCATGCGTAGAAAATATGAGCAGTAAAGAATATGCGCATGAGTTTAAGTAATAGTGCATTCAATGTTCCACAAACGAATGGTTTGATTTGAACAAGGTTTTGTGAAAGCTTAATGATGCATTCTTCTCATTAAAACTTTGAAGGATTGACTGTTACAGAGTACAAGCTTTAAAGAGGAAAAACAAGACAGGTGCGCACAAAAACAAAAGCGCACGAAATAAAAGCGCATAAAACATATTGCGCAACGAGAATAAAAAAATCTTAAAAGAAAAAAATACTTACAAGGAAATCTAATCTATGTTGATCCGTTGCAGGGTTTCGCGCATCTCATTCTGAAGACCGTTGAACTTGTTCATGAGTTCCACCTTTAAATTTTGAAATTTGTCCTGGAACTCAACAGCTTTACCAACATAAGTGTTCATTCCTCTGCGCATATCAGCATTGTCATCCACTAGCTCTCTGAACTTTGCTCTGCTGTCCGTCAGGATGGCAGTCTGCGTAGCTTCTAATCTTGTGTCGGTATGGAGGCGCTGAGTGTTGACGCTGGCTTGAATATCTAGCATTGCGTAGTCCAATTTGTCGTTGAACGCAGAAGAAAAATCTGTCATGGACTTAGCAATGCATCTACGCACTTCTTCAATATTATGCGCAGAGCCTCCTTGTTCAATCTTCTCCATCTGAGCCTCCATCTGAGCTTGAAGATCATCAAATCCTCTAAGTAACCCATCTGCTAGGGTTTTCTTGAGCTTTTTCAGAATGTCCCTGAGTCCACCATCAAGCGCTCCAAGGGTGCACACATTTTTGAGTTGTGCGCTGACATTTTCGAGCTGGGCGCTGATGGTTATCAGGGAGTCCAGGATAAGATGATCCAAAGTGATAGGAATTTTTTCTTGCGCAGGCTCAGATGAACTTGCCTTTGCCTCCGTCTTAGCACTCTTCATGCTTTCCTTTGCCTCCCTTGCCTTTGCTTCCTCCTTGGTAGCTTTCTCCCCCTTAATGGTATCAATCTCCAAACGCTGCATATCAAGACGATACAATAAAGCAGTTTGAGCAGTAAGGAGTTGATTTAGCTGTAGCTGCGTAGCGACTTGAATTAGAAGGAGTAATGATGTCAGAAACGTCGGATCAGTCTTCGTCTAGCGGTATTGATGATTCAACAAGCTAAGCAACTTGGAATAGATGAATACAGGATTAGCTAGAGAGCCTGTCTCGCGTACAACGGCCGCACGCCGTGCGGCGGCGCCGAGCCGAGCCGAGCCGAGCCATATATATATATTATTTTTTTTTGCCACCCTAACTTTTTTCCTCCAACAAAAAGTAACACTTATTTTAACGAAATGTAACACTTTTTTTTATTCAAATGTAACACTTTTTTAACAAACAAATGTACCACAATTTTGCTGCAATAAATAAAGATAACATAAAGATTAACAACTAAACTAATGTAACACTTGTTCTAAAAGAATGTAACACTCATTTTTTCAAATGTAACACTTTTTTCCCCAACATTAACATAGGATTGACAACTAAACTAATGTTACATTTTATAAAAAATGAATGTAACATTTTTTTTTCTCAATTGTAACATTTTACATTCTTAAATGTAACATTATATATGAAATGTAACAATTTTTTATTGAGAAAGTAACAATTGAAATGCAAACCCAATTTTTTTTTGTAAAAACTGCTGTTACATTTAACAGTAGAAAGTGTTACTTTTTGAAGATAAAAGTGTTAATTTTATCAGAACAGAGTGTTGCATTTGAGCTGACAAGCAGATCAATTTTTTTTGTGTCTTAAAAAGTATGTTTTTTTAAAAAAAAAAATCAAACCATATCATGACCTATGTAGTTTTCTTCGTCTCGACGAGACGAACACAACGGTATTTTTATTTTATTTTTCTGAGTTATAAATCTCAATATATAGCATTTTAAAGTTTTTGGTTTTTTTTTTAAGGAGGACACGTGGCTGGGTGAACCAGCCAGTGGCTCACAGCGCGTCACGTGTCGCTCTGTGGCTGGAAGAAACGCGGGTCGGCCGGCCGCACGCAGTGCAACAGCCGCACGGAAGAATTTGTCTTAGCTAGAAGGTTCCTAGCAAAGACATTCCGGTGTTAGAATAAGTTACGTGTTTATGAGTCAATTGACAATAGTGTTGAGTCAAATATTCAGTTACCATTAACCAGTGACAAAGCCCGTATTATGATTGGATCTCAAATGAGGCAGATTTGCACAAGTGTTGAATGGTTATTGTTTTTTTAATTGAACTCCGTGATCTAACGATTAGGATCAACTCAATTAATTTTGCGTTAAGAAATTACTCCCTCCGACCCAAAATAATCTTCACGTTTGACATTTTTCATTGTCCCAAAAAGTTCTTCTCATTTATACAATTTAGAATTAAATGTGCATAAACACAATATAGCTAGTGAAGCAAATGCTCATATCCTTAAAAAGTTTGAATAGTCAAACGTGAAGATCATTTTGGGACGGATGGAGTATTTATCAACTTTTGATTTCTATTAAATTCATTTTAATAAAGTTGACAATACAAAACAAAGCAATGGTTGCGTGTAGGAATATGTTGATGAGATCGATCTTTGATCATTTCCAGTGATAATTGCTTTGCCTACTTTGAAAGTGATACTACTGGCCATAAAGTTAGACATTAAGACATTCAATTTTTCCTCTTTTAGTTAGGTCATTATTAATTAGCATAGATTTAATATTCCTTTCGACCTATTTAAATTATGTTATTTTTGGTACGTGTTCTATTCACGTGCGTGTGATAAAAACTACTCCCTCCGTCTTATTTATTTTGGTCACTTTTTATTTTAATGGTCAACTTCAAGTGAACTTTGACCAATCATTAATGTCAATTGAATCATTGTAACAAAATTATAAAAATTATTATGGTTAAAGTTGTAACACCCCAAAAAATTCTATTTCCATAAAATATCAAAAATATCACAATTTACATCTCTAAAATACTAAATACCGAACCAGACGCGTGAACTCTACTATAAAACCAACCTAATACCATAAATATGTCGATGACAAACCACATCGGCTACGTAAAAGCCGGAAACATACTAAGTCACGACTAATGAAACTACACCTCAACGAGATTATAACTCGGAGACTATTCACAAGTACGGAAGAAAGAACGACTAATATCATAACATTAACCAAGCAAGTTCAATTCCAAAGCAATAATCAAATGAGACTGAACAAATGAATTACGTATCAATAAAATGGAGTACTACGATAAGACGAGTATAAAAAGAAATGACACGGAATCAATACTGCGTAATCTCCATTACCTCAAAACTATTAATACGGATCACCAAAATATTCATTGAAACTGAACCGCTGATAGGCTATATCGCACACCTACAAATTTACCTAACTTAGGTAATAATAATGAAGTTATGGTAAGTCAGGGATCGAATCCACAGGAACAGTTATTTGTTCACGAACAGTCACTTAACTAGATTGAGGGTAAAGATTAATTATTAAATCCTAAAAACAGAAATTAAACTAATTATGAGCAAAAAAAATAATTAAAAAGCACTTCAGATTTGATTCCGTCCCCACCTAATTATTCAATTATCATCGATATCTCTTTTCACTTTTCACCCTATTCACCTGATCACGAGATTTATTTCAATCTCTGTTTCTTCTTTCAGATTAGTTACTAGCAGTGGCACACTCACTAGAAACCCTAATTAATAAATTAATCTAACTGGCACAGTCTAGATCGCAATATTAATCGATTCAAGATTTAAGAAACTAAGATCAAGAATGCTTTCTATGAATATTTCACACAGATAATCATTTAATTTTACCCACTTCACAATTTACCATGGCACATGCATAAATCGTGAAGATGCTACTCATGAATTTTTACACTGGCACAGTAAATAGAAAATTCTAGCACAAATCAATCACAAGGATAAATAGGGTGATCAAATCTATAAACCCTAGCAATCAATTCAGATTCAAGAACGAGTAAAATTATGAATAGGAATTAAAAGATGAAGAGAAAATACCTCAGATTGATAAAAAGGGGTTCAAGAAATCAAACCCAAAGCTTGGGTTTTAGTTCCTCATATGGAGCTTTGAAATCTCCATGAAAAGAAAAATAAAAACCCTAAATCTAAAATTGTCTAGAAGTCTAGAATGTCAAAAGAATAAAGTAAACCTAGTTTTTATATCTAGGAAAGTCCTAAATTAATAAGGAATTAAAAATAAAACAAAAATAACCAAAAATCAAATATCCAGCCGGCTCCATGCGCGTCCAGTCTCGCCTGCCAGCCGTCACGCGCTAGATGTGAAGATCACGCGCCAGCAACCGCCGAAAGCGCACCTGCTATTGCGTTTTCTCCTGCGCCTTCACGAGTCGTGTTGACCCGCCCGAGTCGTGCCACTTGTAAGCACGAGTCAACCACACGTGCAGTAAGTCTTCGCGTGCTTTGGCCAAAAACGCACTTACCACATGCGTTTTCTTCCCTTCCTTGCGTTTGGGCCATGCCTTGTGTTGGGCCGCCTGATCTGGGCCTTCCTCCTGGTTGATGTGTTGCTTCCTGGTGTAGGCTTCATTGACATGGGCCCATCTCCTTCCTTTCCAACTCTTGGTCTTCTCAACTGGGCTGCCTGTGTTGAATAAAACTTGGGCCTTTTCTTCACCATTTTGCAACAATTTTATCCACAATCTCCGTCCCGATTGACTTTCTTTTGTATATTTTGAGATCTCTTTAACTCATAAATAAATTACATTCGGGTAAAAATATAAATTCACTAAAATACTCCCGAATTACAAATAAACCCCAAAAATACATAATTTCCCAAAATTTCATAAAACTAAACTAAAATACATAAAATTCATCTTTTAAGCTCATAAAATCCTAGGAATTAATAGTATAAATTCCGTCTCATCAACCGCAAAGAACAATATCCTTGAGTTCTCTCGGCTAGCTCATACTGATTAAGCTAATTTATTCCCATGGTAAATGAAGTATACCATATATTTATAAAGCCTAAGATGAGATGAGTCACCAACTTAAAAAATCCCTACAATTACACCTCATGCAAGAACCATACTAAGGCCACGTGAAAAGAGTAAACTACGTTTCTGCCCATCGTACTATGGCCCCAACATCAATTTGACACTCGTACTATTGAAACAACAAATGTATGATGCGTACTATAGTTTTATTAGCAAAATTAACCAATTTACTATTCAGTCGTTAACTTTTTTTAACACACGTTATTTTTTTAACGAGCATTAATTTATAACTAACTTTTGTTATCTACATCATCTTCCCAAACCCAACATCCACCCCACCCTTTCCCAGCCCAACACCGCCACCACGCCCCCATCACCACCGCCACAAGACGGGATCCCCTGCACAGCAGCCGCCGCCGGGACATGAAACTCACCCAAGCTGGTTCCAATGCCTGCCTTCACCATAGTAAACCCCTCTAGAGTCCTAGGCGACAACAACAGGACATGAATAAACCAAAAATTCCGGCCAAATGGCCAGAATTCGAACCAAATTCAGCAAAAAATTAAAACCAAATCGCATATGTAAAAATCGAATTCCGACTTCGTTAACCGTTGGATCGTTGTGAAACTTCTGGGCTTTGGTCGCATCCCCTAGGCGCACATGATGACCGTTGGGATCTTCCAAATAATTTCCGGAGAGGGAGAAATGGCCAGCGGCGAAAACTGGCGAAAATCTCCAAAAATTCGCTATATTAAAAATCAAGGCCAAAATATGTTTAGCCCCCCAAAGTATCCACCCATTCCCACTTTGGTACCCAAACCCAATTTTGTCCCAAAGTGACCCTCTAATTTGCCATTTGTCCCAGTATGACCCCCTATGACCCCCAACGGCGTTAGAAAATTAACGAGAAATGGTCATGTGCATGTCATGTGAGGGGTATTTTGGCCATTTTCTTTTTAACTTTCAATTAAAAGAAAGAAAAAGGACGTTTTTTTTTTGTTTTTTTTTCCACAAAAGCCCCCCACCTTTTTTTTGCAACAGAGACCTCACTCTTCAAAATGTCAATCTGTAACTAAAAAAATAATCCCGATGTTTGATCAGACCAACCTCCATTTCTTCACCCAAAAGCCTCTCTCTAACAACCATCACCACTAGTGGCTACTCAATTACAGTTTCTGGTAATTGAAAAATGGACTTGGAAAGAAAAAGAGTGGGAGGCATGGTGGCAGCAGCAAAAAATGGATCAATTGCAAGCTCTGTTTGGGAGACAAGAATGAAGAGTGATGATCTTAAAGGTGGATTCAAAGTCTTCAATTCCCAACCAAATTCCCTGCAAAATCACACTAATAAAAATAATAATGAGATTCAAGTATACAAAAGATTAAGGCACAAACAGAGTGTTGTTGTTCTTGCTGCTGGTGTGAATGCAGGAAAGAGAAAGACATGGAATTCTGATTATTCCAATGGAACTGAGAAAATCCCAGTTCAGATTTCGAAGCAGAGGCCGGAAAAAGAGAAGAATTCGGAGGAAAAACTTAATGAATAGGGCGTTTCCGGCGAAGGTATCAAGAAAATCCCTGTTCAGTTCAAGAAAATGGAATTTACTGCGGGTAAGGAATTATGTAATCAGTCTGTTGATGGGTTCGATAAGAGCCCGATTCATCGGATGAGGACGAGAGCTATGTGGCAGAGACTGTCCATTGATTCCGGTGACCGGGATTCTATTTCTTTAAGGAATTTGAAATCTGCACCCAGTAACAATGAGATTCAAGTATACAACAATGTCGATGAGAAATCAGAGGAAAATGGGAGGAATTCATTTGAATTTAAGAAAAGTGCTGAAAGCTTGGAGGAATTTGGTGGTGGTCGGATTCTGGAAAAATGGCGACGGTGGTCACCGGATTCTGGAAAATTGGTGGTGGTGGTGGCGGTGAATGAAGGTTGATGATAGTGGTGGTGGAGAAAGGGTATAAATGGACCTTTATACCCTTCTATTTTCAAGAAAAATGATAAAAAGAACCCTCACATGACCATTTCTCGTTAATTTTCTAACGCCGTTAGGGGTCAAGGGGGGTCATAGGTCAAACTGGGACAAATGGCAAATTAGAGGGTCACTTTGGGACAAAATTGGGTTTGGGTACCAAAGTGGGATTGTGTGGATACTTTGGGGGGCTAAACATATTTTGACCAAAAATCAAATTCCCGCTTCATTAACCGTTGGATCGTCGTCAAATTTCTGGGGAAATGTTCGCATCACTCAGGCGCTCATATTGACCGTTGGGATCAGCAAAATAATCAGCGGTGCCGGAGATATGGCCGACGGCGCAAATCCGGCGAAAAAACTCAAAAATCTCCCCAAGTCCCTTATTTATCCATCGTTTGTCTGTCTATCTGGGTTGAAGCTGCCATTATTTTATGTTTCTTCCCAAATCTGAAAACCCCAAAATTTGGATTTTGGGTCTTCGTACAGTTTTGTTGTTGCTGTATTTGTTGTGTTGGGTGAATAGCGAATTGAAAATGGTGGAGTTGGTTCGGTAGAGTGGTGACGGGTTGTGATGGTTTGTGAAGATGATGGAGATAACAAAAGTTAGTTTTGTTAACATAAATTAATGCTCATTAAAAAAATAACGTGTGTTAAAAAAAGTTAACAACTGAATAGTAAATTGGTTAATTTTGCTAATGAAACTATAGTACGCATCACACATTTGCTGTTTCAATAGTACGAGTGTCAAATTGATGTTGTGGCCATAGTACGAGGGGCAGAAAAGGAGTTTAACTTGCTGGCAACTAGAATGAAGGGCAATTTGCAATTTGGTTCCTGACATTTACAAACTTTTGCAATGTTGCTCCCAACATTTTTTTTTCTCCAATTGGTTCCCAACATTTACATTTTTTTGCAATGTGGCTATAAAAGTAAATGAGCGTTAGTTTTCTAACAGATTTTATGTCGTGTGACTAGCACATGACGTTTTAAAGGACGTTTAAAAATATTCGTAAAGCTACACATATCCGATTGATATGATTCTTTTTTATATTGAAACTAATATTTAAATCTACAACATAATTTTTTTTTGGAAATTTGTTGGGTACCTAAATTATTTTTACATTTAATCTTAATTTTAAATATTACAAAAATAAAAAACACGTAAAATATAATCTAAAAAAAATATTAGCCCAAGTATGTTTCTTATGAAGTAATTTCTACATGTATATTTCCTAAAGTTTATTTTTCTCCACCCCTCTGCCACTTTCCCGCAACACCCATTCCACATACATTCTTCCCTCGATTCATCGTCCTCTTCTTCTCTCTTTTTTTTTCTATCAAACATTTTTACGAACTGATATCTACATATAGAATTTATTTCATATGGAATATATTTGGGATAATATCTTTTTTAGATTATATTTTACGTGTTTTCTATTTTTTTTAATATTAAAATTAAGATTAAATGTAAAATTAATCCAACTACCCAATAAATTTCCAAAAAAAATATATGTTGTAGATTTAAATATTAGCTTCAATTTAAAAGAAGAATCATATTAATCGGATATGTGTAGCTTTAAGAATATCTTAAAACGTCATGTGCTAGTCACATGAGATAAAATCTGTTAGAAAACTAACGC
This sequence comes from Campanula takesimana, assembly GCA_026119855.1. Taxonomy (NCBI): domain Eukaryota; kingdom Viridiplantae; phylum Streptophyta; class Magnoliopsida; order Asterales; family Campanulaceae; genus Campanula; species Campanula takesimana. The sequence goes on along the minus strand of JAOWBW010000418.1, from coordinate 704,256 downwards.
GCAGTTACTTTTATAGCCACATTGCAAAAAAATGTAAATGTTGGGAACCAATTGGCGAAAAAAAACTGTTGGGAGCAACATTGCAAAAGTTTGTAAATGTCAGGAACCAAATTGCAAATTGCCCCTAGAATGAATAAGAGAAACAATGTGTCCCACTATTAAACAGGTTTATAATTTGAATTCCCAATTTGGGTGCGTCCCATATTCCTTCATTTTATTTATTTATTTATTTATTTTCTCGATCCGTCTCAAAACGTCATGCATAATTTCGGGATGTCACAAAAGCACTTAGTGATTTATCAATAAAGCTTTTTAAATTTTAATTAAGATGATTATATTGATATTAATATTCGGTCAAAACTCATTAATGTTGACCATCAAAAATCAAATGTAGTAAAAAAAATATGAAACTGATGGAGTATTAGGTTAGCTTTCCATAAAAATCATTTTAAGCTTAAATTTAACTTTTCAATTTTTGTATGCAAACCGGTAAGTTCCCAACGTGATGAAATTATGCAGCACAATTAGCAATTTTTTTAAAAAAAAATCATGCATTTTACTGACTTTCACAATCTCATAGTAGTTCTCTGTTTATTGGCCCCAAACAATTGTTACTGTGATATTCCATTCTCATATTGATATTGAAAAGATATGGATTTCAATTGTATTAGATATAAGCTTTCACTCGACACTCATTATTTAAGAGTCACCAATAATATTTATGAACTTTCGATTAAGTCAGTGGGAAGTGTTGGAAAAATGTGAAGGAAATGAGTATTTTCCTTAATTTTGTGTATTGATTAATTGAGAAATAATTTGTCGAATGACAAAGTTGTTTGTGGGTTTGTGTTCTACTCCATGAGAACATTGAGATAATGTATTCATTTGTCAAATTTAGTGTTGGGATGAATGAGATACAAATGCTTAAAGTTGGTGGGTTGAAATGGGGATATGGAAGTTATCCCACATTGGAAAGAAATGTAAAAGGAAGCTAGTTTAAAGGCTTGGGCACTTGACTAGTGTTCAAGCTTGTATGGCATAGAGGCTCTCTCTCGCGCGCAGGGGGTAAAAATCATGGACCCAATTTGGCTTGCGAGGTCCGAACTCATGTGTGTGCGCGTCCTGCGGACACGAATTTAGCACCTACTTATCCGTGCGAGCTAACCTTTTGCTGTTATTTTTTACTTTTACACAGAAAGAAAACACATTTTCCAGCAATCTCTCACACCCTCTCCTTGTTGCATTTTTCCACAATGGTGGAGCTTTTTCATAGAGCTTTTTTATAATTTCAATATGCCACATCCTTTCCAACTCAACTTATAAAAACTCAAAGCTTTTTGTACAATGGTAGAGCTTTTTTATAGCCCCACATTCAACATTAAAATAAAAGAAAAATAAAATTATTTTTTGAAATTTAATGGTTAATATTGAAGAATGGTGATAATTAATGTAAAAAGCTCTCTTAGAGCTCCTTGTAGAAGGAGTTGCTCCTTAGGGAAGGAGCTTTTTCAAAATCTCTACAATGGTAAAAAGCTCTTAAGAGCTCTTTTTCTTAAAACAAAAACTCATAAAAAAAGCTCCCATTGTGGATGCTCTAATGACGACCGTGCTACTTTAGTTATAATCCTCACGTCTTACTATTAGTGAATCTGAAAGCTTAGTTAAAAGAGGTGGTCTCCCATGAGAACAAGGGGATCCGTCTCATGTGTGAGACGGGTCGGATCCTGACCCATGGGCATGACCCGCCACGTGGCAGGAATAAAAAAAAATCCCAGTTTTTATTCAGTTTTTATATCTTTTTTTCGGCTTTTCAGTGGTTTACCAAAAGTAATAGTTATCATCTCTTAAAGTAATGACTGTATACATATAAAGTAACATTGTTCATAAGTAAACGTAATACCTGTTTTAAAAAAACATAAGCTCGTTTTTACCCATTTTTTCAAATGTAATACTAACTATAATTACATGTAACCCAAACAATATCTAAATGTAATTATAATTTATACTGAAATATAATAGTGCTTTTGCAAAAAAGTAAAATATTGTGTATTTTGATTTTATTTTTTTAGGAAAAAGCAACATTTGAAAAATAATAACTTATGTATATGAATGTAATTGTTTATACAAGTAAATGTAACACTTTGATAGATGAAAATTGTAACAGATTTTCTATAGATAATGTAATACTTTTACATGTATCATGATAAATTGAACCCCATTGTAACTTATGAAAACATATAGATATAATATTACTTTTCTATACATATGTATTACAAATTATGTATAAATACTATTACATATAAGTAACACGTTCGTTACATTTTAGTTGTAAATAAATATTACTTTTGGCAAACGAAAAAAACATAGAAAAAAACACTGTTACTTTTCTGTATATATGTATTACTTTTCTGTATACAAACTATTACATATAAGTAACACGTTTGTTACTTTTAGTTATAGTAACTATTACTTTTCAAAAACCGAAAAAACCAAAAATGAAAATATAAAAATTAAAAAAAAAAAAATCCCGGGCCTATGAGAGACTGCCACGTGGCAGGGTCACCCATGGGTCCTGGAGCAGCAGCAGTAAAAAAAAAAAAAAAAAAGAACCTATGAAAGGGTGTCGCGTGGCGGGTTATGCCCCATGGGCCTTGGAACTTGTTCATGGACCGGGTCATGGGCAAGGATCCGACCCGTCTCACCAATGAGACGGATCCCCTTGTTCTCACATGAGTCTTTGTCTAGTTAAAATATACTAACAAAACAAACCACTAACTATCATTATCAGTATAACCTTTCCACAAATAGAAACTTTTATCAATCATTAATCAATGACACATTGATAGTAACACACATGTTGTATAACCCCAAATCATTATAGAACTTACTCCTACCACTAAAACCTTTGATTGTCATTTAATTGTATTTACATGATCAAGATATTTGCCATTGTATCGACATACATTCATGTTGCAGATTTGTGAATTTGGATTGGGTTCAGTTGATTACAAACTAGACTACAATGATCTAAATCTAATTAGTTACAACTACCTAATCTCCATTGATGAGAGGACATGTGTTAAAATACAGTTAGGGATGACAACGGATCGGGTTTTCCTAACTTACTCCCACTCAAAATTTATAAAATCCGAACCTGCCCTGTCCAAAATAGGCCAAAATTCGATCATGCCCCGCCTCGCCCCGTTTACTATATACTTCCTTTGTTTCAAATGATTTTTTTTTTTAAGAATGTACTTTGAACAATAATTTTATGTTAAGTTAATTATTCTAATTTATATTTAAAATTTGTTATTGATAGCATTTATAATGATGTATCAATAATAAATTTTAAATTTTTATTAGAATAAATAAAGTAACATAAATTGTTACTCAATAAACTATCATAATAACAAAAAAAAAGAAGGTAGAATGATCATTTTAAGAGAGATATTAATATATTTTTTCTTAAAGAGATAAAAAAAGTCCAGTGTTGTATAAAACTAAATAATTACGTTGAATCATTAAATATAAATATTATGAACTATTTTCAGATAATTATAAAAGATAAAATTATATATTAGGCACTTTCGAGTTACACAAGACGAATTCGAAACAATTCCAAATCTAACATAATTATACTAACACTTCCCAAACTTTTTTGGACGGGTTCAGATTTTTTACCATCTCATACACAACTCTCATGGAATGATTTTCTTTGATGATCGAACGGGCGGGCGGGGACTTCGAATTGCTCCAACGGAGCTATATTCCAGTGCTACAGCGGTGTAAGAATCACACATTTTGTAAAACATTTGCTACACAATATAATATATTTTAAATGTATACAAAAACGCGTTAGCTCCCATGTTGTTAAAAAAATAAAAACGTTTGATTTTTTTATACTCCCTTCATCCCAAAATGATATTCACGTTTGACTATTCAAACTTTTTAAGAATATGAACACTTGCTTCACTAGACATTGTGCTTATGCACATTTAATCCTAAACTGAATAAATATGAAGAACTTTTTGGGACAATGAGAAATGACAAATGAGAAGATCATTTTGGGACGGAGTGAGTATACAAAATAGTGCACATTTTACATTGTATAAAAAAATATTTTACAAAAGGTTGTGTGATTTTAATACCACTATAGCAAGAAACGGTTGTAGCTGTTCCGGGTCCGGCAAAATTGTATGTATAAACAAACGGTTGTGTCTACTGCCATAGGAGTCCAGATCTCCTGTGCCTTCCATGTGCCCCTCGTTGTGTTCCTCTAATCTCAACCGTTTATTTTGATATTATCCAAGCAGGTCCAGATTAGAGGGGCACAGCACACGAAGGGGCACCGAAGATTTGGACTCCTGCCATAGACAATGCAACGCTGGACCCTCCGAGAAAACCTCACTCAAAAGTCACTTCTTTTCAACTCCCGAGGTCCCTCCCTCACCTCACTCCCTCACTCTATCCTGCTCCTCCTCAACCTACGCCACTAGGTACACTACGCACCCCAACAACCCTCCTCCCCCAACCCCACACTAGAAGGAGAGATCCGAACAGAAACCCTCACTTTCTCTCTCTCTATATCTCTATATCCAATTCAACACTCGAAGTAACTGCATGCTGTTAATTTGCATTTGGTTCGGGTTGTTGGCTTGATACATATGGATCCATCGGTGATGACGAACAGGAGTACTGCTGCATTCCGGTCGGGGGATACGACGCCGACACCGTTTAATTTGCCGGAGATCTGGCCGTTTCCGATCAATCTCGTCGGCGGCAATCTCGCCGGTTCGTATAGTATGGGAGCGCTTGCGAATCGGGAGATTGATGTTGGTGATCCGATGGCAGTGGACTTGCAGAGGGGCAGTGGAGGAGCAAGGAAGCAACGGGATGCCGATGAGTCGTCTAGAGGTGTTTCCACTAGCAGTCGTATCAATGTCAATGGCATGGTATATACCTATCTGTCTCATTCAATCGAAATTTGAATTTACTAATTTAGTTTTTGCTTGCAAATTAGGTACTGGAACTTGTAATTTGGTTATATTTTTTCATTGCAGAATGGAGTATATGATGGAAAAATAACTTTATCGTTAAATAAAATGAAATTATGTAACGTCTACAAAAGAAAATGAACAATTGAACAGAAAGCATGCCAATAATTTAATATGAATCACTTTATTACTGTAAAGTAACCAAATCAAGCTCAGTTGTTGATAGAGTCATTAAATCTGTCATTTCATGGAATCTCGAGTCGATATATATTTGGAGCATAGTAAGAAAATGATCAATTATTTCTCTTGAAAAATAGACGATACTACTATCTTCGGATTTTCTTGTTGAGTTACATCGTAATCAAGGAACAATTCTCTTTGATTATTTTATTTTTTTGCTCTTGTAACTTCCGCCTGGTTTGTTCAGTAAGTGGTTGGTCGCAGTTCAGGGGCAGTCTGGAACTGGAAGACTAATAGTAAAGATTGTAGCAACAACTTTGCCTTGGACGTTTTAAATATTTTGGTTTTTTTAGTTAATCTGTCATTTTTCTTTGGTACGTCTTTTGAGAAAGCTGTAAGTGGGATTCTGCTATGATAATAATGTTTCCAGCTGCGACTGGATCGTTAAATTCCAACACAGACAGCTTACATTGGATTTGAACATGATTTATTATTTAGGAGCAATGATTGAATCCAGAACTTGCTGTTTCTATATCTTTGTTTTTACTGCTTAATATTATAGGGTGTAAAACTATTTTTTTTGATGATGCGGAGGACATTAGTGTGTGTTACATGTTGGTCAGACTTCAGATTTTTGTGATATTCACCTAATTTAAATTTTTGCATATTACTCTCTGTTTTGTGCTAATTCTTTCTATTTGTGGACTAATTTTTTATTTAATTCAAAGCAGAATGATTCCGACGGTAAACGCTTCAAAAAGTCGAGGTCTGGTGACGAGAATGCTGAACCTAAAGCTGAAATAGATGGAACTTCTAGCAAGGCAGCTGAAAATATTACAAAACCAGCTGAGCCACCCAAACAAGATTACATTCACGTGAGAGCAAGGAGAGGTCAAGCTACCGATAGCCACAGTCTAGCAGAAAGAGTAATTTACTTTCATCCCTCTTCAACTTGGAATTACGTTATTGAATCTGCATGCCCAGCTAAAAATAACACTTTATGATCAATGGGCAAGTTTTTGAATCATAATCATAATTTGAGGCTGAAATTCAATATTACCAGAAATTTGTAAATGTTTGGATTATTGCAGGTCTAAGTGAATAAGACTTGAACTCCTCTTTTCTTGCAATATTTGATGATTGGTTCAATTTGATGGACAGGCAAGACGAGAAAAGATTAGTGAAAGAATGAAAATTCTCCAAGATCTGGTCCCCAGTTGTAACAAGGTGCAGTTTAAACATATCAATAATTGCATACTATATTTTATTTTTTTGCTTCACCTAATCTTTTCTGGTTAATAAATATTGAAAGGTTTTGATGAAGTTAAAAGTCCCTTCGATTTTGAACATAATAATCATTTGAATATAAAATATTATGTATTGCCTTAACTAAGTTTTATGACATTGACTAGAAAACGGTTACCTTAAACTATCATCATTGTCCAAGTAATGATTTGAAGTGCGTTTAGCCGTATCATGGCCTGGAACAACGGTGATGTAGTCCCAGCAAGATAGTATAGAAATAAGGCAGCTCACCATGAGTTGGATTTCTCTCTTGGAATAAACAAGGACACATGATTGTGTCGTATGTGGGTCTTTGTCCCTTCTTTGGAAGGGAATGCAGTGGGAAGTTGTCATTGTAGTCATTTTTGATTATTATTGAGGTTTCTTCTAACCAACCTTTGGATGACAAGACTAATAAGTCGCGCATATATTTTTGAGTGTTGTACCTATTCACTCCGGATGTTGCGATTGAAATACTGTTTGAACATAGTACTGTTGCTATACTCGTTAGGCTTCATAAACTTGTTAATACTTTTTTGCCCTTCAAATTTTAGAGTCATCCAAACCATTAAATCGTTCAGCATTATTTACTTTTTAAGCCGTTGAGGTTCAGAGTCATCCCAAGCTTTCATTCATTCTGCATTATTGAGTATCTGTCAGAATCAGTCTGCGTGCCAGCTTTTTTCTTACGAAAAAGATAAAACAGAAACTATTCATATCATAAATTCATAGTAAATAAAAAACTATCCATCTAGAATTAATGACCCAAGAAAGTTACTAAATCCTGCTAGGAATGCAAAGCATCAATAACAGACTGGAAGCCAAACATAATATTCTTAGTCGACTTTTCCTTTGCTGACCCTATTGTAAATGGATTCACCGCATTGTACTTAAAGCTTCTGCAACCGCACAGTAAATCTCACTGTTGATTTCTTCTTGCTCTTTGCTGAATTTTTACTAATACACATGCCTTCTCGTGGATCCTCAACCATTAGGGTTGCTCGTCTCATTTCTCTTCTTAGAGCTCCTAACATGTTACAGATAACATGGTGGTTAAAGTGATACTGTGAAAACTTGCAATGACTCTAGATATGTTATCAATCTGTACTGAGCTTAAGGCATTGGCTTCCGTAATTTCTCTTGAAATGTGTAGATCTGTACCTCTGCTTGTAATAACTTCCAATATTGTTCTTATAAGAGTTTTCAGTTTTGGTCCTCAGGTTATTGGCAAAGCACTGGTTCTCGATGAGATAATTAATTACATTCAATCACTACAACTTCAGGTTGAGGTATATGCTCCATCTGTTTCTCTATGGTCGATTACTGCATAATACTTCCTCCATCCTACAATCAATGTCAGCATTTTCTTTTCGGTGAGTCCCAAAATGTCATTTTTTTTTTCTAAATAACGAGTTTTAGTGCAATTTTACTATGGCCAAGCAATGTAAAGAGACAATTCCATATGGCGATCCATGTTAGCAGCCCAAAATATTTTCAATATAAGACTTTTTTGGTGGTGTTGTACAAGCAATGTACAAACAAGTAAAACACATGTCTAAAACATCGACAAGTCAACTGCGACACTTACTATGGGACGGAGGGTATACCATTTTCTTTTCATTCCAGTTTGGCCTCTATATTGAATCATGTTGATATGCTGGCTATTGTGTCAGTTCTTGTCAATGAAGCTTGAGGCTGTAACTTCAACAACGAACCCTGGCAGCAGCACAGAAGGATTTCCTTCAAAAGACGTAAGTAGCAAGTTTCCACTTCTTACTATGATAACTCCATATTACCCCCAAAATACATGTCATACTTTGACTTTTTTTGTCAACTTGATTACACTTTGACTAAAAAATTTATGAAATTTCAACTATCTTCATGAAGTTGTAAAAATTTGCAAGTGGTAGTAATATACTACTCCCTCTGCGACTCTGCGTCATAATAAATGTCCTACTTTCTTTTTAGTCCGTTCCAAAATAAATTCATATTTCTAAAAAAGGAAATTGTCTTAGTGTAATTTAACGCAGTACACAATGTGCAAACAAAGAAAGCACATTCGTTGAAAACATTGACAAGTCAAATGCAACATTTGTTATGGGACGGATGGAGTAATATTTATCCTTTTCCAAGCGTCATCTCTCTCTCTCTCTGACAACAAAAAATTACTGTTTCAGTTTGGCCAACAAACATTTGACATGGCGGCTGCCATTCCATTTGGTTCACAAGCTACCAGAGCATATAGTAGGGGCTCCTCACCAGAATGGCTGCACATGCAAATTGGTGGCGGATTTGAAAGAAGAACACAAAATCCGTAATCCTCATCAACGTCTAATAAGAGGACATAATAGTTCTTGCTTCTACAACCACCAGATTGTACCATTCTTACATTACACTATCATCAAGCCGAGGAGCTGCCGTGAAGTCTACTTGCGAAGCAATAACATCAGAAGCCATATTCATCTCTCCCATTGTAAGAAAATGAATAAATTCAAAATCGCTATACATCTTACAGCTAGCTTCAATACTTGTCTAGTACCAATATTTACAACAATTATCATTATTTATCCTCAAAATTGGTTGTTATTAAATGTTTTTAAAGCTAGCCTAATTTGTATCAGTCTCAATATTGATTATATTACTAAGCAAGCTGAACCTTGCGAGTAAAATGCGCCAATTTACTGCTATGTTTCAAAGTTTATATTCAGTTGGTTACCATTTTGTTTCTTGTGATGTCGTGTACAACCTTTCGACTGTGTATGGACTTTGAGTAATGATTTAATTGGCTATTCAGCACGTGTGCTCTGTCATTTAGTGATTTAAACACCATTTACTATATGTCACCCGTGATTTTGTGAACAAGTTTTTGTAATTTTTTGTCTTATTGACTCTTAAAAATATTAGGAGAACTACTTGGAAAATATAATTTGTAAGTGAAAAGAAATTCAGGACCATAAGTTCTTCAACTTCTGTGAAATATGGCCACACAACGAACTGATATGGATAGGGTTATGTTTATTTGGAACTGTCTCCAGCCTAGGAACCTACCACCCTGCCCTACAAATTCCTAATGAATCATGAAAAATCGAATAAGAACGGTCACGAGCGGGGCATGAGAGAGCGAGGGAGAGGTAGGCACTGATGGTCGTGAGAGGGGGAGGGAGAGAAGTTCATTTATGTTGACCATGAAAAGTCAAATAAGATAAAGATTCTTAGACGAAGGGAATATCAAGTTGCTAAATCTCAAAGAAGAAAAGTTGCTTAATAGTGTGATAGTATAACTTTGCTATTGGTGATTGGATGAACTTCAATCAGTTTATATTTTGAAAGATTATTATTTCATCCGTCTTGAAACGAAATGAACGTCTCAATAAATAAATAAATATATTTTTCATAAAAAAATCAAATTTATTTTTAACCAGAAGCAAATTTGATAGACAAGGGAAGTAGTAATATCATATGCGTTATAAATTTATAACTGACATTTTTCAAATAAGGAGAAAATTTTAAATTGAAAAAAAATCATGTGAGAAAGAAAAAACACAATGCTGGCTGTGGGGTTCGAACCCACGCGCACTTATGTGCAGAAGATCTTAAGTCTTCCCCCTTAACCACTCGGGCAAACCAGCTTGATGTATATTGTAAGGAAATGTATTATTATGAAATTGCATCTATTGACCTTGGCAAAAAAACTCCTAAACTAAGGGTTACTTATTTCAGTTTTGACCGTCTAAAATATTTCTCTCTCCCATGTACTCACTACAACCATCTATTTTTTATTTCTTACCTTATTTTATCTTTCCTACCTACTCACAAAATCTACTATTCTAACATATTTTTTTTATTTCCGCGCATTCAATTTTAGTAACCATTAATTTAGGTCAGAGGGAATAAAAAATCAATTGACTTTTAATTATTAAAATTTAATTATTATTATTATCACATGTTATTAGTTATTAATTACGCACAATGTAAGCTACTATAATGTACAACTTTTAAGTTTCATAAGTTAAGAGAAAATTTTGGGAGAAACTAGTTTCTCCATAAGTTATAAAAAGTCTTGTTTTTATAGGGTTAAAGTTTAGGGTTTATGGTTTATGGTTTAAGGTTTAGGGTTTAGGCCTTTTAGAGTTTAAGAAGGGTTAAAAAAACATGATTTTTTATAACTTATGAAGAAACTAGTTTCCCCCAAAACCAACTCTAAAGTTAATAGCGGGCGGATGACTTATAGCTAATGGCTGATGACTGATTACTGTTTATTTATGCAACAAGTGGGTTGTACGTTACTTATAAGACTTTTGACTTACAAGTCAAAACAAACTCTACAAGTTACACTTATTTTAAGTTTCATATAGATTTATTTTTTCATGTACTATTAGTCAAATTGATAACCAGAGTCAGCAATGAAGTTAGAGTTCCCCCCCCTCCAAAAGATGGCTGTAGTAATGGATTAAAAAATTATTCTTTTACATTAAATCAAGTGCAAAGGTGTGACAATGATATCGTAATATAAATTTTATCACAAACAGAAAAGGCTAAAACCAATAAAAAAAAAAAAATAGTGTAAAACAAAAGATAATATTTAGAAAATTAATAATTCACAAAACAATTTCACAACTATAAATGAGGGGATAATTTTTCTTAGAGACGAACTCCTTTAAAAAAATATAGGCAAATTTTAACATTTTTCCTCAAAAAATAAAACTTAAATCTTGTAAGTAATAGTCTAATGTTTTTTCTGAACAAATAATAGTCTAATGTTAAATACAACAACAACAAAGCCTTAGTCTCAAAATAATTTGGGGTCGGCTAACATGAATCCTCATATGTCATCGTGATAAAAGGAAGAGAGAGAGAGAGAGAGAAAGAGAGGAAAAAGATGGAGAAAATAAAATAAATAAATAATAAAAAAAAAAGTACGATCAACCCCCATCATTCACATGAATTTTCGCCCTCCACTCCGGCCTCTTCAACGCCACATCTTCATCCACTCCGAGTAAACTCATATCATTTGCAATCACCTTAATCCAAGTTTGCTTGGGTCTTCCCCTACCCCTCGTCATTTTATCACTTCTCCACTCTTCAGGCCTCCTAACCGGTGCATCACTCGGTCTCCGTCTCACATGACCAAACCACCTTAGACGATGCTCCCTCATTTTATCCTCAATGGGCGCAACTCCTACTTTACCCCTGATCACCTCATTTCTCAATCGGTCTTTTCTTGTATGCCCACACATCCATCGTAGCATATGCATCTCCGCTACATTCATCTTATGAATATGACACTGTTTCACGGCCCAACATTCAGTGCCATAAAGCAGTGCAGGCCTAATTACCGTACGATAGAATTTTCCCTTTAATCTATTTGGCATGCCACGATCACAAAGAAACCCTGTGGCACTCTTCCACTTCAACCAACCTGTTTTATTCCTATGAGCCACATCTCCATCCAATTCTCCATCTTTTTGGATAATAGATCCAAGATAGCGAAAGAACTCGGAAGCTTGGACAATCTTTCCATCGAATGTGATCAATCCTGCCTCTCTGCTTCTAACTTTGCTAAATTTACACTCCATATATTCAGTTTTGCTTCTGCTTAACCTAAAACCTCGAGATTCCAAAGTGCGTCTCGACAACTCCAATTTACTTTCAACACCTTATTTTGTCTCATCAATCAGCACAATATCATCTGCGAACAACATACACCGTGGAATATCATCTTGGATTGACCTCGTCACTTCATCCATTATCAGGGCAAAGAGAAAGGGACTAAGTGCAGAGCCTTGATGCACTCCAATAGTGATAGGGAACTCTTCTGTCTTCCCAACGCTTGTCCGTACACTAGTACTAACTCCATTATACATGTCCTTGATAATATCAATATATTCTTTGAAACGCCTTTCTTTACTAATGCCCACCAAAGTACCTCTCTTGGCACTTTATCATACGCCTTCTCCAAATCAATGAAAACCATGTGCAAATCTTTCTTTTTATCTCGATATTTCTCCATGATTTGTCTCATAAGATAGATTGCGTTCATAGTCGATCTGCCGGGCATAAATCCAAATTGGTTATCCGAAATATTCACAATTTTTCTTAGCCGTTGTGCAATCACTCTTTCCCAAAGTTTCATAGTATGGATCATTAGTTTGATCCCTCGATAGTTGGCACAATCTTGGACATCACCTTTGTTCTTATACAAAGGGATTAGGGTACTTTTTCTCCACTCCAATGGCATTGTGTTACTTCTCCATATCTTGTTGAATAGTGTTGTTAACCAATCTATTCCCCTCTCCCCAAAACATCTCCACACCTCAATTGGTATTCCATCCGGCCCTACGGCTTTCTTTAATCCCATCTTTTTCATCGCCATTTCCACTTCACCCTTTTGAATTCGCCGCATAAAATCTCGATTAATCATACTCGAAGGGATAGTTATATCTCCAATATCCTGCTCTTGATTGCCATTAAACAAGGTATTGAAGTACGAACTCCACCTATCTTTTATCTCTTTATCCCCGACCAACACTCTTTGGTCTACATCCTTAACACATTTAACCCTCCCAATGTCTCGTGTCCTATTATCCCTCATACGAGCAAGTCTATAGATGTATTTTTCCCCCTTCTTTTGTATCCAATCTATCATAAAGTTTCTGATTCACCTTTGCTCTTGCATCTTTTACTGCTTTCTTTGTTGGTAGTGGTGCCCTAGGCACGTTTAACAAACGTTGTAATTGTTATCATTTATTTCATATCTATAAAGAGATGTTTTGATTATTATTATTGTTCATGTTTACTTATAATAATCTCCGTCCCTAGTACTTGTTAAGGACTAGTATAAAGGCTAAATGATCATGGGATGATCATGTTAGATTTATGGGTACTTGTTTGGAACAAGGTACTGGACATGACCCGCTGTATGAGATTTATGTCATGGTCTATGTCGAACATATATCTCATATTAGTTATGTCATTTGAATCCTTAGACATGAAGTTATTATAGTCTTCCACTTGATGAACATTATGTTTGACATATTCAAACGCTACCTTTAACCGGGAAGTTATAAAGGGTATGATTGGCATAATCGGATTCCCGTTGGGAAGAATAATAAGCTAAATGGATTTGTCCCTCCACGGAGAGATGTCAAGCTTGGGCCCCTCGAAGGAATGATGTTGATGAAATGTTCGGCCGGACTCAAATGGATTGATTGGATCAATAGCATTTGGATTATCAACATATTCAGAATCGAGAAAGTATTGAACAAAACAACTTGACTGTTTGACCATGACTTGTGTTCAATGACGTCGAGGACAAAAGGATTATGACATATTCTAAAGGAATGCGAACTTGTATATAGTTATACTATTTGGGTAGGTATGACGGTTTGCTAGAACCTAATCATATCTTATGGTTTCATGTTTGAACCCATTGCCAACTTAGTATAATCCTAGAGGGTCACACACAATAGAACGAATCTTTAAAAGGACTACATTGGAATTTTGGAAATTCTGGACATTCTGGGGAAGTGGGCGACCGCACATAATGGACTGGGCGGCCGCACACTTAGCCCATTTTTGTACCAGTTTTGTTTCAGATAGTTGTGCGACCGCACAGTTCATTCTGGGCGGCCGCACAGTACTGTCGGGTGGCAAATTCCTAATTTGATTAGGAAACGAATTTTGGACGGATTTTGACACAAGTTTCCTATTTGGAATAGGTCATACTTGTGTATAAAAGACCAAATTCGGCCAGCACTCTAAGCTAATGATTTTGTGAGTCTCAAAGAGTTTGAGAGAGGGTTTATTTTGTTCTAAGACATTCTTGGTTGAAGAACAAAATAATACACAAAATAAATTCCATATAGTTCTTTTGATTGTGAAAAAGTGTTTCACAATTTGGTCTAGCAACCAAGATCAAAGAAGCTCCTTTGATATTCGTTCGAAGTGTGGATACTGCTAGAGGGTGAAAATCATCATCTTCAAAGTTCGTGTTCAAGCTTTGTGATCGTGATCAAGTCTTCAAATCTCCACCAAAGACCAAGAGAATTTGATAGCCATCAAGGGTTAGTTTATTCCTTTATTCTTATGTTGTATTTGATTTAATCATATGAACGGATCCATGGCTTTGGGTTTCAAAATTTTAAATGCTAAATTCCGCTGCGCATGTTTGATCGAAACCCAACAGTGGTATCAGATCCCCGTTCATGTTGATTAATTCAATACTTGGATCATGTTATGTGTATATAAATTGTTTATGTGCCTTGCATGATTTGAATATTGGAATATATGTTGTTTATGTGTTTTGTGATTTTATGTGGTTTATCGTTTTGCAACTTTAATCGCACGATTCAATCGCAATAAATAAATTATGGTGGATTCAGAATTGTTGATTATTAATTTTTGATTGGATCAAAGTTTTAATAATCGGGGAAAAACGATTTTGAGACAAAATTTTCGAACTTTGAAAAATTCTGCACATTCTGATGGCACTGGGCGACCGCACAAAATGCCTTGGGCGGCCGCACAGTTTTGGACGATCGCACAAGGGTTTTTGGCGGCCGCACAAGGGGATCAGAAGGTCTGATTTTGGTTGAAAAACAGAATCTGAAATTTTTCGAAAAATTCAACAAAACCAGTAACATAACCAGTCCAGACTTGCTGATCTGGAATGGGTTTTGGGTAGTTGGTTTGTGTGTGGATTTTGGGGTTTGATTTTCCTATTTATTTTAGTCTTGTGATTCTAAGATTGGTTCAAAGTTTGGATGGCTAATCTGCGTTCATCGAGATTGTGTTTCCCAAACTTGATCGCAATCAAAGTTTCAAAGATAAAACGAAGTTAGAATTATGAAGAGTTCATAATTGCTAAAATTGAGAAACAAAGTTCATGATTCAATGATTGGAGATCCATGTGGAATTGTGAATGCAATTGGTCTACGTTCATCGAGACCATCTATTGCTTAGTTTCGGCCACATGGACTACTTTCTTGGTTTCTTGAATTAGTGCGGGATTGTGGTTGCCTAATGGCTTAGTTCGACCGCACTTCTTGTTGTCTTGATTTGGAAATAATAACCGAAGTTGAAATAGTCTCATCCTCATAATTATAGAGAAACTAATGACACATAAATATCATGCTTAAATTAATGGAGATTAATTTAGTGGCTAAACTTGATGTGTAACATGTTTATATTATGTGCTCATAAATGTGTTATATGCTATATGTGATGAACCTTCAAAGAAAGTTTTAAGTCCTTTTGCCATGCCATGATTAAAACACTTGTTTATACATGAGTAATTTTATGTGGGCTCGCCAAAGCGAGGTGCATTGATTTTATTCATGTTTGAGCAAGATGAGTGAATAAGAGTTTCCTATGCGTTAAAATGGTTGGACTTAATTAAGCGTCAAAACAGTTTTGGGCTTAAGGCAAAGATGAGATTTAACATGCTTTTGAAATTGGATTTCTTAAAGAATCTCATGAAAAGAACTGAGAGTCATATGAGATATGATTGACAAGAGCTGTCTACCTAATTGATTTAATTTTGAGCGGTGCGCCAAAGCGTACTCAAAATTAGATTAAAGCGGGATCTCAACCCATTTAAATTATACTATACATTAGATGTATAAAGAAGGTTGTATAATTTGGTGGGAGTATTTTGTTTTAAAATACATTAATTATTTCTCTAATGAAAAACGGTACTTATTAAATTTTGGAAATTTTGCATATTTGTAGATAATGACTAATAACACTCAATCAATGTCGTTGCGATCGATCCTTGAGAAGGATAAGCTCGAAGAGAATGGTACTAACTTTATGGATTGGATCCGTAGCATAAGAATCGTTCTTAGGCAAGAAGATAAGTTGTACATTCTCGATGGCCTGCTGAACCACCGCCTACTGCCCCTAGGGCAGAAAGAGACAATTACAAGAAACATCGTAATGATTCTAGAGAAGTAAGTTGTCTCATGCTTGCTGCTATGTGCTCAAAACTCCAACAAAGTTTGGAACATTTGGAAGCCTATGAGATAGGCGTGGAGTTGAGAACTATGTTTCAAGAGCAAGCTAGGCAAGAGAGGTACAAGACCATTGTTGCATTCACTACTTGTAAAATGAATGAAGGGCAACAAGTGAGTCCTCACTTTCTTAAAATGAAAGGTTATGTAGAGCACCTTGAGAAACTTGGCTATCAAATCCCATTGGAGCTAGCCACGGATCTCATTCTTAATTCATTGCCTAAAAGTTATAATCAGTTTGTAATGAATTATAACATGCATGGAATGGATAAGAATCTCTCTGAGTTACATGGGATGCTCAAAACTGCAGAGATGAAAATTGTGGAGAGAGGTTCTCCCGTGCTCTTGGTTCATGATGGGAAGAAGGCTAGTGCCAAAGGAAAGGGTAAGAAAGTTGTCAAACCCAAAATAAGCAAGGCAAAGATTGCCAAGGCTTCTGAGGCAAAACCCGATTCACAAAAGGATGCAATCTGTTTCCATTGTCAAGAAATTGGTCATTGGAAACGTAATTGCAAGGCTTTCTGGAAGAGCAAAAGAAGAAGAAGAGCAGCAAGGCTGCGTCGACTTCAGGTATCTATATGATATATATTCTCCTTTCTACCACTGATTCTTGGGTATTGGATACCGGATGTGGTTCTCACATTTGTCTAAATGTGCAGGATTAAAGAATAGGAGACTGCTTAAAAAAGGTGAAGTAGATCTACGTGTGGGGAATGGAGCAAGAGTTGCTGCATTAGCCGTAGGGACTTATGAAGTCACTTTACCTTCCGGATTAATTCTTGTTTTGAACAATTGTTATTATGTTCCGGATTTAAGCAAAAATATTATTTCAATTTCTTGTTTGGATAATGAAGGTTTTAAGTTTCTTATTGAGAATAAGAAATTTTCTATTTATTTAAATGATGTGCTTTATGGTATTGCTAATTCATTTAATGGCCTTTATATCTTGGATGTCAAGAATGAAATAATGTCTATCATGTAATAAGAAATCTAAACCTAATGATGTAAATCATACTTATTTGTGGCATTGCCGTCTTGGTCATATTAATGAGAAGCGTATCTCAAAACTCCATGGGGACGGACTTTTGGGTTCATGTGACTTAGAGTCATATGATACTTTGTGAGTCGTGTCTTCTTGGAAAAATGACTAAGACACATTTTACCAAGTTGGGTGAAAGGGCAAGCGACTTATTGAGGTTGATACATTCCGACGTATGCGGACCATTAAGTAGCAATGCTAGGGGAGGATTTCAATACTTCATAACCTTCACTGATGATTATAGTAGATTTGGGTATGTTTACCTAATGAAACATAAAAGTGAAGCATTCGAGATATTTAGAATATTTCAAAATGAAGTAGAAAAACAACTTGGCAAAAGTATAAAGGCACTTCGATCAGATCGAGGTGGAGAATACTTGAGTCAAGAATTTGATGATCATCTAAATAATTGTGGAATAGTTTCACAATTGACTCCACCCGGAACACCACAATGGAATGGTGTGTCCGAGAGGAGGAATCGGACTTTGTTAGACATGGTTCGATCAATGATGAGTCAAGTTGATCTTCCAATATCCTTTTGGGGTTACGCTCTAGAAACCGCTGCTTTCACACTAAATCATGTTCCAACTAAATCGGTTCAAAAGACTCCATATGAGATGTGGAGCGGAAAGAAGCCTTGTCTATCTTTCATGAAGATTTGGGGTTGTGAAGTTTTTGTCAAAAGACTTATCTCAGACAAACTTGCACACAAATCTGATAAATGTATTTTCGTGGGATATCCTAAGGAAACTAAAGGATATTATTTTTACAACCGAGAGGACAACAAAGTGTTTGTTGCCCGAACTGGTGTCTTTCTAGAGAAAGAGTTTCTCTCCAAAGAAATCAGTGGGAGTAAAATAAATCTTGAAGAAATTCGAGACCCAAAAAATAACATTGAACCAATAGTGGAACAAGAACAAGAACCACAAGGAGTTGTGGAACCTGTTCAAAATACACAAGCATCTCGCAGATCTAGTAGGTTACGATCCGAGCCCGAGAGATATGGATTTCTCGTAACGGATAGTAATGAGGTAGAAATCATTGAGAATGATGAACCGTCAACCTACCAAGAGGCGATGTCTTCTCCTGATTCGGACAAGTGGCTTGGAGCCATGGAATCCGAATTGCAATCCATGCAAGACAATCATGTTTGGAATTTGATTGATACGCCCGAAGGTGTAAAAACCATAGGATGCAAATGGGTCTTCAAGAAGAAGAGACTGCAAGCATGGATGGTCAAGGATGCATAGCTTACAAATGCTTAGGCTTGTAGCGAAGGGTTATAGGCAAGTTCATGGTATTGACTATGATGAGGCCTTTTCACCCGTAGCAATGATCAAGTCTATAAGAATTTTGCTTGCCATTGCCGCATATCATGACTATGAAATATGGCAGATGGACGTCAAAACCGCTTTCCTGAATGGAAAACTCCAAGAGGATGTGTATATGACACAACCAGAAGGTTTTTGAACAAGATTCTAAGGTATGCAAATTGCAAAGATCCATCTATGGATTGAAGCAAGCTTCAAGGAGTTGGAATCTCCGTTTTGATGAATCGGTCAAAGAGTTTGGTTTCATCAAGAACGAAGATGAGCCTTGTGTATACAAGAAGATTAGTGGGAGCAATAGTGCTATTCCTTATTTATACGTGATGACATATTGCTCATTGGAAACGACATTCCTACACTTCAGTCTGTGAAGACTTGGTTAGGAAAGTGCTTCGCAATGAAAGATATGGGTGAAGCCGCATATATTCTTGGTATTAAGATCTATAGAGATAGATCAAGGAGGCTACTTGGTTTAAGCCAAAGTACATACATTGACAAGGTCATTAGAAGATTCCGTATGGAAAATTCTAAGAGAGGCACCTTGCCCGTGTTACATGGAGTTTCTCTAAGCAAGACTCAATGTCCTAAGACAAACGATGAGCGTGAGAAAATGAATGATGTTCCATATGCTTCGGCAATTGGGTCCTCATGTATGCCATGATTTGTACTAGGCCGGATGTATCTTATGCTTTGAGCATGACAAGTAGATACAATCCGCCCTGGCGAAATCACTGGATAGCTGTAAAAGCGTTCTAAGTACTTGAGAAGAACTAAAGACTCGTTTTTGGTCTATGGAGGAATGGAAGATGATCTTGTTGTAAATGCTTA